>CM067320.1:57872627-58290206 GCA_034231615.1 Meghimatium bilineatum
ACATATACAGAAGATGCTTTGCAACATACATTAGGCTTTAATATTCTTATAACAAATTTCCAGGTATGAATGTTACTGGGTTCTCAACCTGGAATGGTTCTATTTGACAAGTTTTTATGACACTGGTAAACAATAATAAGTATGTCATGTTTGGTCATGATTGCTGATGAGCAAGCCTGTAGATAAGGGGAGGGAGTTCAAACACCCCCCTCCCACATGTTTTTCTAAAAAAATATCACGTAAGTGTGCAAATTAAAACAAGTAAATGACTATTTTGGTAACCCCCACCCCTTACCCCCATCCCACTGATGATATAATCTACTGCTTATGAGTCAAATTAAACTATCAGGCTCAGTTTTATTGAACATTTATCTACATTTGTTTGTAAACCTTCTCATTTTCATCAATAAAGCAGCCATAGGCTATCTGTATTTTAAAAAACTATTTATTTTCAGAATTAGTGGCATTTTGCATCTCTTGTGCTATTTTCATTCTTTATAGAACTCATTTCAACCTGAAGAACTGCAATTTTTGACTGAGGGAAATGAGAATTATGACTTTTCAGAATTTGAAAAGGTAAGATATGCAGTTTTTATTTGTAAAATTCTGTATTCCTTTATTTATTATCTAGAGGTAGGGCTATACTTGTGGTTTCACGTTTCTGCAAGTCCACTTCTTGTTCTTGTCTTAAAGCTGTATTATTCTGTTTCAATTCTCATGGTCTATGCAGTGATGCGGTGAATTCTGATTGTGATTTGATCCTTTGTCAAGAATTGTCTTGTTATCTTATGTTTGTACATTGAATTGTGCATGGGGAAAGCAGGAATGGAAGAACGAAGAGAGTGTACATCCAAATGGTATAATCAGTATACATAGGGCTTATACTTCATTATATGTTAAAGGAAACCTTTTCTTATTCACACTTGTGGATGTGTCTAGAGTGTTGAGATGTGAGTTCAGTTAATAACCGGTTTTTGCTATCTGTATCTATTCCTCCAATCAATCAAGTCTCATGTCAAGTGGCGTAGGTGATAATATTTCTCCACAACTCTGTCTCTTGTGTTGTTATACATTCAATTGGTAACATCTTTTGTGCTTTAGTAACAACCTATCCAGAAATTTCTCTCTTTGTCTTTCTCTGTCTCTTCTCCCCATAATCTTTCCAGTGTTTACTAAATGTTCAAGTTTTGCTTTTTTTTCCATCAAATACCCTAAAAATCTTGATTGTCTGCTTCTAATTTTTACAATAATTTGTATTTTTACTCCAGCATCTCTGAGGACTTCTACATTAGTTTTCTTTGCTGTCCATATTCCTTCAATATCTCTAAAATGATTGCAGGTTCAACTGATACAATTTCTTTCTACTTCTGCATTCATTCTTGCACCCTTAATGGTTATAAGTGCAGGGAAAGAAATGTGTTTAGCTGTTATGTCATGGTTTACAGCTTGCCTGTGATTCTGCACCTTTCGGTATGACAACCACCATTCAGCATAATTTGACTTCTAAACAATGGTTACAATTTTAACACATCTACTGTGCCTGTGGCCATGACACATTTGCTTGTTTTAACATTCACTACTGCTGTACTTTTTGTTTTCATTAATCTCAAAACACAATTGTTAGTGGATACCAACATTATTGGCACTAGGAACACAAGGATCTTTCATTGGAGCTACGGAATTTGTGCCCCTTAGTTGAGACTGGTTCCGTTAGCCATTAGCTTATTGTCACTGTGCAAGAAAATGCTCACATTGTGGAAGTTATTTACACAAATGACTCAGTAGGAGAAACAACAGAAGTGGATGGGACTACATCGCCTACCACAATGGCAAGAGGATAGTGGAAAAACCTGCCACTCTAACTACAATATTGAGCATGAGAATGGATATAGAGACAGTAATAGCAGCTCTGACTTGGCTAATGATGCAACCACCAACAGATACAACGATATCAAACTCCTAGAGTATGCTGTGCAAGATAAAAGGCATGATAAGAAACCATGCTTAGAGCATCATATGGATTTACTGTCCTGGTCATACAGTAGTCAGAGATAATGAAAAAGCTGACAGGTACAGTAAAACTGTAGTGGATGGCAAAGTGATAAGAAGAAACTGCACTGAATTAATTAGAACAGTCATGGGTACACTACAAAATGATGAGGATGCTCTAAAGGATAATGTTCAAGGAATGATAGAAATGAGAGTGACCAGGGGAGAGGGAAGAAATTGTATACCCACTGGAAGGACCAGAAGAATTCACAACCAACAATTGAATAGGACACAGCTTATATATCTTTAGTTGGTTTATGGAATGGCAAGCAGAGCATTTATTGGAATGTCCCTTGTGCAGTGATGCTGGTTCTTATTCAAGAATCAAGTTTGACCTTCTAAATCTCATTTTCAGTAGATTTCAATGGGACATTTGTTTAAGCAAGTTTCAGGTTTGGTTAGTTAGATAGTTATTTAGAAGATCATCATCCTTGGACATGTCCATATGTGTTCTGCTCTCTTGAGTATAACCACAGATATACAATGACTGACAGTTTCAGATCTTTGTGGTTGATGAATATTTTCCTAAACCTATAATGATACCTATACAAGCATTAAACTGGGTACGAGATGGCAAAAGAAAAAGTGGAAGACCAAGGGAGACACTTTGCAGAACAACCATCAAAGAGGGGATTACCATGGGTCTCAACAACATGCAAGAGTTACACACAGTAGCATCATATCACTCGAAATGGAGAGCTGTGGTTTCTGTCGATGCACAATATTTGGTGCTGAATGAACATAGAAAATGACGCTACATTTTATTTCCAGCTCCTTTATTCTGAAAATTGCAGGATAATTTTTCTAAAAATAAATAATAATAATTTAAATCTATCTATTATTATTTTGTCATTTCAACTTGTGCTGTTAAGCGTCGTTGGGGAAATTTGGAGTTTTTTTTGTCTTTGGCCATTTGAGTTGCATTGACCATGGTAAGCCCATGTCTATTTAAAGTTTCTTTGATTGTCTCTGTCCATCTAGTTCTTGGTCTTCATCATGCTTTCTAGCCCAGTCTTCTGATGATGTATGCATGAAGGGCTGGTTGCGCAGGTTCCATTCTCATGACGTGCCAAACCATCTGGCTCGTTGCCCTTCTATGTAGTTTTGACTTGAGATAGTCTTTACTTCTTTTTTTATAATTTCATTTCTCTGACGGTCTCTTCTTTTGACATTTATAGGTTTCCTCAAACACCTCATTTCCTAAAATGTGAAATATTATGCTAGTGTCTATGTCAAGAGCCATGTTTGATATTGGAAAAACAGAGTTGGTATAAAATACTGTTTATCAATTGTCGTTTGTAGCCATACAGATTGATGGGTGTTTAAGTATTGGTGACAGCTGGTAAGTTACAGCATTGGCTATTTGACGCCATGTTTCAATCTCTCTGTCGCGTTTACCATCCTCCGTAAATATGCTTCCTAGATATTTAAACTCTGGGACGTGCTTTAGTTTTTACCATTTACTGGCCTGGTGTTCTACTTATCTTCAGTCTCTGTTTTAGATGTGTTTATTTTCATGTTGTGTTGTTCGCAGGTTGTATGAAGCAAGTGTGTATGCCACTGTATTTCGTTTTCAGATTTGTATATTAAACATTGATCATCTGCAAATAGCAGTTCATTAAGTTAGCTGTGATCTTCATTTGATGCTTCTTCAGGGATGAATTTTTTTATTTTGTCTGCTTCTTTAGTTATCCTGTCCATGTATGTTACAAACAGAAGCAGTGATAGTGCGCAGCCTTATCTAACGCATGTTTTTATTTCAAATGGTTCTGTTGTGCCCTCAGTAGTTCTGATTATGCTTTTACAGTTTTTGTATAAAGCTCTTATGTTGTCTAATAATTGTCCATGTACTTCATAGTCTTCCAATATTGCGATAGTTTTTCTTCTGTCAACTCTGTCAAATGCCTTTTCTTGGTAGATGAAGGTAATGTTTATTTGTAGGTCATATTCGTCTTTTCGCTCTGCTGTCGTAGTGCAACAATAGCATCTGTGCATCCCATACCTATCCTAAAGCCAAACTTCATCTTATTTAGCTGAGGTTCTATTATCAGTCTTATTCTCTGTTCTATGATTTTTGTGTATATCTTTCATATGTGGCTGAGCAGAGATATGCCTCTGTACATCACACTCTATTTTGTTGCCCTTGTTTTTCCATATGGGTACAATTATTGCTTTCTGCCAGTTATCTGGTACTTGTTTTTCTGACTGCTACTGTGATTATTCTCTTTAGCCAGCTTACACCATTGTCCTTGCATGTCAGGGTGGCTCCAGTTGTTATGCCATCCACGCTAAATTATTTGTTTCGCGGGCTGTTCTTAATATGTTCCTCTATTTCACAGACTAGTATTTCTGGTTCTGGAACATGTGAATATCTTGGAGTGAAAGGATAGTTTCTTGTGTTGGTTGATGGGTTGTACAACTTTTAAAAATACTCTAGCCACCTTGTTTTCCTGTCTTCTCTGTTGAATATAGGGGGTACCATTTCTGCTGTTTATGATTAATAATTTTAATAAGAAATAATAATTACCATCATTCATTTTGTTTGTCTGTGCTGGAGTTTAGTATGTCATCCTTGTCCCTTGCTTTACCACACAATACAATATCCAATATAAAGAATCTAAGCTGTAAACCATGAACACAACACATTCTGTTCTCCTGACTAAATCTTCATACCTGTCAACCCTGTGAGGAAAAAGTATGTACGACAAACAGGTAAAACTATGTAAAAATCACTAAAAACCTGTAAGCCATTAAAGAAAAAGAAAGTCTTTTGTTTCATGCATATTTGTACGTAGATTTATCCATCCAATTGACAAAGATCACTGGGAGGAAGCACCAGTCCTTTGGTCTGGCAGCATTTCTAGTACCATATCTTGTTCTGGTTTTATAAGAGTGGTTAACACACTCTCAATTTATCTGCATCCTTGCATCTCAAGAAGATATATAATTTTAAAAATAAAAAAAGACCTACCTTTTCTACAAAAAATACTGCTAGGAAATGAAAAAATTAGAAAAAGAATCCACAGTGAAGTTAACTTGTGTTGAGAAAAATAACTATTCAAGCTTATGTCCATTGCAATGGATTATGATGATATTCAGACCCTAGAAGATGTTGGTTTCAGTCCTATATAAATAACCCAAATATCGGAGGATGTCCGACAAAATGGAAGTGCAGCAGTAACCAGACAAATAGAGGTAAATACAAATAAGGTAGGAAGGTTACTGAAGAAAACTGTCAATATAAAATAATAAAATATAGAAAATAAGAATAAAACAAAGAACAAATACAATTGTCAACTTGTCGGTCCAATTGGGACCTTTATCAAGACAACAAAAACAGTTAAAAACACAAAACCATAACGAATATAAACAAAATGGCTGGGAGAATGATTGCTCTCACCAGGAAATCATCACTCCTATTTATTTTGTAGCCATATTCCTCTGTACCTTGTAATTGTTTCTTTATGTGCACGCTCATCAGCTTTGTTTTTATTAGATTTAAGTGTATTTGTAATTTGTCTTTATTTTTCTGTTGTTTATATTGTATTCCAACCTGTCAATTCTATGATTGTACCCTATTAATTGTGTAATTGTATCACCTCATTTTTGCTTTGTTTTTTTTGTTGTAAATAACATATGGGTACCCATACACACAATGTATGAATTTGTATATACATATTATTTCACATGGTCTTGTGTATCCATACAGTAACTTTGGGTCTCGCATTTGCATGTGTACATATTCTTGTGTTAGAGTAATACATGTGAATACCTTCATGTCAATGAATGGGTATAAAAATACATGTATATATCTCTATGTGTGCGAATGTTCATGTTATATATATTCATGTGAGAAAATGTTTATGTGAATGCATGTGTATATATTATGTTGATGCTTATTTTGTGTCATTATGCACACATATTCTTGTGTGAGTCACTGCTCGTGTTTGGATACATTTAAATGGGGTTGTTTTTTTTGTAGTGCTATATACAGATGTTTTTTTTATTGGAATACAGAAATAGATTGTAAAATATACAGATTTATGTAAAATAAGTTGACAGCTATGGCCTCAGGAAATGGGTACAAGAGCAAATCTGAGAAACTTCAGCAGGTAGAAATGATGCAGGCCACAACCATCGTGTATAGGTCATAGAAAAATATGTCTAACACTTTCTCATTTATTTTATTTCTCAAATGCCTCAATCATGTGAGAAAGGATTTAATTTATTTACTTTTATTAATATTAGCCAAATGCTTTTCTGCAAATGCCTCAATCATGTGAGAAGGGAGTTAATTTATTTACTTTTATTAATATTAGCCAAATGCTTTTCTGTCATGCAGAACACAGAATATAGGGAAAATTACTGTCCAAGACATCCTACAATAGTTTGGTTCTGGAAAGTGTTCCATGAGATGAGCTTGGAAAACAAAAAGAAATTTCTGTGTAAGTTAAAGCTGAGAATTAGATTCTCATATATGGTCTTTCTAGGTAGCGGACTATTATGTTAACTCAGCTTACTATGTTTACCATGCTTGCATTTGTAATCTTGGTAAAACATTTGACTTTTTGTGTGCTGCTTGTATTATTTATTGTTGAAATGGTGTATTAATCTGTCTGTTATATTAATTGTCCCTATAAAGATGCACTTACATCATCGGCACAGTTCAAATATATATTTTTTAGTTGTATCAGTTAAGAATCATATTAATACACGTCATAGGTTAAAAAACAATGGCTTCATTGCATTCAGGTAACTCTATATCTACTCCATACCTCTCAACTAACCGATAGATTTAAACTAGCTGCCTGCCAAGTGTACCACTCATAGCGCATAACACCATTACTTTGAGCAATAATCCTCATTAAAAATTCACTTTGTACACAAGATGCAGCAGGTGGAATTTGAACCCAGGACCTTTTGAGTACACACTTAACCGCTACCCAGAAAGATCCCCGCATAGACTATCATAAGTTATGAAAAGTCTTATCTGTAGATTAAATGATCTCTATCATTGATACTATTGTCCACTGAATACAAGAAAATAGCACTTTATATTTTACACCAATTAAAATTTGCAATATTGGAGATTAAAATGAAAAGATACACATGTGCATGTATGGGTGAGACCACAACATATGAATAAGGTATATTAGATACTGCAATGAAAGAACTCTTTCTTCAGTTATTAAACAGGCAAAAAGTAAAATTTGTGGTTGTGGTACCGTAATAAAGTCTGGTGAATTACTGTAAGTATACAGCAAAACCTAAAATCAAATTTTCAAACTAGAACCTTTATAAAGAACAAAATGTAACACAAGATCACTAGAGAATTGTGCAGTCAATGAACACATCGCTGCATGATAAATTTGAACAGATGAAATATAATTTTAAAAATTACAAATGGAGAATATGTTTTGGAGAATAAGGGTGTTAGGTCTATATTTTGCATGACTAACTGCAAACTAATGATAATATTGTTGGTTTTTACTTTTCCAAAAGATATGGTATTCATTTCCTTATGCTGGGTTGACCTAGAAACCACTTTAAGTTTAAATGTTTCCAGTAAACTTAAGAAGTGAACTTGCCCCATATGACTATGAAGCTACTACACTAACTTATTTAACTAATGCTGCTCCCCTTATTTTTTGTTTGTTTGTTTGAGAACCCCAGGAATAGTTAGAGATTACCTCTTACTTCCTATGTGCAGTTGGTGGTTTTTCTGAGCTTTCTTTCATACCCAGGACACGTCAGCTTTCGGCTTAGTGCATTGTCTATTGAAGAAGTCTTCTACTCATAGGGCGTCTATAATTGTATAGGACATGCTACAAAGCTTTAAGAGAGCCTCAATATAATAGCATGTCATTTGCTAAGGTTTTCTGTTGCATGGGTGGTTTGTTTAGTGGGCCATTGGTTGGACTCACAGAAGCAA
The DNA here is from genome assembly GCA_034231615.1 of Meghimatium bilineatum. Classification (NCBI taxonomy): domain Eukaryota; kingdom Metazoa; phylum Mollusca; class Gastropoda; order Stylommatophora; family Philomycidae; genus Meghimatium; species Meghimatium bilineatum. Next base: position 57,880,609 of record CM067320.1, read on the forward strand.
CAGCATGCGTTAGTTCCCTTAATAGAATTACCAATTGTGTTGCTGGGACCTGAAAGAATAGCAACACTGGGACTAAAATGTGAATGTCATAAAAGGTGAATAAGCAGATTTTTGGGGTGATATTTACTGTACCATTCCATAGAGGGTCAAAGTGACCATGCTTAAATGAATGTGCATATACAAAAAGCATAGATATCACAGCTCAGCCATAAACCATTACACAATGCGTTCCATTTTCCAGGCCATTTGAGGTGTATTTGGGGAATACAGTGTTAGGCCGGTGGTTTTTCATGACGAGCAACATACCTGGGAAGGATGTGGTCAGTAGCAAGTCTGCCACCTCTACTTTCCTAGAAAATCTAGCGCCAATTATTCTTCCGTTTGGTCAATCTAATTGGTGATATTTAAAAAATATTTCCATCTGAACTGGAAATCCAGACTAAATTCTGCTAATTTGTAGAAGTTTGAAAACAAACATGTTAGAAAAAGAATAGTAGGAGTTTGAGAACAAATTAAGAAGAAGAATATAAAATTATAACTTAGCAATATGCACAATTATTTTGTTGTTGCTTTTCAAAAGAATTCACTCTTATGCAATAATCTATCTATCTATCTATTTGCTAAACTCTTTGTTACCTTTCAGAGATAGAAGAGTTTTTTGGAGATTGCCCTTGTGTGTACTGAGTATGCTAAGGAATTTGTCACCTCTTTTATTTCGGTGGTCCATCGTCTTCGTGGTTGGCCTCTAGGTCCGCCTTCACTGTATCTGTGTAGCATAGCTTGCTGTGGTATGCTGTCTGATGGTAGTCTGCTGATGTATGCAAACAATTTGATCTGCTGTCTCTCTAATATATTCCAAGATTGGAGTAGTATTGGTTCTTTGTCTAATGTCCTCATTGCTCACTTTGTCTCTTAGCGATATTCCTAGGATTCTGCACAAGCATGCCATTTCAGCTGTCACAAGTTTAGGTTTGTCTTGAGCTGTCATTGTCCATGTTTGGGATTGGTAGCACAGTGTTGGCATAATAATAATTTTGAATAGTGTTATTGTGGTGTTTAAATCTATATTTTTGTTTTTGAAGATTGGTGTAATTTGCCCTAGGGCTTAGTATGCTTTACTACATCTTTTGTGTATTTCTTTGCTGCTGTCTGTTGTTATATTGCTTCCTAGATATGTGAGTTCTGTCACTAGTTCAAGTCTGATGCTTCCAATTATATATTTGTGTTTCTTTGTGTTCTTCATATCTTCATTACTTTGGTCTTTTCAAAATTTATCTTCATGTTAAAGGTTTGGCATGTTTGATGTAATCTATTTGTCTTTGTAGTTGATCTTCTGATGATATTACTAGTGCTTGGTCGTCTGCTAATAGAAATTTGTTTAAGTTATCCTTCAGATTGTTTTCTTCTGTTGTTTTTCCTACTTTGCAGATGGAATCTATGTATGTTATGAACAATAGAGGGATAGGCATATCCCTGTCTTACTTCTAAGTGAATTTGGAAATTATTGGTTGTACCTGTGCTCGTTCTTACTGTGCATTGTCTATTGGCATATATACTCTGACATAGGCTTATTAGATGTTGGGGAACTCCATATATCTGTAGTGTTATCCATAGTTGTGCTTTATCCACTCTGTCAAAAGCTTTCTCTTGGTCCACGAAAGCCAAATGTAAGTCTTAGGCAAGAAGTTGGTAAAGTGGTAAGCAAAAAAATGTGCCCTGTATCTCTTAGAATCATAGCCTTTAAGAAGCAGCTATGTGAGAATCTCTGGCTTTAGCGATAGAAACACAAGACAGCAACCAAAGGTCAATCATCCATGGTTAGCTTTGAGTGTGGTGACCAGAGGACAGGTACAGGAACCAGTTCTCATGTATGGTTGGCCAATTATACTATTGACATGATTACAGACATCCACCATTTAGTGGAAGTGGTAAAACACTGAATGTATTATTTAGCAATGCTGAAGTAATGTGGAACATTAGAGCTAATGAAATGGCTGCACATTGTATTTCCATTCTCTGGACTACATCCTGCTGAAAATCTTGTACGATCATTGTCTGCTATAAGAGAGATCTGGTGGGAGTTTGAAAATGAACATAAAAAACAAAGAAGTAGCTAATATTTGTATATCATTGTAGATCAATGTAAGAGAAAGAGAAAATAAACTACGGTTTACAAACAACTATAATTTTTTTTCAGAAATTCTCCATAAAAGCACCTGCAGATTTCTGGGTCACATCTACAGACCTATTAAACAAAGCTGAAAGACATGATTTGCTAAATTTAACTTTTGTTAACTTTTTATACTGCGGACAGAATAAACATTTTCATTTTCATTAATGGTAGTTTATTTTATGAAAAATAATTGAATAATTTTAAGCTTACAATTTATAAAATTCTAAAAAAATAGTAGTTTTAAATATTATAGTAAATTTTTGGAGAAGAAAAACTTGGATTTAAAACAGCAAGTATCGAAATGTGCTAAACAGTTTTAGATTACGATGATCTGATGTGTCAATCACCTAATAGGCATACCCCTACCTAAGAATCTGGTAAGAATCTACTGTATTATCGATAACTTAAGAGAAGTAAAGGTGACAGAAATCATTGGCCCCAATTGCGACTGGAAGTCAATTTTGATTTCCTACTTGCAGCATTTAAAATTATGGTGGCACCAAATATCATGCTTTGCATTTCGGTATTAGGTATTAGGTCTGTTCATTATCCTCTTCACACACCGGACCTTTGCACACCAGACATGTCCATAGGTGCTCAGATCTCCACTGCAGTAAATCTGTCCGGGTATAACGGCTGATGGTTCCGGTTTTATGTTCTTTCAATGCTCTTTTTGAACTCTTTGTCAGGGGTTCTCTATGGGCCACGTCCATCTTCACTCCCAATTCCCACATTCTCGATATTGACTCATGCTCAACAACTCAAAATCCTCGGATCGTGAGGACTCATGAAGAGCAGTGAGTATATCTGCTCGGCCCATAGGCTGACCATCGGATTCAGTGGAGAGGCTAGCTAAGAGGTCAGCCCGTTCGTTTCCCTCCACACGTGTCCGGGGACAAAGATAAGCATGAGTTTTCAAAGTGATGCCCATATTTTAGCTCTCTCTAATGACTTCACCCATTCCCTATGTACATCACCTGTTGTCACTTTCTGAATCATACTCAGTGAGTCACTTAATATGCACACATGGGAGTAGGCTTGCGATTCCAGTCAGTTGAGTGCCTGCGTTACGGCGAATACCTCCATTGTTATGCTGCTTGTTGTTGCGGTAAAGGCACCACTGGCTTCATGTACTGTTCCTCCTTGTAATCTGGCAGTAAAGGCCCATGCACATCGGTTGTGATGGATCACCGACCCGTCCATGTAAATTACAACATCTGTGTCATCATTCTCACATATTAGTGCCTTGATCTCAGCATCCATGCTCACAGGGCTATATGTGATCTGTAGTTTAGTTCTTACGCACATTATCTTGTTAGGCTACTTTGTTTCTTCATCGTTATTTATGATATTTCTAACAATGTGATTTGGGGTTAAAGATCTGCACATTATTGGGGCAAAGATCCACATTCATATTTTATGAAGAAAATGTCAGTGTTTTGAGGAAGTTGCTGATGCCAATCTAAAGCTAGGAGAGACATATATATGGTTATAAAAATCATTAAACCTTACAAAGACATGATTAGCTTTAAAATTATAAACTTTTTAAATTCCAATTTGGTGTTTTTTTTTCAGATTAAAATTGCAAAACTATACATATCTATTCTTAACACATTTACACACTGCCAGTTTGATAGATCTGTTGCAGTGATCTCCATCGATTTTATAATGGTTTGTATCACCATTTTGTTTGCGGATCTTTGCCCCATAAAGTGGGGCAAAGATCTGCATTTACTTAAGTTCATAATCTCCCATTCTATTATCTACACTTAAGATTTATGTTTCAAATACCCTTACTAATGTATACTGAATAGATAACCTATACACTAATGACTGTTTGCTGTCCCATAATTAGGTCTAGATGTCAGAATACGCTGAAATGTAAACAGTGTGGATGTTTCCCACCACCTATTCTATATAAAATAGTTCGGCTCTGTGGTGGAGTGGTACAGTTTGCATCCCAGGCGGTGAAAGTATCAAATTTAATCCCTTCAACAGGAAACTATGCATCTGGACTATTCAGAAAACAATGGCAACCTACTTAGTGTATTGATATTGCCTAAAAAATCATCAAGGCCAAAAATGCTAGGTTTATCATTGTCATGAATAGGATATGCTAGCAAAGATTTTTTAATATCACAATTATAATATACATCTTGCTCTCTGTTGATCATAATTGTTTATTATTATTCTCTTAATTTAAGTGTTCCTGACAGGTAGCGATCGCATTCCAATTACTGGAATGAAGAAAGTGCAAGTAAGTTAAGCCTTTTGCTACTTCTTTTATTTTTGCACTCATAAGTAAACTAATATTTAAAATTTTGCACTATGTAAATAATTACATAAAATCAGGTATCATATCAAGATTTACAGTTAGTAAGCAAGCACACACGCATATATATATATACACACATGTTATTTCTTATTTTGCAAGCAAAGGCATAAAAAAAGTAAATTAGGTTTTCCTATGAGTTTGCAGATGGCTGGTGAGTATATCAATATGAGTACAGTAGAAATCCGATTATCTAAATTAATTGGGGATTGGGCCAATTCAGATAATCGAAAATTGTGATAATTGGATATAGCTCCGGAATGAAGCGAAACTGTGTACATACATACAAGCAACTGTGTATTGCAAATAAACTACAAACACTACAGTATTGTAAAAATATGTAAAATTACATAAATAGCACATATGTACAGTAATACTTTGTACATAGGCCAATGTATGTACATACGTAAATCAATTGAATAAGTTCTTTCAATAAAATCTTTTGAATAAATATATGTATCTCCCTTGAACATCTCAGTATAGTGCGTTACCTTGATGTAGTAGCAAGTTGTCCGGACGCAAGATCTCACTATAGCATCTGCTAACACTCTCGCTCTAAAATTACTGCACCAAAATTATATTCAGATAATTAGGGATTCGGATAATTGGATTTCTACTTTATATCCAATATGCACTTGGAAAAACATGTTGCAATGTGAACAGGAATGATGGTATTGAGATGAGGGAACTCTGACTTTTCCTTTTGCATTGCTTGCAATGTTTTACTCTTTTGAAATGTTTAATACCTGCTATGATCTGCTAAGAGCTGTGGTTTCAAAAGAGCATGGTCGATGCTTCAGTGCTTGAAAGTTGTCTTCAAGTAATCCTTGAATTGTTTTTTTTTCTGACCTCTACGTGAATACTTACCTATGCACAGCTCACCATAGAACAGTCTTTGGAAGACACACATCTGACATGTGGATTACATGGCTTGTCAAATGAAGTTGAGACCTGATCAATGGCGCTTAGACTTTAGACCTTTGGAGAATTTCCATGCCAGGGATGTGATCCTGTCACTGCACACCAAAGAGCTTTCTCAGGCATCAAAGGTGATAAGAGTTGAGCTGCTTTGCATATCTAGTATAGTCAGTCCTGGAACAAAGACAAAATTAATGCAGGGTAGATCTTCAATTTGGTGTCCAAGCTAGACCCAGATATTTTCTATGAAGACCACCAAAACTGGCAATGGTACAAGCAACATGCAGAGAAATATGCTTGTCAGTTATTGTGATATGTGGTAGACTGCTGCAAAAGCACACAAGCTTGTTTGCATGGCTAAGATTTTGTCCTTGAATTGTAATGCAGGGTTCAGTGTGCATATATATCCATTACAAACTTTCATGCATGAAATTCATGATGATAACTTTTTTTCACCAAAGAAATTCACACAAAAATTGGTAAAATTGTTATGATAAATATATTTAGTTCATTATCATATATTTACTTCATTATAACATGTTTCTAATAACAGATCAGCTCAATATCACTTCTTGTCCTTTGATAAAGGTGTATAAAGATCTATTTAAATCAGTTAACTTTAAAGCAAATAAGCTTTAAGGTTTTGATAATTGTTATAATCAATTGTAGACCTAGAAGATGCATACAAAAGAGTTAGTTACACCCATCTTGTCAACATGCTAAGGTAATATGATAACCATCCTTGGATCATACGCTGGATAGCAAATGTGGTAATCTGCAGAAAAGGTTCTCTGAGGTGTAGATCCTGGACGTATGAGATCAGAACAATAGCACCTGGTCTGCCATAAGGATCTCCTCTGTCCCCAGTACTGTTTAATGTGTATACATTGAAAATGTCAAGCAATTGTGGAGATCTAACATATTCAGATGATATCCTACTATATAACATGGGCAGGAACAGAACAGATATTGCTGACAGTGTACATTGTGGACTAGATCAATTGTCAATATGGTGCAGAACATACAATGCTGTGATAAATTTCTCGAAAGCAGAGGTTGTCTGGTACTCCTTAAATAATAATCTGGTCAGGGACACACTACCAGCTGTCAGTTGCATGGACTCATTCATTGAAAGAGAATAGGACCTTAAATATCTTGGGATAACCTTTCATAGAAGTCTCTCATTCAACAAAGACATCACATATGATTCAGAAGGATCAAAAGAGGAATCAGTGTTATCAAGGTTATGGCGACCTTCAACATGCAGCAATGGGTACTTTTTCTGCTTCTACAAGTGATGGTGCTATCTGTCATAGATTATGGCCTCTGCCTACTAACACTGTCACAGACACAAGTCGATAGATTGGAAAAAGTATAAAATGAGGCAATGAGAGTGGTACTGGGGTGTACTAGGGTTTACACCCATTTTTGCTATGAGATTTCTGCTTTATCTCCCATTAGAGAGCGACATCAGGCAGCACAGGTTAGGTCATACCTTAAAGTGACAGAATACATCCACCACCTACTACACCAACATCTAGATGAGTCAAAGAGAAAATGAATCAAGCATGGCAGATCATGGATGGCAGAGGCTGAAGACACACTGTGAAGAGTATGTGAATTTGAATAAAAATAGGAAAGGACAGTGAATTTGTGGAGGTAGAAACTGAGAATAAATCACTGACTAAAGTAATAATACATATAGATAAAGCTTGTGCAAAATGGATGGGTGTCAGGTCCCAAGATACAGTGCATGAACTTGCACAGCTACACTCAAAACCACAAGACATAATTATATACAAAGATTTCTTAGTTAACAGAAACACAAATAAAAGTGGTTGGGGTTTTGTTACCTACAGAAATGGTGTGAAGTTGGTTGAGAATGATGAAGATTTCTTCAGCATATTCCACTGTCACATCAAGTATGAGGGTAGAGATAGAGGAAGTTACAGCAGCACTTAATTGGTTGATAACTAATACATCATCACAATTGGTAATACTCACAGACTCTCAAAGCATGATGTGCAAGATAGAAAAGTACATGCTTAGAAAAAAATGGTGGGACTTATTGAACAACTCAATTGTCCAGAGCATTACATGGATATACTGTCCTGGTCATGCTGAGGTGAGAGGAAATTAGAGAGAGCCGACTTATTAGCAGGCAATACGGTTATAGATAGCACAATGCTGAGAAGAGAATAAAACAGATTTAATCAAGGCAGTAATAAATTCATTTCAAGATGATGTCAATGAGGCTGAGAACGTACACATACAGAGAATGTTAGAAATGGGAATATTGGGAGTGGAGGAAAATTAAATCTTTTGGAATGCCCCGAAGATCACACAATCAACACCCAACTGGGACTCTGAGTCTACATACACTGAGATGACTGCTGGAACGGAGAGTGGAGCACTTATGGGAATGCCCCATATGCTGTAAAGTTAGTTTCTAGTGAAGAATCAAGAATCTATTTAAATGCTGTACAACAATTTAGTTTTGTATTTTAGAACACTACCATATTTTCAGATTTGATATTTCACTTATGATGGTTTGACTATAGTCTATCCAACTATTTGCTTCTGGAAGATCATAAAGGAGTATGTGCCTTTATTCCTTAGATGATCATTTCACCCAAGAAAACCCAAGAGGGATCACTTCCATCTGTTTTGACTTGTCACCATTTGCTGCAACTGCCTAAGTACAAAACCAAAAAGGAATTGAAATCAAGTCTCCTCATTAGCATTCAACAGACTGAAGGTTTTCGTTTGACTGAAGACTGAAATGTCATCAATTCACAAATGAAGTTGAAAATACTAGAAAAAAAATTAACAATATGTACATTTAAGCTCATGAAGGCCACTAGAAATTACACCTATTTAAAAAACAAGAAATTGTACATACTTTTACACAAAATGTCATCATCGACTTGTGCCATGACATTTTATTTAGGTGATAATGAATCTTCATAAATCCATATTGCCAGTGTTAGCTATTAGTTTGACTGCTGGACCTTTTTCATGTCACTTCACCAATCTGTCCAAGAATCTTTCATCTTTGTTTCTCAGGAATTGTGCATGTTGTCACAATGTTTTTCATAGCAGACCTACTTCTTTACAGATTGTGCCCAAAAAATGATGGTGACTGCTTTTTTCTGTACATTGAAAGCTGAGTTACCCATAAACATATTTAATTACTAGATCCTGCTCTTAATATTTTTCTAGACATTATCTTTTTCTTTATCTTGTGCTGAACTGAGATAGGAGAATGTTTATATAATATACATTGAAATATAATTGGTATTGTTTTGTCATGAGACCATATTCAATACATATTTTCTATATCTTATATGCTAAATACTTCATTACCTGCATTTCCACCAATGATTGAATAAGCTGTGAGTCATGTGCAGTGGGATGGATATCTTACCTTCTAAGATGTAGATGTAGAAGTCATTTCGTCAAGTCATTTAAAAAAAATTATCATCATCATTATCAGGTGCCATGCCGGGTGGCGTAGGCGGTCATGGCTCTCCACAGCTCTCTGTCCACAGTATTATGTATCAAAGTCGTTGTTGTTTCTTTGCCGTGCCAGGTTGTCAAACTGTCTAATATTTTCTCACGTTGTTGCCCTCTGTCTCTGGTGCCTTCAATCTTGCCTGTTGTGATTATGTTCTCTAAACCTGCCTGTCTCATGAAGTGGCCAAAAAAAGAAGATTGCCTTTTTCTTATATTGTTGATTAAGGTCCGTTTCACATTTAACTCTTTTAACACCTCTACATTAGTTTTTCTGGCAGTCCATGGTATTCTCAGCATTCTTCTGTAGAACCACATCTCTTTTGCCTCCAATCTCCCACTTTCCAGTTTGTTTATTTTTCAAGACTCGCACCCACATGTTAGTATAGGTGTTATATAGCACTGCAAAACTCTCTTTCTCACCTCTAATGACAAGGTCATATTACACAATATATTTTTCATTTTTATGAATGTTGTTTTTGCCTGTCCTATTCTGCATCTTATTTCTGTTAAACTTCTTCCATCTGCTGTTATAATTGTACCTAGATATTTGAATTGGTGGACCTGTTTTAATACTATATCATTCACTATGATCTTGCAATGTGTGTTATTTTCTTTCTTTGAAATAACCATTACTTCTCTTTGCTTTCTGTGACTACTACTTTAATTAAGTTTTGAAGGTCTTCCTCACTTTTTGCAATCAGAACAGTGTCATCCGCATATCTCAAATTATTTATGTTATGGCCTCCCACTGATATTCCTGGGATATCTACTATTGCACGCAATATGTTTTCCCTGTATAGAGAGAACAGGTCTTGTGAAAGCACGCATCCCTGTCTGACTACTTGTTTTATTTGTTGAAAAGGGCCAAATTGCTTTCCTACTCTTATTGCTGCTGTTTGTTGCAAGTACATGTTCTTGATTATTCTTAAATCCTTGCTGTCAATGTTCAGATTCTCTAGCATTTTTATAATTTCGCTATGTTTACTAATTTAAAAAAATTATAAAAACCAAAAATGTATTTCTTTATAAATACAATGTTCCAAGTACAGAGCTAATTATTTTGATGCCATATTTATTCTACTCATATGTAAAGTAGAGTACAGGAAATTGTAATGTTGGTTTTAAATATTTGAATAAATGGATTGTAAGAAAACTTCACACAGTAATACTATACAATGGCCTGCTTCCAAATTATAACATTTGTAATTATTTAGAGTGAAGTGGTTTATTTCATTTTTAGTGGTGTGTTATTTGAAGAAAAATGTAATTGGCAAATTTGTGTCTTTCTAATAAGGTACTGCATTCTGAAATATGAATCTATATATGCCAGCATCTTTATAATATACATCTATTTGTACATGGTATCTATATAAAAAAAAGACTAAGACCTCATATAGACCCCCAAATAAGTAGAAACCAATATGGATTTAGGAGGGGCATGGGCCACATGGATGAACTTTTCACACTTAGACATCTGAGTGAACAGACAATAGAATACAAAAATCAACTAAATATCACATTTATTGACCAAGAAAATGTTTTTGACAGGTTTAACAGAGACATACTGTAGACCTACTCGGAAGAATACGGGATCCATCCACTGCCAACTCTTCAAAAACATCAGAGCACCATATCAGAAATGCGAAGAAACAGTAAGAACACCAGAAGGAATGACAGACCCATTCATAATAACATCTGGAGTCAGACAGGGATGTGTATTATCACTGCTCCTATTCAACATGTATATAGACAAATTAACGAAAGAAACCTTAAAAGCAATAGAACATGAAAACCAACCTGAACAAGAGAATGGAGAAAAAGAAGACAGTAACATCATTAACAAATTGATATTCACAGACAATCAGGCATTGATATACAACAATATATCTGAGCTGCAAAAACACCTAAATACATTAAATACCACATTGTGAAACCAACAACATGAGAATCAACAAACCAAAATCTGAAATATTGAAGATATGCAGAAATCAATCCTCACTAGAAATATACATAGATCGCACAAAACACAACCAAGTAAAAGAAATTAAGTATCTAGGCAGCATGTTCTCGGAGGACGGGAGACTAAATAGAGAAATAGAGACAAGATGTCCGAAAGCAAATGCAGTGTTATAGCAATAAGTACCACTGCTGAAATACCAGAACATCAATATGATAAAAAAAAGAATGTTAACAGTGTTACCAATGCCAGACCTGGACGCTGACAGAGAAACTAAAATACAAACTTGTATGCGAAATGAAGTGCCTGAGAACAGCACTAGGGGTAACAAAAAGAGATAGAATAAACAATGACACTATAAGAAGTCGATGGACTGACGACATTAAAGATAATATGAATACATCGCTAGAAAATGCAAGCCACATCGCCCACGACAGAGAGAGGTTCAGAGAGTTCATTGGGAAGACAACGTTCTGGAAGGAATACGTCATGACACTATAAGAAATCTGATGAAAACAACATCATGCAAAGAATACATAGATACACAAAATATCAAATGGTTCGGCCACCTAATCAGAATGGAACCAGATTGCATTCCATTGATAGCCTTCAATAAAAAATCATCTGAAAAGAGAAATGGGAAGACAGACTAGTAAATAAATCTGCTCACAGATCAGTCAAGATGAATGATGTAGAACACTAATTGTTGCCATGTTATATGCAGACACTGAAGTTCAGTTTCCATTTACTGACTAATCAGCTTAGACAGTACTACTCTACTGAATTGTACATTTTCACAAGAGATTGAGGACGGATTCCAAGATTCTTAAAAACAACTGATATTAGAAACACAGATATACCTTAAAATCTTTAATAAAAGTTAGAAAGTTTATTTGATAGGAAAATACTAATTGAAGTGTAGTATGAACTCACATGGGTGACACGGACACAAATTGAAAAGACCATATTACCCGTCTTGGCCTTATATCAGAGGTGGAATAGCTCTCAATTGATAATACTGCAAGTTTTCAGAAATTCATAATTGTTCTTTTTAGAATTAAAAAATTGTGTTTGTTATTTAGTTAGTCAATCAAGACATCATTATCACTGCATACAGGACACATGCATAGGTACTTTAATATCCCCTTGAGCATATTCAAATTACATAATAACTGACAGTTCCAGTTCTCTGTTGTTTGATGAACATTCATTGCATACAATGTTCATTTCTTGCCACACCCACATTTCAAGCCCAGCTCCTTTATTCTGGACATGGAAAAGTAATCATTATCTTCATTATTTTCATTTGATTATGCAGTTTCTTTCAAAGAGTTCAATATGTTGATGTTACCCTGCCACTCAATACAGTGATAGAACCTGTCAATCTATCTGCTTTCTCATTGCCTTGAACACCTGAATGACCAGACACAAAATTAAATATGACACCCTCCAAAGTTGACCTCCCCACAGCATCAAGCCACTGTTAATGAATACAGCCCACTTGTATTTTCTTGAGCATGCTCATTTACCCAATAGTTGCTGAGAATGCAGAATGTAGAGAATGCAGTACCTATCTAGTTCAAATCCTGGTCACTGCCATTATGAAGGTCCATGATTATGCACACATCTAACAACAAAACCATCTGTGTACACACATAACCATATTACCATCCCTGAAATTCTCAATGACCAATGTCAGCATCTCAAATTCAACAGCAAAAAAGCACCTCTTCCCACATTCTTGATCAAGTGTTATTACTACCCGAAAGGCAGTATGACAACCTACTGGAACACTTATCCATTCCACATCATGCACCACATCACCCAGTGAGCTCACACTTTAATTTTGTGCAGTGGAAAAGCAAACTTTAAAATTGATACACTGAAATCTGATAATGTTGGGGATCTATGTCATTGTGAGAGGCCTGACTGGTGTATTGTAGCTTGTACTAGCATTATTATTGCACATACAGAAAAACTATATCCAGTAGGTATGTGCATAGATGTTGAGAACATGACTGCTGACCTTCATGTTTCTCTCTGGGACCTCATTTGCTAAGACAATTGTGTCATGTTCCCAGTCCATATTTCAAAAGATCAAAAATAGCTGATATTGATAGGAGTGGATGGTGTCTATAGCAACTTCCAACTTCTTTAGTATTACATTACTGTCCAGGATGTGCAGGAGTAGGCAGTAATAAGAGAGAAGACAAGCATGCATCTATAAATGATGAGTTGATAAACGAGCTGTGACTTTTCTCAATGAGGAATAGGTTAATTTATTTTCGGGTTACAAAAAAGGAATATTATAACCTTTTGGTGACAGAATTATGTGAAATAATTTCTCCATTATTTTGTATGGTCTTAATACAACCAAAATGAACTTGAAAAAGAGGTGCCTCACCAAAAGATACTCAATTTTGTTTACAAAAACTTAAGAATAAGCAAGTACCACATACTGGTATTTCAATAACTTATTCTTAAGTTACATTGTTACCAGCCTAATGTACATTGTTTTTAAATGACTTGTATATAGTTCATTTATGTTTTAACAGAATTGTCAAGAGTTAGTCTAATTATTACTTATTACTCATTCCTTATTACTCATTTCTTTACTTCAAACCCAGTGGCTTCAAATAAAAATATTTTTTAACAGAATTGCCAAGAGTTAGTCTCCTTTTCATTGTTAGTCATTTCTTTACTTCAAATCTAGGGGCTGCAAATTAATACTAAAATTCATTAAAAACAAGAGATGTATACTTTATCACTGTACTTGCACTCTGATCTACCGGGTATTTACACAAAATGTTTAGCTTTTTTTTTAATAGCAGTAGTTTTTTTACAGGCTAATCCTCATCCATATCTATAATTTTTGAAATACTGTCAATTTATATTGACAAGCAAACACCTAACTTCTCATATGAATCTAGTTCATTAATGTGAGTGATTACATAAGCTTAATAATCACATCACTACTACATGTTGTTATTGTTGTTAACTTTCAGTGGTGTGCAATGCTTTAAAGTCTCTTACTCTTCTTCTTTTTATGGTCCATGCCTTGTGGCGTTGGTTATTATGCCTTTCCACAATCTTCTATTTTGTGTGCTGTCAATCATTTTCAATGCTGATGTTCTCCCATGCCACAATACTAGATTGTCAAGCATCTTCTCTCTTGGTCTTCCCCTACCTCTCTTTGCTTTTCAACTTGCTTGTTGAAGATCTTGCTTGTTGCTACAATGTGTTCCATCTTTCCTCTTCTCATGATGTGTCCAAAAAATTTGAACTGTCTCTTTCTGATGCAGGTAATCAACTCCTTTTTTATTAACTTCTTTCAAGATATCCATTATGCTTTTTTTTCTGTCCATGGTGTTCTCAATATTCTTCTATAAAACCACATCTCCGCTTCCTCAATATAATTTTTCTCTGTTCTGATAAGCATCCAAGATTCACTTCCATACATCAGTATTGGCTCTATATAACTTCTAAAAACTCTCTCACCTAAACTGACAAAGGTATATAATACATAGGATTGTCTTCATCTTGTGAAATGTTGCCTTTGCCAGGGCAATTCTACAACTGACTTCTTTAATACACTTAATACATCTTTAATCTGATATTGTTAATACAACCAAATATTTGAATATGCTGACTTGCTTCAGGCTGATTCCATATACTTTGATGTTTCATTCTGGAGAACATTTATTCTTTCATATTACCACTACTTCAGTTTTAAGACAGGGCAAATTCTAGAGATTTTGTGGCTTTTCTACTTTTCCACAGTGTACAGAAATAAGTCGAGTTTCAATTCCCCTGTTAAGCATTCTTTCCTATCAGAGATGTCAATAGCAACTCGGCCCTGGATCATGATCACTGGAATAAGTGGAGTGGCCAGCTATGCATTTCCTGCCATCCAGAGGATCTCTCCAATTTTGCAGGGTTGGCAAATTTGCCTGATTCTGAGCTTATCCAGAAAATTGTCATATCCTGCACAGAGTTGCTTTTCACCACACCACACAGCGCATACATACCATTTCATGACTGGATCACCACATACACATTTGCAGCTTTTACCATAGTCAATTACCATCTGGTTTTCCAGCATGATGAGCAATGCTGGGTTTTCTGAATGGTGTACCACAAAGGTAAATGTAATTGTACAGATGAAATGCTGTGGCACTTCCACAAGAGGAAAGCTTCACTGTGTCATCTATGGAAAATTTGCTGTTGCATAATAGTTGGTCTGATAGGCCAATAGTAACACATAAAGACCTTCAGCATGTGAACACATCTAATTATGTGGTCATTACCAAATTAAAATTGAATTTATATTTACTAATGAGGTATGTCAAGTGTTGCATCATCTTCTACAATGTAAATGGACTTACTTGACATATTCTGAGTGGCTGATTTCTTTTGAACGCATTTGTAAATTGATAAAAGTGGCTTTGGTAAATCAATAAAAGGATATTGTTATGCAAATTGACAGTGAAGAATAGTACTGTTTAAATACTTCAATATTTTACTATTTTTATGTCCCATAGAAATTAAACTCGAAACTCAACTGTTAGCTGATATATTATGATTGAAGACTAGCAAAGTTCTAGCATTCCACTGACCACACACCACTAAATAGGGAGAGTACTTAATAGAAGACAGGTTTTTGATGTTTTACTTGAAACATTGTTGATTATAATTGGTTGTCATACTAAATAGGGATCACGCTAAAATTTCTTCACAAGTATCTGCTAAATGTTGACCCAACTAGGCTGTGATCAAATAATTTTGTAATGATGATGATGATGAAATAATCCCTTTGCTATGAGCAGATAGCTCGTGACAGCCCTTAACTTTTCTGACAAAAGCAAAGGTTCTTCTCAGTTGAGTAATTGAGTTGACACCCAGACTCTTATAAGGTTGTCTCAAAGGCATGGTTATCTATCTATCTATTCGCTAAGCCTTTGTTGCCGTTCAGAGTCAGGGGTAGAAGAGTTTTCTGGAGATGGCCCTCATGTGCTTAATATACAATGATTGGCCTTTTTCAATAAATAAAACAAGGAGTCAGACAGGGATGCATGCTTTCACCAGACCTGTTCTCTTTATACAGTGAAAACATATTGCATGCAATAGCAGATATCCCAGGAATATCAGTGGGAGGACATAACATAAATAATTTGAGATATGCGGATGACACTGTTCTGATTTCAAAAAGTGAGGAAGACCTTCAAGATTTAATTAATGTAGTAGTCACAGAAAGTAAAGAGAAAGGCCTCTTCCTAAATATCAAGAAAACAGAAGTAATGGTTATTTCAAAGAAACAAAATAACACACCTTGCAAGATCAAAGTGAATGATATAGTATTAAAACAGGTCCACCAATTCAAATATGTAGGTACAATGATTACAGCAGATGGAAGAAGTTCAACAGAAATAAGATACAGAATAGAACAGGCAAAAACAACATTCAGAAAAATGATAAATATACTGTGTAATATGACCTTGTCATTAGAGGTGAGAAAGAGTTCTGCAGTGCTATATAACCCCTATACTAACATATTGGTGCGAGTCTTGGATAATAAACAAACTGGAAAGTGGGAAATTAGAGGCAACAGAGATGTGGTTCTACAGAAGAATGTTGAGAATACCATGGACTGCCAGAAAAACTAATGTAGAGGTGTTGAAAAAGTCAAATGCGAAATGGATCTTGATCAACAATATAAGAAAAAGGCAATCTTCTTTTTTTGTCCACTTCATGAGACAGGCAGGTTTAGAGAACATAGTCACAACAGGCAAAATTGAAGGCAACAGAGGCCGAGGCGACAACGTGAGAAAATATTAGACAGTTTGACAACCTGGCACGGCAAGGAAACAACAACGACTTTGATACATAATACTGCGGACAGAGAGCTGTGGAGAGCCATGACCGCCTACTCAAGCCCACACGGCACTGATGATGATGATTATTATCACAGCCACTCTCACAACTGGGGCTATGACACATGGACAAGAGGTGAGTACTTGAGAGCTGGTAGAATGAAAATGAGCTGATACTTATTAACAAGTCAGCAGACCCACCAACATTCTACTCGAGAGCATGGCACACCACCTCTACATCAGATCTGGCATTCCACTCACCAGGCCTTGAATTGAACATCACACGAGTCGTTGGAAGGCAGCTTTGGGGGTATTGACAAGAGACCTGTATTTTTAGAAATCACGGTGAATTTATGGGGGGGGGGGGCAACGGCACGCTCACTAGGTGGAACTATAAGAAGGCAGACTAGAAAATGTACCAGCATTTAACCAGTTTTCTAGCTAAGGACATGGACAAGGAAATCAATGTAGTAGTGAGTGAATTTAATAGATGCATACTACATGCTGTTCGTGAAACCATGCCTAGGGGGGCACGCAAAAACTACAGACCCTATTGGAATAATGAACTGGAGAAGCTGCAAAATTAAATTGAAACTTCTAGACAGCAGGCAGAGAACAAACCTAGCCAAGAACACCACAACAAATATCAGCAAACAAGGGCTAAATTTCAAAGAGTCAAGTTACAAGGCAGACGGACCAATTTAAAAAAAAAAACAGAATCGCTGAACCTTGAAAGAGAAACCAGGAAATTATGGAAATTGGTAAAATAACCAAATGATGAAGTACAGAGAGAAATACAAGGATCACACTTTATAAAGATAGAAACATTTTAACAGGTAAACATGCAGCTGATTACTTTGCAGATTCCTTTGCAGGAGACAACAACATCAAAGTTAACCCAAACAACAAGAGGTTCGAAAAAGCCAGCGAAACATTGAATAAGACGAACTTTTACCTGAAGTCATGGAGGCACTAATCACAATGATAGAACTGGAGCATGCAATATTCAAAATTGAAAATTAAAAAGTCCCCAGGAGCTGATGGGCTCCTTGGGAACTGCAGCAAGAGCAAAGCTGCTGCAGATCTTCAACACCAGCTGGACCACTGGTAATGTTCCGCAGGCATGGAGGGAAGCAATAATGATACCACACCTCAAATCAGGAAAAGATGGCAGCAAAGTCTCCAATTACAAGCCTATCAACCTCACAAGCTGTCTATGCAAAACAACGGAACGCATTATCAATCTCAGAATGCAGTGGTACATTGAAAGTGAAAACCTTCTGGTAATGCAGCAAGAAGGCTTTAGACAGTGCTACTGTATTGAAGATCAGGCAACTTACCTCTCCCAAGAGATTGAGGACGCCTTCCAAGATAAGAAACTGGTACTAGCAGCATAGATAGACCTCAGGAAAGCATTTGACAAGGTTTGGAAAGAAGGACTCTTAGCGAAATTGCGGGGTCGACTCAAGAATATACAAATGGGTATAAGCGTATCTACATAATAGAAGACCCAGGGTGTAGTTGAATGATCGCGGGGGGGGGGGGGGGGGGCAGGAGGGTCCTAGTGCGTCTTGGGGTACCCCGAGGAGGAGTCCTGTCACCCACAATTTTTTTATGACCTGGTTGCCGAGTTGCCACTTGGGATCAGGTTGGCTGTGTGTGCTGATGGCCTGGTGGTTTTGTGCACGGGGAAACATATGAAGGTGGCCGCTAGACGAATGCAGAGAGCTATTTATGCCTTGTCCGCATGTAAACGGTGTGTCGACGTTGGCGCAGATGGGTGCGGAAATTCACTCTGTCCTCTCGATAAGGTGGAAGGTGTTGTCGAGATTGATGGAGAGCTTTCGAGGGAATACATGCGGCGCACATGCATTGGAGTTGTTTTTGATGATGGGATGACGTGGAGCAGCACAACAGCAAGGTCAGGAGGAGGTTGGCTGCCATGAGAGAGCTGGGTGCAGCGGCATGGGGAACTGGTGGGAATGTGCTCTGTGGAGTTTGCCAGCGGGGCATGGGACCACACCTGGTGTGTGGTTCGACTGCGTGGTGTCCTGCGTCGGACACCACATTGCATGATCTGGATTGGGTGCAAAACAAAGTGCTTTTCAAATCATATTCAAATCATCACAGTCCTTTTATTTATGCATAGAAATATTTGAAACTTTCCAAATAGTTGCAAAAATGTATATAGCCTACTGTACAAAACAGCCAACTTTAGATGCTAGTCAAAATGTAGGCCTAAGAAATTAAAAATTTTTTTATTAGGTCCTATGGTTTTATTGGAAACTTTCCTTAAATGTATGCATTGAATTCTGCACATTAGAGTACATGCAGAGTACACCACTGTATCCTACATTGTACGTTTACAAATAAATATCGCACAAAGACAATGTTGGGAGTAATAAAATCAACACCAATAGTAGAGATGCACAGAATGGGGAGAAAGCGAACAGAAAGATGATAATACAAGCAGAAAAGTTTCAGTGTAGGCCTATGCTAAATCATGAAATGAAGGAGGGATTTCAGAGTCTGGCAATGGGGCCCCTCCTATTTTCGTGCCTGGGCATATTGGCGTTCGGGACAACGAAAGAGCTGATTTGCTGGCGTCAGGTGCTGCTGTTACACCCAGGGAAGGAGCAATGGATGTTGGCTGAATTCCCTACGGGAGACAGCACGTGTAAGTGAACTTGACGTGGGTAAGGATTCTTATTAAATAGCTAGAATTAAGTAACAGGATTTGAAATGTGGGGTCGCCAGAAAGAAGCAGTTTACAGGGCGCAGAAGAATGATGGTCAATCAACATAGATCGGAACTGTCAGCAGAAATGTAATAGCAGATAGTCCTACACTCAGGGAGAGACCGGATCACCTATGAATTTGTCCAGAGTGCAGTGATGATAATTCGACAATTAACTAACTACTCACCACTATGTCACTATTTTCTTATCAGTCAGTCATTTCCTCTTTTGCAAAGTTTGGCACATAGGGCGGATGTTATAGTTCTCCATGCCTGTCGGTCAGTTGCCAAGGAATGCAGGTCTTGTACATTTATGCCTGTTGATTTTAATTAATTCATAAATGTTCTTCTGAGCGCTGTTTGTAGTCTTCCCTGTTTTATTTCCCCGTCTTGTGTCCACATGAAGGCTTGTCGTGGAATTCTGTCTTCCTTCATTCTATGTGGCCGATGTACGTCCAGCGGCGATTTCTGATGATGTTCACCACATAGGCCCTATGCTTGTTTTGTCTCCTCTTATTATGATAATGTCGTTTGATTTGAAATCTTTGCAATTTCTATTTGTGATTTTCTTATCAGTCAGTAACAAACGAGTCAAAGCAAGACGTTGCAAATCTACCAACCAGTCCCAAATTGGCTATGGTATTCATGAGTTTAAATAATTGTTTTGCCAATGTTGTCATATCGTCACCGCATGTGCCACATGATGATGACAACATAAATCACACAGACAAATTTCCAGGAAAACATAACTTTGAAACATTGCTGCACATCCGGTTTGCGCTATGAATGTATTTCAGTAGTAGATTTAGTATTGTGTTTTGTGGTCGGGTTTCTTTACATATCTTGTGATGTTAGTTTGATATGCAACATCTTCCACTTCCTTCATTTAACTGTTGATATAAGTAATTCTTAAAATACTGTAGGGCAATAGGAGACTTCTGTAGGTAACCAATTTATTTTAATTGCGAGATTCTGTCTTTAGACGACGATTTTCAGCAGATTTTTAAAATTAAAAAAAATATACTTAGAAGACTGGCCTATTATTATTACTACTAAATAATTAGCTATCTTTTCAGACGATAATATATATTATTATTATTGTTGTGCTATAAGTTTGGGTGAAAATTCAGTATAGGTCTCCGTTGGACTATAAATAGCATTAACGTCACTGATTTCCCTTGAAAAACCAATAATCATAATCAAATATCATCAATACATTTGACTCAAAGTTTTGAAGAAAATTCTTAGAGAATTAATTATTAATTCTAAAAACACTAATTCTAATCCTTCTCCCCTAAATCTATAAACTAATTATAATCCTTTTAACCCTCACCCCCCAAAAAAAAATATATATATAAAAATCTATAACTTTGCAACTTATCTAACACTGCAAAGGTTAGGTAATACCTCAAAAGTAGAGCAAAGGTCAAGGAGACCTATACTTCATTTTGGCCAAAGTTTGTATAGTAGGTCCTATAAGAAATAGGTAGGCACTCTAACAAAATCTAAATAGTAGGTACTATAATCTTGCCGCTTTAACCTTTAGCAAGCCAGATTAAAAAATACGAAACGTCTCCCTGCCACCGGATTCTTTTTTGAAAATTTGCGTTATTGATGGTGACTGTTTTGAAAATGTGATAATTTTTTGGTTGTTAGAGATATTTAAATAATATTTGCACATATAAATAAAGAATTGAATTATGCATATATTGGTGTAATTTATGTACGTGTGTGTGTGATACCAGACGTATGAGAAAGTGGTAAAGACGTTTTTCACAAAAAACATATATTTTATAACAAATAAAGAGGGAAAAAATAAGGAAAAAAAATAACTTACCTTACATATCGAATTCCTTGGCAACACTGTCAACTAAATCACGTAAATCTGTTGTATTTATGTTCTTTCACTGCGAAATTATCAAAATATAGCCGGGGGAACTGTATAAAACATGTAGATTTGCAGTAAAATCGTTCTTTGAGCTTAGGCCTAGAGTTATTTTTTCTGCCACTTCAAAATATTCGATATCAAACGTACAAGTCCCCAAACCAGCACGGCATTCTGTATATTCACTGCTGTGAAACTAAATAACCTAATAATCCATGATTCAATCCACGATTCAATGTTATTTTATTCGAAATACGATGAAATAAAGGTCTGTAAAACCGATCCATCATCATGGCATCGTACCGGTGTACAGATGTGGTCAGATTAATTGCTCTTAAACTTTTACGAATAGCCAGCCATTCTCAAAAACGATCATGTCGGAAGTGGGGGATGTACCGGCTTCGATTGCGCATGTCCCCAGCTATGTGTATGGACTGTGGTACGTGTAAATCTCACGATAATCTCGCTGGGAGGCACGGCCCGCCATCAGCGCGCGCGGCCATTTTGTTTTTCGGCGGCTGGATATCATATCGGCTCGGTGAAGGTTAAGTCTACTCTAGCTATCTATCTGTGTGTATCTATCTGATATGCCTTCTTTCTTTTGAATACGGAATATATGTGAACTAAATACATCCAGAGGCGTATTATTTAGTATATTATTATACTATTATTATATAATAGTTATACTAGATTCAAGGGTGGCTTCTAAATACCATTATAAGAAGGAAGCTACATTATTTTGGATATATATATATATATATATATATATATATATATATATATATATATATATATACACTAGATTCACATTTTTATGCACTCTTTCTTAGCAACAAAATGAAGGGTCTATTTATATTTTTTAGTCTTTGTGCGATATTTATTTGTAAACGTACAATGTAGGATACAGTGGTGTACTCTGCATGTACTCTAATGTGCAGAATTCAATGCATACATTTAAGGAAAGTTTCCAATAAAACCATAGGACCTAATAAAAAAATTTTTAATTTCTTAGGCCTACATTTTGACTAGCATCTAAAGTTGGCTGTTTTGTACAGTAGGCTATATACATTTTTGCAACTATTTGGAAAGTTTCAAATATTTCTATGCATAAATAAAAGGACTGTGATGATTTGAATATTTGTTGACATGCAGTTTTTTTAATGATAATTTTTCACTTCTTTGCTGATCACTTATGAAATTAAACTAATGATTTCGTGTGCATCAGAACTGATATAGCCCTATCTCAAATATGGCTGAGAGAAGTTACAAGGAAAGACCTTAGAAATATTGTGAATGGACAAAATACTACAGTATTTTTACAATATCTTTTGGTGGAGACTTTCATAGCAACATGTAACACCATCTATTAGAAAAAAAAGCATATCTATGGCAATGATAAAAACATCTTTTAAAAAGATTACCCTTATACTGCGAGTTAAAAATTGCCCAGTGTCAGTCATGTCAGAATGAAGGTCTTCGATGTTATGTCCATCATAGTCTTGGTCTGCTTCTTATTCTATTATCCTAGAACGTTTTCCTCAATATTAATTAATCATTCTATTTAATTTCTTCTTCTTCAGCGTTTATTCTCAAACTCCCACTGGTTATCTCTTGTATCAGGACTATCGTCCTATTAGATTTCCAGAAGGATGTAGTCCAGAGAATGGAAATGCGTTGTGTCACCATTTTATTTGCGCCAATGGCCCGACACATCCGTCTTCGGTGGATTCTATTTAATTTAATCTTGCTAAACCATTCATCATGAGTTTCTTGGCATTATATACATCTCAGTAATTTGCCATTGCTTTCTGAGCCAGTTCTGGTCGCTTATCAGTTACCATTCGTGATGCTCATTCAGCCCTATTCCAACTCCTGCCTTCGAAGTCGTTGACTATACAATCTCCCACCGTCTCCACCAGCAGTTGTGTGTACAGTAGGGAAGGATGTTCCCTTGCTGAGTAGCTTCATGTGTAGTTCAGCCAACTAGAAAAATGCTGGCGGTGGCACTGGTGTATGCAATAATAATAATATCCATAACTCATCAGTCGTAAGGTGCCACACTTGAGACATCAGCATAAAAAGCCCTTCAAACACCTCTATCCTCAACCATTCAATGTAGAATAATCATGCCCAGACCATTCCTTGATGTTATTAATCCAGGATTTTCTGTTTCAGCCTCTTCTCCTTCTACCCTGGACAGTTCCATGCAAAAATTTTTAGAAAGTAGTCGTGTCTCGTTATCACATTGCTGGAATACTCATATGCACGTAGAACTAATTAATATTAAAAATGGTGACTAATTAGTATAATTATGATACTATACCAAAATGAAAGTCTGCATATTATTTGGGATGTGAAACAAAAGACAACGCAATACATTTAAAATGTGAGCATATCATTGTGTTCTTCATGTTTTTATTGATTATTTCCCTGGTGTTAAATACTAAACATAAACCCGGTGTTTATTATTAACCACCAGCTCAAACTGCTTTTTTACAGTGCAGTTCCACCTAATCCTTACCTCAGCGTAGTAGGTTAAGATCATAGTATATCCCCTGTGTATTATATCTTTGCATCTGTGAAAACTCCTTGCAATGGTAGTAATGAAATTATCGGTCAAACCACAATTACGTTAGCAATTTTGTAATTAAGAATACAACAGTAGAGTGATATCATCATCAAGTGCCGTCTCCGCAACGAAGGTTGGCTGCAACGTATCTCCAACATCTCCTGTCTCTTGTCTTGGTGGTGCACTCTGCTAGACTGTAACCTGTCCATCGTGTAATGTTACTCTCCCACTTGTATCTCTGCCTACCTCTTGCTCACTTCCCTTTGACTTTACCCTCAAGTAAGGTCTTCAATAAGGTGTCATGTCTTTTAATGTGTCCAAAGTATTTTATTTGCCTGATCTTTATTTCTCTTAGTAGTTCTTTCTTCATATTAAGTGTCTTTAGCACCTCTTTATTTGTTTTCTTCTCTTTCCATGATGTTCTCCCTATTCTTCTATATACCCACATCTCAAAGGCATCAATTTTGTCTTCTAATTGTTTATTTAGTGTCCATGTTTCTGAGCCATACATTAATATGGAATAGATGTAGCATTTTATAATTCTCATTTTTAACTTGTTTCTAATTTGTTTAGATATTATTAATAATTTCCTCATGTCATTGAAGGTACTTTTAGCCATTCCTATTCTCCTTTTAACTTCTGTTTCACATCTGCCATCATTTGTGACTATGTGTCCAAGATATTGATACTGTTTTACTTGTTGTAGTTTCTCTCCCTGTATGTTTATGTTTACCTCCTGTTCTTCTGTGTCTTTGCTGATTATCACGGTTTTTGTTTTTTGAATGTTTATATCCAGTCCATATTCATTACTTGATTTATTGACTTGATCTATTAGTCTTTGTAGTTCATGTTCACTTTCTGCCAAAAGAACAGTGTCATCTGCATATCTAATGTTGTTTATTATTTTCCCATTGATCTTGAGTCCTGGTATTTCTTCTATATTTTTAAAGATATTCTCTGTGTAGATATTAAATAGGCTTGGTGATAAAATGCATCCTTGTCTTACCCCTCTTCTTATTTCTATGTATGGAGAGTAGCTGTTTTCACATCTTATTGATGCAGTTTGCTCCCAATATATATTTCTAATCAGCCTGATGTCTTTTCCATCTATGCCTATTTATTGAAGACATTTGATTAATTTAAGAGTGATGTCACATATTACTAAAAAATTTCAGATCAGCGCAGGTTTTTTTAAAAGTGCAAATTGTAGACCTTTATTTTGGTATAGTACCATAATTATAATGAAAATAAATTATATAACTATTAAATATAATAAAATAGCACTCAAACTATATATTTCAGTGTTCATAAATTTAGCATATTAAAATAAATGTCGATGTTTTTAAAAATTAGTTGTTTCCAGCCATGTCAAAGATTCTTAAATGTTACATACCGGTATATTAAAAGAAAAATGGTTAAAGAACGTAATAAATCTATTGACCAACCATTGCTCACAAAATGAAAATGTTTTGTTATAATGGATTTCTTCTTCATTCTCAAACTCCCACTGGATATCTTGTATCAGGACCATGGTCCAAATAGAAGGATGTAGTCCAGAGAATGTAAATGCGCTGTGTCACCGTTTTATTTGCGCCAATGGCCCGACACATCCGTCTTCGGCGGGATAATGGATTTAACTTACCTCAACGCACTAAATTACATATTGCTTCAATATGAAATTATATTTTCATCAGAATCGATGATCGACATGTGTAACAAAGATGCCTAGTCCTGAATTATACACCATTATATAGACACAGACGCGTTTATTCTCAAAATTTCTAAAATACTGATCATGGATTATGGAATTTCCCAAACATCAGTAATATATTTTGCAACCCTTGAGTTAACACTTGATCCACTACCGTATCGGCACTTGCTCATTGTCTTCAATCCCTGCATGTCTTGGCATGAATATAATGGTAGTCTTTCTGGTCATAGATTGTGCCAATAATTCCACTCATTGATGGCGTACGATTTCCGCTCCAACTTTGCAGATCATGTTCAATGTTCATTGAGTCACTAATTATGCATGCATGAGAATAGTCCTGTGACATCAATCATGACAGTGCCTCTTTCACAGTCTTTATTGTCATTGTAAGACTGCTCATGGTTGTGTTGTAGTGAAGGGACAGAAGCATTCTTTGACAGTTTTCTCATCGCAGAAAGAGTCCAACCACATCGTTGATAACAAATGACTAACCCATGAGTGTAGATTATAACATCAATTTTACACATTAAATTACATTGTTGGTGTTTCTGAACAGGTGATGAGATTGTTTAGCGAGAAACAAGTGTGAGCAGTCTCCTACTGGTTGATCATTGTCAGAAAGACACATCTTTTGTACCCTTGTGATGATTTTGTACCCCTTGTGATGATTTACTCACTTTTTTACTACAGACATGAGTCCAATCTGGTTATATAAGAGCTATTTGTTTATCATGAATATAATATGATGAAGATCATGATTCAGGTAATCCTGTCATCATGAATATGAAAGTCATACTGTATATAGTGGAACCATCCTATAGCACATCCTTTTATAAATTCTTTCGGCTAAGGGGAATTGAACCAGGTACGAATTGAACCAGAATCGCTGTGCAACTTTAGTAAATGGGTTTTTGCATACATTTTTCATAACCATTAACTTAAGTTGCAAGGCAATTCAGTGCCACTAGAATGGACTTGGTTCAATTCCAGTTAGTTTATGTTTCAATTACCTCACCCTTTCATGAATCAGAACTTAACAAAATTTCAAAAAGGAGAAAGCCTCTGGACAAGGAATCTTCCCAGAAGAATGGAAAGAGACAGAAATAATTCTAAGTGCCAAGAATAAAAAAACCAACAAAACAAGCTACCATACTGTCAGTCTACTAAGCTGCCTTCGAAAAGTCATTGAAAAAATGGTGAATAACAGGCTCTTAAAATACCTGGAGGAAAATTATCTTCTAGATGACAACCAATCAGACTTCAGAAACACAGAAGTGCTTTAAACCACACATATGCTGCAATACATGTGCTGCACATCTTAAACAGTGGTTGGCTGGCAAAAGGCAAGCTGTGCCATTTGCAGTTCCTATTATTTGGAGAGAGTCCACTGATCATATCAATAACTGTTACTTTTGCATGGTGCCTCCAATTGGGAAAGGAATATCAGAGAAGAAAAAATGGACTCTGCAATATCCAAGCATCCCCTCTGCAATATGTCCGCTGCCGCACCATGATGCCCTACCAGTTCCAAAAGTGCCAGAATAATTTTCAGCTGCTTCCGATGACGAAGAAGAGGACATTTCTGAGCCATCAACCTTAAAAGACCCAGAATTTGAACAAACTATGTCTACAAAACCACACTTAATAATCCAAAGTTCTTTTTCATTCTTCAGCGTTCATTCTCAAAATCCTGCGGATCTCCTTTATAGCAGGATCATGGTCCTACTAGATTTCCTGCAGGATGTAGTTAAGAGAATGGAAATGCATTGTGTTGCAGTTTTATTTACGCCAATGGCTCGACAAATCCGTCTTCGACGGTATAACCCAAAGTGAACTGAATGATCATGTAAGAGACCTGAATTTACCCAAGAACATTCTGGCAGAGCTTCTATGTTCCAGATTACAACAATGGATATTCTAACTGATGTTAAAATTTCTGTGAGTGGGTGGGAGGATGTTTGGATAGATGTGGGCCTTTCTGGTGGACATAGCTGTGGCCACCAGCTGTGCCGGTATGCTATGTTAAGACCATCAAGACAGCCATTGAGATGGTGCACTAGTGGTTTGATCTCTTAGAACAGGGACCATCAGACGTGGTCATTTTTGCAGACTCTGTCAGTTTTGGAGGCACTTGAACATATCCCATATGAAAATCAAGATATTCTCCACATAACAAATGCAATGCACAGTCTTATCTCTGCATATCCAATTAGTGTGATCATGTAACGGATCCCTGGACATAGGGATAATGCAAGAAATGAAGTAGTGGACAGACTTGCAAAAAGAGATGCCTCAAAACAACAAAAACAAAGACCTTGTAGTATGGAAACAAAATTTTCAGAAACAGCACCAGGGAAATTTGGCTGGGCAAATGGGCAGACTGGTAGAAATGTATTTAGTGTAAATGACATGGCCAAAGGACAATGATAATATAAACAAACTGCTGGAGAAACCAATCCCTTATCTTTCAGTTTCGAACAGGATAGGCAAGGACCAAAAGTCATTTAAACTGTATCAAACCCCAGAAACTACCAACTTGTATACACTGCTCTCATCCCAATGAAACAGTGGAACACCTTATTGACTGCCCTTACCTTTCAACTGCCAGGAAAAAACTTCTACAGACATCCTTAACAATCACTAACTTACTGTATGGATCACTAAGTCAACTTCAGAGGACCTGCACTTCCTTAAGAATGGGATTGTGCTGACAAGAGTAGCATTACTCATCTATCTATTCACTAAACCCTATATTACCTTTCAGCTTCAGGGGTAGAAGAGTTCTCTGGAGATATCCCTCATATGTGCCAAGTATATTGTGGAATTTGTCATCTATTTTATTTCGGTGGTCCATCATTTTCGAGGTCAGCCTCTAGGTCTGCCTTCACTATATCTGCATTACACATCAACATTTGGATATCAGTTACAACATATATGGAAATATATATATTTTGAGTATAAAACTGTATAGTGAGAAAAACAACACGCACAAATAAAATAAAGGAAAAACTAATTCACCATGAAAACAGAAGTAAGAATAATTAACTGGTACTACAAGGCCTATTCAATATCTACAAGGAAGGTGCTAGTTAAACAGAATAGAGAAATTCCAAGAGAATATATACAGATGAGTAAATAAACACTTACAGATATGTCAATCATCATGTGTCATGCTGAGGGGGGGGGGAAATTATTGATCTCTAATAACATTCTATCTGCAGTGCTGTGTGTCAGATTTACTGCTGACTTTCTACAATGCTATGATGTCAAACTATCCAGTATTGTCTCTCATTGCCATTATCAGTTTCTTTTCCCCTTCATTGTGCCTGCTGTCACATTGTATTCTAAACCTCCTCGTCTCATAATGTGGCCAATAAACCTGGTGTGTTTTTCTGATTTGATAAGAAACTTCCTTTTGGTGTCAATCTTTCTTAGTACCTGCTCATTGGTTTTTCTAGTTGTGTATGGGATTCTCGACATTCTTATGAACCACTGTGGCCTCTATTTTCCTCTATGTTTATTTATTTTCTGATGACAATGTATGTGGATCTACAGAAGAATGGGGCACATTTCATGAACAGAGTAATAAATAAATAAATATGTCTTAAATACATTAGAAGTGAGAAACAAATATTGTATGAACCAAAAAAGAGAAATTAGATATTTTGACCACATGAAAAGACATGATACTTTGCTGAAAATTACAGACCTACTGTAAGATAAAGCTGAAGGCTGATAGGTAAGAAGAAAATGGTAATGTAAACACGTGGACATGGATGGATAGTCTGCAACTTTTCAGATTGTACTATATTATGAGGATGAATGATCAACTTCCCGTAAGAACTTATAACAAGACGGAATCAGGATACAAAACCAAGGGCAAACCTAGGAAAAAGTGAATCGACAACATCAAGACTATTCTGAATAAACATAGCTACACAGCGCAACACACCTGACTCTGGAACGCAGACTACATCTCCTTCACAAACCCCTATGCTCAACAGCAAGTGTGGAAGCTACGACAACACCATCTGGGAATAGACAATAGACTATCAAGATATCAGATAAAAAGATTGGAGATTTATTGTAACCAATCTCCAAATTTGGAGATGATTCTAAAGTTGGATGAGTCGGACCATTGGTGCAAATAAAACAGCATCATGGCACATTTCTGTTCTCTGAACTACTTCCTGCTGGAAATCTAGTAGGACCATTGGCCTGCTATAAGAGAGATATGGTGGGAGTTTGAGAATGAATAAAAAAGAATGCA
This sequence comes from Meghimatium bilineatum, assembly GCA_034231615.1. NCBI lineage: Eukaryota > Metazoa > Mollusca > Gastropoda > Stylommatophora > Philomycidae > Meghimatium > Meghimatium bilineatum. The sequence continues at coordinate 57,910,546 of CM067320.1, forward strand.
GAGATGGCATCTGATCTGATCATAGTATCAGATATGAATATGACATTCATAACTATATTGTCATATGACATTTTCTTTCCAGAACTTGTTTTCCCAATGAACTCCCTGAACCTTTCTCTGTTTTGTGCCATGTGGCTTGCATTTTCTCTATTTGACTTGCATTTGATGTATTCATGTTGCCTTTTCATTCATTGGCCAAGAGAAAGCTTTTCAAGAGAAAGAGTGGATAGAGCACAATTATGGATAACATTACAGACATATGGAGTTCCACAACATCTGATAAGCCTATGTCAGAGCATATATGCCAATAGTCAATGCGCAGTAAGAACGAGAGTAGGCACATCCAATTATTTTCTTATTCACATGGGAGTAAGACAGGAATGTGTACTGTCCCAGCTATTGTTTATAGCATACATAGATCACATCTGCAAAGTAGCAAAGACAACGGAAGAAAACAAACTGAAGGATAACTTAATCTTCAAAAACAGAAATGTAGATGGTCTGCCCTTTCTCCTCCTCCCAGGTGATCTATCCTCCATTATTTGTCTTTCTAAACAGCTTTGTCACTGTTTAACTACATTATGAATATGATATTGTTGATACTATTGATTTATGTTTTGGATTGTCATTCAGACCATTATCATTGCACTTTTCACCATTACATGCTATTAAATTGGCAGAATTCTAGTATTTATTTTGATTTAGTTTAGTTTTTATGTTTGAAAATTTCAGGAGGATTGAAAAACATTAATTTGCTTCTGGATCAATTTTTAAAATAATACCATAGGTATTGACTTAATTGTGAATATATGAGTATGGATTATTGAAGTGATGCCAACCAGCATACTTCCAATTAGATTTCTGCACAAATGTCAACAATTTTAGCCTGGGGCAATGCCAGTTCTAGTGCACTAAGCGTGACTGGCTACCCAGAAGACTGTGTTACAACCCCACACCAGATTCAGTCACTAGAAAATGTTGCAGTTAAGAATATAAGCAGTGGACGAAATCATACTTTATTTTGTCTAGCAAATGGCACAGTCTTTAGCTGTGGTGCTAATGATTATAAACAGTGTGGACAAGAAGGAGAATTTTCAAAATTAGGTGAGATTGTAAAATAAACACTTATTACATTTTTATATTTGCCACAGAGTATTGACATTCTGTCTTTAAAAAAGTTAAATTAATTTTTCATGTCCTGTTGCATATTTAAAAAAAAAATATTACTAAATTGAGTTTGTTTTGTAGCTTAAGTAAGAATGCCTCATCTGCTTTTTCTGTTATTTTTCCTACGATGTTGAACTTTTGATACTCAGTGTGTGTTTCATCTATGCATTGTCAGGACCCAAAATGGATAAGAGAATGGCAACATTGTGATGTGCAATACATGTCATAAGAGGTGACTAAGTAGGTTTGGTGTGTGGAGTTGGATGTCCCATTCCATATGTAAAAATGATATGAAAGTCAGGTGTGTTATCCCAATATAAGGTATGGATAATGCAGTCAAGCTGTAAACCGTGAAAAGATTCATTCTCTAGCCTACTTCCTGCTAACTAGCAGGAGTTTTAGAACAAATTCAGAAGAGAAAGAAGTGTGTGTTCATGCATGCATTTGTATGTGTGAATATGTACAAAAACACTAATTGGTGTATTTTTTTGTTACTTCTTTAGGCTATATTAATTTATACAATTCATTTTCTTTAATTTCTCTAATGTCCAAGACCAAGTGAAGTGTTTAGGTGTTCAGCATGTGATTCAGGTGGCAGCAGGGGTCACACATAGTGTTGTGCTTACCCAGGCTCATGAAGTGCTTACTTGGGGTAGAAATGATCATGGACAGCTAGGCAGAGGAACAATTTTCAAGAGTGATCAAGAAGTTCCAAAGTAAGTAAGATAATAACTTGCTTGGGTGTTGCCATAGTTCAAAAGGAGAACACAGAATAGAGACACTAATACTTTGTGTGTTGTAAGGGGCTACAAAGAAGATTTTTGGGGTGCCCATGTTTCTTTAAGGTTTCTTTGATTGTCTCCACACATCTAGTTCTTGGTCTTCCTCATACTTTGTAGTCTGATCTGTTGTTGAAGCGCTAGTTGTATAATTTCCACAAACCACTTTATTTGCTGTCTCTCAATATAGTCTTGACTTGAGAAGGTCTTTATTTCTTTCCTGATATCTTTATTTCTTCGTCTGTCTCTTCTGGTGACAATTATATCTTTCCTCAAAAATCTCATTTCACATACTATGATCTTTTTCACTAGAGTCTTTGTCAAGGGCCATTTTTGACATTGGTATTTGCAGTGCAACATAGAAGGAAATAGTGTGGTTTAGAACATTCCAGAACAGTGATGTTTATGAACTAGAAGTGAAATTTCAATTTTATATTCCCTGATGTAAGCTCGTCAGTGAAAACCATTGCCACTGTGACTGATCTAACAAACCAGCACTATGTAAGTGTGCTAAGAATAGATCAGAAATATAGTTCAGAAACCAGCAGGCCAAAACTGCTTCTCTGAATGTGTGCATTCTCTATGACAAGGTGTTAAAACTGATTAGCTTTATGATGAGAAGTAAAATGCTAAATATAATCTTGCTAAATGATGAATACAGAAAACAAGTAATGAAATACATTCTATTTAACTATGAGAGTAGTCACTTCACATTGTTACTACCAAGCTCGTTTAATTGGTTAACAATTCTGATCACTGCAGAAAGACCTATTGATACTCAGCATATCTCAGCCTATGGTAATAGATAAGTATGCAGATAGTTCCAGTGTCTCAAACACTGCATATATCATGTCAAATCTCTTATATATCACTCAACCCATGTATTACAGAGCCCAAACAGGAAATAAATAATAACAACAATGTATATATAAAAATTACCTGCAACACTAATATAATGATTTCGTGTAAGAGTAGGAAATGCTGCAAGACTCCTGAATAATATTTCAAGCAATAGCATAGTGTCAACTAGTACAGATTTTCCATATCAATACAGATCTGCCCTTCTCCCCTGCCCAAAAAAACCTATTTTAAAAAATCTTTTTTTCAAAAAAGGTCACTTCTTGTTATTTTTCCTAGTAATTATTACTAAAGCAGATGTTTTTATCTCACATGCTCATATTGAGGGGGGAAAAAAGTAAAAAAATTTCGGGTTTTTTTTTTTTTTTTGGGGTGCTAAATACAATGTTTTTATTGAAATACAGAAGTAAATTGTTAAGAATACAGATTTATGAAAAAAATAAGTTGGCAGCTATGAAATAGTGTTATCTTGACACCACATTTCATTATCAGTTAGTTTACATTACAATCATGCTGCTGTTGCACCACATATTATGAGTTGTTCTAACACTGGTGATCTCACTGTCTTGTTTGGAAGGTCTGTTGCACAACTGGTGGATCTTTAGCATGTGGACATGAACGTATAAGTTATTGGGTCATATATCATTGGAAATGGATAATTCAAAAGTCATGAAAAAAATTATGAGTGATTCCTCATCAGTGCTTAGGTACATATGTACTGTGACTGAAAGATTTCTTGTCTTTTGTCTAAAAGTATTACGATGCTGATACTAACACAGAGATGGGAAAAATCTGGTCCATGGGCTAAATCCTGTCCGTCAAGCCATTTTTACTGGCTCACTAGGCTGATATAAAATTACTAATGCACTTGCCCCTAGACAATGCTACTTGAAACTTTAATGGACTAAAACACTTGTTGATCTCATCCCTCACGTACATTTCTGAATCTGGCCTATCAACCTGAAAAGTTGCCGACCTTTGTACTTACATAGCATATTCCCCATTTTAGCATTCTTGTTGTTTGGAAATCCAGAGTTTTGTTCCAGTATGCTCTGAGGCAAATATTTTATATATATTTCTCTGGAGCCACAATAGTGTAATGTAAAGTTATTTGCCCACTGAACAGCAAACCTAGGTTTCAAGTCCACCGTTTTTCTTGGTTTGAAATAAAAATTACTCATGTGGTACCCAGCTGTCAGAAAGTAGGTTACCAGGGCTCACACTTTAGGAAAGTTGAGGAATGTTTACAGCACTTGCTCAGTAGTCATTGCTGCTGAGCAAGCAGTGTAGGCAATGCTAGTCAGGTGGTTTCTGGTCAACCATTGACTAGACAGCTGAGAATACTTATGGAGATACCATGTGCTATGATGCAGGTTTATAACTCAGATTACCTTTACTTTTACCATTATATATACATATCTATTTTTTCCCTTGCAGTTGCTTACATAATAACTGTATTAAGTCTCCAGTAGAATAAACAGGACTCTAGGAAATTTAATTTTTCTGAGAAATTCCCAGAAAGGTATTTATAGTAACCTTGTGAGTTCATGCTGTCATTTAGAAATCAAATACTAAGGATAATAATATGTTTTTAATTCAAACTATATGGCGGTATTGAAGCAATACAGTCGTATGGACTGTGGTTAAAAGTGGCCAACATTGTAGTGGGATGATGCAAAACATAGACTGTTCTTAGAGTAGGATGGATCTTCTCAAAAAATCGCAAATTGCTGCGAATTGAGGTCTTCTGTATATGAGAGAAAACTTGAGAAACACACTATTGCATGTATAAAACAATAACTTCAATAAATTCCTAAGGACTGAATCAAACAAAAATTGAGAAAGTTAACTTCATTGTTAGACAACTATTAGTTTTCTTTTAATCTTTTTTTCCCCAAAGATTAGTATGTTGCTTGAGAACAGAAGTATGGGATGATGCAATAGTAGTACATCATCATCACATGACATACTCTTTTCAGAATGTTGTCTTTGCAATTGATGTCCTAAACCCGACTCTATCCTGTGCCAATCTGCTTGCCTTCTCCAATGATATATTCATGCAGTCTTTCATAGTAGTACAGCTCAATATATTTGCCAGTAATTTAGAATATATAATAATAGTGGATGGGATATCATCACTCGTGACTGCTGACCAGAGTGCTATGATGGTCATACTAACATACAATGTTGATTGTACAAGATACACACATTAAACAAGCATACCAAAGTTAATGATAAACTATACATTGGTATGAACACCAGACTGGAATTTTCTGGCGTAGCTAAAGCTGTTATTCAGGAAGAAATAAAATAATGGATTGACAACATGCAGAAGCTGACAACATAATGGATTGACAACATAATGGATTGACAACATAATGGATTGACAACATGCAGACCACAGAGTAAAAAATATTATGAGAAAATCTATAACAGATAGTTATGGAAAGAACAGATGTAGAAATAAAAGTTATATTTTCTGGACAAAAGATTTTTGCAGTCATTTAATTCTATTCTCTGTTGTTTCAGATTAGTAAAGTCTCTCGCTGTTCACTGTGTGTTACAGGTGTCATGCGGCAATGATCATACACTCACCTTGACAAATGGTCAGTGTTTATGTCTTATCAGATTTATTTAGACTGCCTATTTATATTTCAGAATATTGTCAAGATGTTTTAAAGCTGTCTTATTATTGTGTACACTATTTCCATGATACTGTAAATCTGTTTTATTTTTAAAATGTGTTATTCTTATGTTTTGTTTATAATGTTATTACCTGTGTGTTGCCTGAAAGTTGTGTAAAAACTATCACAAATGTACCCTGCCATTCATAGAATAGATATGATAATAATCTCTAATCAAAGGGCATTCAGGACATGAAATGATATCCATCTAAAGCAGCGGTTCCCAACTATTTTCACGCCATAATCCCATTTTATAGAAGAAAAGTAACCATAACCCCAACACATTTAAAAAGATAGGTTTTATAAGATAAAGAAAAACAAATTAAAAAGTATATTAATTATAATATCATTCTATATAATTAGACAGTACAACATTTTCAACATAGGTAGGTCTATTTAATGCAATGATTGCAATTGTAAAACCTTAACAAACTCCAAAATTCACAATTGAGTTTTTGTTAATGCCAACCTCATATCATTCTCAACATTTAATTACTTGGTAGTTTCATATTTGCAATTTTAAATGAAGGAGTGTTGGAATCCTATTCTCACAGAAATATGTATAAGTAAAGGGAAGCAAACATAAAATGAAAATATTTTTAAAATCAATACCGTATGTTTTTTAGTTTATGATTTTAGTGACACTCCACACAAAATCCTTGAATGTCTCCTTTAGGGATGGAGCAACTATTCTGATGTTTTAATTACATTATGTCTACTCCTGATTCCCCTGTTGCCCGGATGTACAATGTCAGTTTACACACGTTAATCTGTGTTGAAAGAGTGCATAACAATGGGGCTAAATTTTAGGAATCCTGCTGGGCAAAATACCTTGACATTGGTGGAATTTGTGGACTGTAGTGTGATAAAGGTTATAGTGAGTTCATAAATAATTAAGCACCGATATTGTCTATTTTCTCTATAATTACTGAGCGTATAGGCTTCACCACTTTACAGATTTATGATTAAGTATTATCTAGATTGAACAGATTTCTCGCAACAGTAGCTACAAATGTCGTTTTTTAAGGTAGTAATGATTTTATTTTATGTGGAAAAGAAATGATTTTATTTTATGTGGAATAGAAATTTTACAGTAATTGCTGATATAGGCATATCTTTCATTTGTTCATTTTTAGCATGGGTAAAAATGAAGTATTCAGAATGTAATATTTTTCTTTCATTGCATTTAGATTATATGTAGCATGATATAGATTGAACGTTTATATAATTTTATTATTGTTTACAATCTTGTCAATTTAAAATAAACGTAAACATACATTTTATACATGCTGTAATCATAATCATCTTTGTCCTAGTGTGAACATTCTAAGTAGTAGTGTTGGCATTCTTAAAACTTCTTTCAAAACATTTTCTGAGTTCATTCTACAATGCGGATAAAATTAAGTGTCCAGCATTCAATGTTATCAGTCTAGGCCTTTTGTTTTTCACCTCTTATCCTAATACGTTTTAGTTTGCTGTGCATGAATGTTTTAGAGAGAACTTCCTTTCTCAGCAAAAGATTAAATCACAACAGCATACTATGTTTAACGATTGTCAGTATGGTCTTGTTGTCCAGCAAGGATAGGCTATATATTAATATCACATATGTCTTTACATTGATAGATATGTCACATCTGCTGTGTTGTTTTTAAATGTTCACTATTATATTAATGTTATCAAAATCCAACTTCTTCTCGTATTTCCCCCCAGTCCTTGTTTAGAGTTCTTATTGTTCTATTCATAATCCAATGAATCGTAAAGATCGATAATTGTAGTTGGTTGAATGAAGCGTAAACCATCTTTCTGCCAATATTCTTCTTCTACTTTCCATATATGGTCCTCACATTTTATCCAGAATTCTTTGTCAATGGCGGAGAGCATAGTAAATGCAATTTTTTGAACATCGTTCAGTTTGAATGGTTTTTTTCCCGTTGCCACTGCTCCCTTAATTTTAGCCCAAACTAATTCTATTGGATTTAAATGTGAATGGTATGGTGGTAATCTCATACATCTATGTCCATGCTCCTCTATAATTTTATCATTGTGGAAAGTCTTTGCTCTGTGTGCATTCTTTACCAACAACAGTGACTCTGGTTTCAAGTGCATTTCAGTAAATGGAATATGTTATTTTCGAAGCAATATTTTAAACATCTCTTAAATAGTAGATGAGGTTGAATCTTATCTTCACATGCAACAAAAGTATGGTAGGAAGCATTATCCATAACCAGAGGATCTATCTAATGATGAAAGCACAGTCATTTCTATCCACTCTCTAAATATATGACCATTCATCTCAGCATGGTAGTTTCAATTAACCGTAGATTTGGAAATGAAAATGAGTTCATCATTCTTCAAAACACCATTTTGTCTGCTACTTGCATATGACATTATTAATCATTGACCTTTGCTGCTTGGTACATATCTCTTAATAGTTCCATCTATAGATTGCCATTCCTTTTCATTAGTGTGGTGAGCATTTATTTATGTTTCATCTATATATACAATATATTTACGCATTTCCCTGATTTGTCTCAAATATTTACTTCTCATAATTACTAAATATGGTTTCTCACAAATGACGCTTCTGCCACGTGTATATTTCTGAAATGTAAATCTGACACCCCGTACAGATTTCCATAATTAATTTTAGAAATGTGAATGTCGTAGGTCTTTTCTAGATACATTTTCAATGTCGTTAATGTCAATGCTTCTTTGCAATCCAAAAGTCTAAACTCTCTTAACCCTTTCACCCTTATGAGATTTCCCAATTGTCAATCCCTGATCCCTAAGGCAAGGGGTACAACTCCTCCAAAATATGGATATGATGATGACAAAATTGCATTTTATTTCAAACTATTCATCATATCACACTCAGACTTGGCAGATCAAAAGAAAAATGAATAGTCTTGCATAAACCTATATCAAAGATAATTGAATACATATATATGTTTTAAATAATAATCTGTCAAACTCGACATAATGTGGAGAAAATTTTATTTTTTTTCCTTTAGGGTGTTGAGTAGAGGAGTCATATTCAGACGAAAATATTGAGATATATTCTCAAATCCCCTTTTTTCCATACAGGGTGAGATGCCCAAAATGTTGAACATGTCATCTGTACTCCAGTACATGCCATACTCAAACAGAATACACAGGTCCATCATAATATACATTTAAAAAATGACGTTTTATTTCAATAGCAGTTGCAGATGTTCAGCGTGTGTCTTCTTTCCTTGTTTGTTCTTTGCGTTATATTACATTCAAATTTGTCCGATCGGCTGCAAATTTATAAACTCATCGTTGACAATGATACTAAAGTATTCATAACGTGTGGCAATCTCATCAAGATTATGTACAGACCCAACGTTATGTACAAAACTCTCAACTTCTACTCATAAAACTACATCACTACGGCAAAATTTGCGATATGACAATTAGTGCCACGCATGTCCATCTCTTTGTCGGAAACATTAGGCCTATCTAACAAGAACTTCACTGTCACTTTCCACATTATATTTGATATGCAAATTACCTACATTGTGCATATTTCAACCGTAACTACGGCGGTCATCATCAGTGTACATATGAATATCTTCCATTTCCAAAACTAGGTCTAATAATTCGCTAATTTAAAAAAAATCTTAATAAATCTATTTTTTTACGATCTCTTAGATTAAACATAAAACAGGCTGCTAAACCACAGTTCTACGCAATTATCATGGTTTTTAATAGTCCCAGCACAAACTAAAAATGTAATATCGATTGCAACGAAACAAGTAACAAAAATCGACTGGCAGCGACTCGAAAATCGGTTAAAACTCCGCTAATTTGAAATAATCGTAATAAATCAGTTTTATGTCCAATTGCTCCGATTATAACATAAAACAGAAGCTAAACCACGGATCTACGCAATGATCATGGTTTCTAATAAACCCGGCATACACAAAAAATGTCATATCGATCGCAAAAACACAAAAAAAGTGACGCCACAGCGCTCTAGGGGTCAGCAAGTAGAAGCGACGCGACAGCGCTCTAAGAGGGAATTGGTTAATAAGTTCTTTACCGAAAATATCTACAACATTTTTTCGTTCTCTCGTTTCTTTTTAAAAAAAATTATTGTTATCTTCTCGTAACCACCTTTATAGTGTTTTTTAGTTTATACCCATGACATGTTATGTTCTTTTTGAGGGCTTAGAAATACTATGAAATAAAGTACTGCGTCTCGCTTCTTGTGAAAAATATTTTTACAATCTCATAGTTATATATTTCAATGTAACAAATTTGACTTTCAAAGACATGGTTATAATATAATTGTAAGTGCTACTTTATTATTCGCTGTAATTATTTACTAAAACATGATATGTTGAAGACATCACAATAAAAACACATCGAATATGATATACACCTTTGAGGAAAATGACGTTTTGCTATTATTTTAATATATTCACCTATGAAATCTCTAATAAAAACCACTTACTTAATGTTGCACACATATAAATATTTATTTATGTTCTAAGATTGTACTATTTGAAGCATGAAATGCCTTTCATAAACAACTTATCTTGTCAAAACAAGAGAAAAAATGACAAGATGTCCACAAAAGACATTTCATGACAATATAATTCAATCAATGATGACGTTTTCATTATTTCATCATACTTTTAATTGGCTAGTACATTCACACCTTGCCTAACAGCCAATAAATAATTGGAGAGCAAAAAATAACAATCAACAAATAAGACGCATTTCTCCTCATTGACAAAATATATGGTAATTTGTACTGTAACCCTGCCTACTTTTATGACTATCAACAGAAAATGTTGCTACCTTAAAAATTACATTCGTAGGGACTGCTGTGATAAATCTGTTCACTCTAAATAATACGTAATCATAAATCTGTAATGGGGTTTTGAAATAATGCACTCATGAAAAATATGAATCCTATACACACAGTAATTACGGAGAGAACAGACAATATCTGTGCTCAACTATTTATGAACGCACTATAATGTTCTTTTTCAAATATTTTTTACTGATTAATATATTCAAAAGCTGATTACAGTCAATAGTTATGCATATATTCAACAGCTGATTACAGTCAAGAATGTTGCATATTATCACAACCTTTAAGAGGTTACTTTTTCACAATGTGGTGTTTACTTATCCAGACAGCCTTGTATTTGTGTGGGGATCAAATAGTTATGGACAGTTGGGTCTGGGACGACAGACAAATGAACACCAGAACTTGCCAGAGTTGATATCATGTCTGAAAGGAATTCCAGTACAACAGGTAACAGCTGGTGGCAACCACAGTCTCATACTTTCCAAGTCAGGAGCTGTCTATGGCTGGGGCAGAAATAGGTAGGAACAGTTTATAATATTTTTCTGTTATTAAATTTAGGTAATTTTAAGAATACATTTTTATAAAGAAAACAAAAGCCAAGATAACAGATGATGAACTGGAAGATGTAATTAATTTTGAATATTTAAGTGCAAACATCAACAGTTTGGGGAGTTGTGCAGCATAAATCAAAATAAGAATTGCATTAGCGACCTCAAAATGAACTCAAATGAAAAATCTTTGGCAAGGCACCAGCTGTAGAGCTAAATTTAATCAGATTAGAGCAAGCATATTTCCAGTAACAATTCGCAGCAGTGAAACATTGACACTTAATAAATAAATGGTAAAGACAACATGCTGCCTTCAAAATGAGATGATATGGAAAGATTAGAGAATACCATGAACAGTCATGATGTCATGAGATGTATTCTCTCCAGAATGTTGTCTTCCTAATGAACTCCCTGAATCCTTCTCTGTCTTGGGCCATGTTGCTTGCATTTTATAATGATGTATGGACAGTGAAGAAGAGAAATAAAGAAGTGATAACATTCAACTTTGAAGAGGGTTGGCTCCTAAGCAAAATTATAGCAAGTTGGTAACATATCCTATTCAGGAAGTGGTGATCAATGATCAACTCAGTTATTTTTGGCTGCAGTGACTTTCTAGGTAATATACTATGTTTAGTAGGTTGCCATTCCTTTATGAACAGCCCAGATGCACAGTTACCTGCGGCAGGGTTTTAACCTTGAATCTTGACCACCTGAAATGTGTTCTGTATGACCAAGCTACAGAGCCAAACTATAACACAAATGTTGAGGTGATTTTGGCCATATAAAGAGATATAACAGCATGGAAAATGTAATAATGGAAGGTATGCTGGTTAGGGGTAATGGTTGCCTAAAACATTGATGAATAAGGAACATTTCAGATTGTTTAAACATGCTCTTATCTGCGACATGTCAACTTGGCTAGAATTGTGAGGTATTAAGAACATCCATAAGAAGACATGGAAAGAAAATGTGTCATCTTAAGATTATATTGGGTTCAATACTCAGTGAGGTTGATCCCTTAGTTCACATTGTGTAAAATTTCATGCTGAATTATCTTGATTATAAACCTTATAATTGCACACTGGTAAAAATTCATAGGATCTCAGGTCCCCCCCCCCCCAGCTGATGTTGAAGAGAATGTGCACTGATGGTTCTCATGGCTCACTAATTAAATACTCTCTACTCTGCCCACAAATGCACAATCCGTCTTATGTCACACTCAATGCAGTTTCCCTCAATCACTGCCTGGATATATCATTTATCACAATTGTCACTTCCAACATGTACTTGCTAAGCATCTTCAGTATGTCCCCCTTTATCTATCCTCCATTAATTGACTGTATTGACATGATTGGATGCAAATCTGTCTCCTCTCTTATTACCATCAATACTAGAAGACTGGAAGTAGCTATAGATGGCACCAACTCAAATTGGGTACTTCCATAAATTATGGCTATAATTAAGGGGAGGGTCTGAAAAAGTTTGACAGTTCTTGATAAGGGCTTTAAAAAAATTTGACATTAACAATACTGTTATGTTATACATTAATAAAATAGTTTGAATTTGAAATATTGTTCTAAAAATTATAAAAATATGATGTAGTTTTGTTAATACTTTGACTGAATTTTTTTTTGCTGGGGGGATGGCATGTAAATTATTTTGACACAATTAAGCAGGAATGCGTCCCTGATTTCTTAACAGGTGTTGGCAAGGTGGAGGGGTAAAAACTTCTCTTAATTTATGGATAATCATATAGCTACATTGGCCAATTTTTGAGACTTTAGAAGAATGGATTGAGAATGGGACATAATAGTATAACTGTCTTAGTAAATGGAGTCTTCAAGAATTATTAGAAGGCAGCTGTAATGGCCTCAGTCTTCATCCTCCAACTGGAAGTAGTAGTTTTATATGACCAATTGTCATTGGTGATGACTCTACCAGTATCACAAGTTATAAAACTCAATGAGATTTCTTACCATGGTTCAGAAGCAGTACTGTAGCTAGTTTTTGAGAACATGTCTATCCATACTGAATCAGAATAACAGTAAACTTAGGCAGGCAGCGTAAAATCATGCAATTTCTCTCCTGCCGCCTAATTCTTTTTTGAAACATTGTTATTATTCATAGCTGTTTTGAAAAAACATTAACTGTTATGTTAATATATAAAATTTATTTTAGACAGAAAAGAAAATATGTAAATGACAAATAAATATTATTTTAGATATGATAATTGACCTCACCGCATTTTTGAATCAATAAATTCCACTCAAACTGTATCATTTCTGTAGATAATCCAATTACGAACACAATAATGTATAATATATATGCATAGTGCGTCAAAAATGTATTATTTAGAAAGAATTTTTACATCTATCAAAAATAGTAGACTTAACTTTACACGAAACTCAAATGAAAAATATGGCTAATTTTTCGTACAAAATGGCGTAAATTTGCAAACACGATGCTAGAAGCATTTGCCAGGTTGGATTTCATAATAAATGAGACCAAAGCAAATAAAATAGTTATTATTTTACGAAAATAAGTAAATTGGAAAATATATATAAAACATATAAGGAAAAATGACGTCACCGACCCCCATTATCAAAACTTATCAATAACTTAACAAAATTGATATCAATACACATAAAAATATTGCAAGAAGTAATGTGGACATATTACACTTTCGATTGGAAACATTCTTATGTTGATATAAATACCGAAAACAACAACATGAATGTCATTGGAGTATGACTTATAGAAGTCTTTCCGGCCAGAAGACATAAGGTTTACTGACTTGTATAAGTCTCCCCGGATGGAATCAGTTAAAAAAAACATGTTTAATGGACAAGTCTAATCAAATACCGGCATGTATTTGACCAGGAGTAATCAAAAATCAATATTCTAATAGTTATCTCTGGTTTGATCTTGTAAACATTTTGATTTGTGTTTGCAAAATTGATTTCAATAATGGTACTGTCAAAGTGGCTCCAACACCACAGGATGGACTTTGCAGTCCATCCCATTTTATGTCAGTTCAGCATTTGTAGAGTTAATATTGACAGTTTAAGTAAGCTGAAGGGATTGAGAACTTGTCTGCAAGATGTAGATTCTAAGCAGTTTCATGTTTTTGTAGGTTTTGCTACAGTATTTATAGTGTACAATCCTCTAGAGTTTCACTTCATTTCCTTGTTTAGCACAAGAAACCATTTATTACTGTTTCCTTTTGTTACAGTGCATATTTTTTCAAAAATTTGCTTGTGTTTTACACACTTTGTTTATTTCCTTATTTCCTACCAGTTTTGGCCAGCTTGGTCTAAATGACACCCAAGGTAAGATCTATGTTTAAATGTCCATGTAACATTATTCCACCATGGTATGCTACATACCAGCTGTTCACTTGCTCTTGCATACAAAAATACAACTGTTTCTCTGCTCAGGAACACAGCTGCTTTGCTTCCTAGAGACACAACTGTTTCCTTATATCAAAGATAAAACTGTTTCCCATGCCAGATAAATATAACTATTTCCTCATATCAAAGATATGAGATATACCGGTAACCATTTTCTCATGTCAGATTAAACTGTTCCTCTTGTCAGACAGATATACTCATTTCCCATATCAGAACTGCTTCCTGTGGCAGATGAATATAGCTGTTTTCCATGTTAGATAGATATAACCGTTTCTTTCTTTATTCAACTTTGTTTCATTCAACTGTTTATCTTCTTAGAGCGCAAAAGGTTTTGGTTATCTAGTGATGTTTATTGTAATACACAGGATTAATAGATATCAAGATCTTAAAAATACCTCCCATGGAGTATCCTTGCAACAGATGTACCTTAGCTCGTGTGGTAAATCTGACTAACACTTTAGGGTTCATTTATGGGGCACTGTTAAGGCACCTCTCACAGCAGAGCATATCCTGCAAAAATCCCAGAATATGAAATGTTGAGGTAAACACACTCATCCAGAGAAACAAGTCGAAGGAAAACTCTTAAGAACTTCTGTATGAGTTGCAAAACAGTCAAGTTTATAGAAGAGACAAAACTTCAGATACAAACAAATTCAAATTAAATGACAAAAATGGAGTCATTTACATATTAAAATCCTGTTCTGTGTATTTGTTAGTTTAGGTGTCTATAAATTATGTACATACTTCTGTAAACTTTATGATTTCTAGTGATCATTGTTTTGATATATCAGATTATAATCAACCACAACAGTGCAGACCTATTCGAAATCAGAGAATTAAATACATCTGCTGTGGGGAGAACCATACAGCTTGTTTAACTAAGGTAAGTAACATTGTTAGTAACTTTAGGGACATTAACCCTTTCACCCCTATGAGATTTCCCAATTGTCAATCCCTGATCCATAAGACAAGGGACACAACCCGTTCAAATTATGGATATGATGATGATAAAATTGCATTTTATTTAAAACTATTCATCATATCACACTCAGACTTGGCAGATCAACAGAAAAATGAATAGTCTTGCATAAGCCTATATCAAAGATAATTTAATACATATATGTTTTAAATAATAAACTCAAACTCGACATAATGCTTGTAAAATTATTTTTTTTACCTTTGGGGTGTTGAGTAGAGGAGTCATATTGAGATGAAAATATTGAGATATATTATCAAATCTCCTTTTTCCCAAACAGGGTGATATGCCCAAAACATTGAACCTGTCATCTGTACTCCAGTACATGCCATACTCAAACAGAATACACAGGTCCATCATAATATAAATTTTAAAAAATTACATTTTATTTCAATGACACTTGCAGATGTTCAGCACGTGTCTTCTTTCCATGTTTGTTCTTTGTGTTATGTTACATACAAATTTGTCTGATTGGCTGCAAATGGATAAACTCATCGTTGACAATAATGCTAAAGTATTCATAACGTGTGGCAATCTCATCAAGATTATGTACAGACCCAACGTTATGTACAAAATTCTCAACTTCTACTCGAAAAACTACATCACTACAGTGAAATTCACAATGTCACAATTAGTACCACATGTGTCCATCTCTTTGTCGGAAGCATTAGGCCTATCTAACATGGAACATCACTGTCACATTCCACATTATATTTGATATGCAAATTACCTACATCGTGCATATTTCCATCGTAACTACGGCGGTCATCATCAGTGTACATATGAATAATATCTTCCATTTTTAAAACTAGGTCTAATACTTCGCTAATTAAAAAAATTCGTAATAAATCAGTCTTACATCAGATTGTTTTGATTGAAACATAAAACAGGAAGCTAAACCACGGATCTTCGCAATGGGCATGGTTTTTAATAGACCAGATGCAAATTAAAATATAATATTGATAGCAACGAAACAAGTAAAAAAAAAGTTCGACCAACAGTGACTGGAAAATCGGTTAAAACTCCGCTAATTAAAAAAATTCTTAATAAATCAGTCTTACGTCTGATCGTTTCGATTGAAACATAAAACAGGAAGCTAAACCACGGATCTACGCAATGGTCATGGTGTCTAATAGACCCAGCGCAAACTAAAAATATAATATTGATTGCAATGACACAAGTAAAAAAAAGAGCCTGCGCAGACTGGTAAATCATTTAAATATTGGCTAATTTAAAAAATCTTAATAAATCAGTCTTATGTCCGATCGCTTCGATTGAAACATAAAACTAGAAGCTGAAACATGGATCTACAAATGGTCATGGTTTTTAATAGACCCTACACACAAAAAGAATGTCATATTAATCGCACTGACACAAGTTTTAAAAAAGCGACCGTCTGCGACTGTAAAGGGGCAGGTAATAACGACGATGAGCTGCGACTCTAATTGCGATCTGGTTAAGTTAGTAATAGTCTATCTTCATTCTGAACTTTTTGCGACTGTTTGCACACACATACACACACAAACACACTCATACAAAATATTGGTTCTTTCAAGTTAAAGCGCATACAAATATAATGGAACAAATGGTAATGTGAGATGAAACATAACACAAAGGGAAAATCTGATGTTGACCTTCAAAGTATGATAGAGGCTAAAACATTTCACGGACTGGAGTATTCCTCAAGATTTATGCAGAGATGCTACCTCCTCTGAACCCTGAAACCTCAAAAAATGCATGTGTGTCATTACTGTGTGAAGTATTACTGTGTGAAGTGAAAATGATATTGTATTGACATACCCTGTTGCCTAAATGGTCTACATAAAATTTGTGATTTCATGGTAACATAAAAACACAAATTGTATCGCTGCTTAACAGGATAAGGATGATGAAATCATTACATTAGCTGTGAGCAGGTAGCTCTTGAGAGCCCATAGCCTTTCTGATAAAAGCACGTGTTCTTCTCAGTTTTGTAACTGAGGTAACCCAGACTTGTATAACATCTCATATAAAGTTTATCATATAAGGTGTAGGCATGGATGTGCCATAGGGGGTTATGGATGTATGTTTAGTACCTGAGTACATTCATTCCAGTGCATCAGTATACCAGGATTACAACGTCCTGCCCAGAGTACATCACATACTTTTGGGTCAACTAACTCATCATTCTTCTGTCAGATATGTTGAGCCATTTACAGTGATGGCACATCTAGCATTCCTTGAGATAAGATGTGACAGTAATGATTTTTCACAGGTGACATGTAGTAAACATATCTCCAAACTTTCCTTTGTCGTATCCTGCAACATGCCTGGAAAAAAGACTGTGGTCCTATTCTTTGCACCCTAAACTAAAAGTCCAGGCCCCAGTTGCAACATGGGAGACTTAACAGGAAATTACCATAGATAGTTAGTGTTAACAGGCATATGCAAAGGAACAGAATTAATCACTTGAATCTACAATATATGGACATTCCTTACCTATCAGAGTCACATAGCCATCATATTTTCTTTGATAATGAGAGCAAAAATTAATAATGTGCTGATGACTATACAACTCATCTCTTGCGAGTTGCAGAATTAAATTGAAACTATTCACTAAAAGCACAGATCAACAGAATAGAGATGTCAGTGAAGATATGGACATCTGCAGATTTGAAACATGCTCAACTGGACAGCAGGGACTCAAGAGTTGAGAAAGACAATTTAAAATGTGGGAAACTGTATACAAATTCTGGGTAGCTTAAGTTTTGAGCCTAGAAATGGTGTATTGGCAGTTTCTTAAACATAACATGCTGTGTTGTTCATGAGTTGGGGATGACAAAAGTCTAAAAAATTTGACCTGATCAGGTGCATGTGATCATAAAATCCAAAGGTAAATTCTTCAATCTTTTACAATCACGTGTAAAGCATTAACCTTGTGTATTTCACAAGGGAGTTTTAAAACAAGATGAGCAAAATAGTAATGAAACAACTGGGTGATAAGAACCACAAACCAGTCACAAACTTTCAGTTAACCTAAACTTTGTACCAGAAGTATCTGTCTGCTGCTCATACCAGACAAACAAGCCTGCTAAATATGCTACATTATACTTCTAGTAGATGATATGACTAAAGTGAGGCTTTGAGAACATTCATCTTTACAGTTTCATGTTGTATTTTCTGTTGTCCCCTACTCATGGGTTAAATGCATATCTTATCTCAATTTCCTACTTTTGTCTTCTATCATATAATCCCCATGAATGACAAAGAGATGCAATCCAGTGAACATTGCATCTTTGTTCTTTTGTTTTGTAGAATATGAAGAACATATTGTAATGTCAAAGTTTTTCTGTCTGCATGGTCATCTTAGTATGATTGGAATAAAACTATCAATGTGCCTTTAAGGGAGCGAACTAAATAGAAATATTAGTCTTGAGCAAGATCACATTGGAAAATTGAACAGAATGCAACAAGGGAAGATATTTCAACTCCGAATGGGACACTGCAGGCTAAAACACACCTACACTTAATCTGCATTAGCTTACATCTGCAGAGCAACAACACATACACCAGAGTACATACTGTAGGACTGTTCCAGCTTGTCCACAGAATGACAGTCTGCATCTCACAAACATCTCTGAAAATCAAATTGTGGGTAACGAAGAATGACTAAAACAAATAGTTCTGTAAGTGACCTATATTGGATTGGATGTATAGCCATTTATCACAGAAGAAGAATTGTTATATTCATCTTGTCAGGACATAAAATGAATCATACACTTCAGGGAGAAAATTTCTTGGAACTACAAAAGAGCAGACTGAGAAAAATTGTCACAGCTCACAAATGCCCACAAATAATCACCAAATTCACCAAAACAATGTAAAGAACTTAGTGAAGTTTTTTCCAAATGACAAAAAATATCAAAGAACCTAGCTTACTGTTTTGTATGTTCGAGTAGTTCTTTATGATATGCCTATGACAGTGACAAGTTAACCTTTACTTACCAAAGTTATCTCACACAGTGGCTGATGTTATGATGTGGTTGCATATTCAAGCAATTAATTGTCACTTATGTTATTAACAATGTTTTGCTTGTTGTAGCTTTTATCTGATGTTTTGCTTGTGACAGCTTTTATGCTGTCTGTGATGGATAGTAATTTATATATATTATTGTCTTTGTTGTCTAATTTGCAATGTGTCTTATATATTATTGATAGTTACCATACTTTATGTGACAGGACGGCCGTGTTTTCACATTTGGAGAAGGCAGTTATGGTCAACTTGGTCACAGCAGCAGCAATGATGAGATCTTGCCCAGACAGGTGATAGAGCTGTCAGGTAATGAGGTGTCCCAGATTGCTTGTGGAAGGTAAATATTTTTGTCCAATGTTATAGTATACTTCCATTTAATATAAAATTGAAGCATTTCCTGATAGAACTTATGTTTGACAGTTGATAAGTTTTTGACAACCTTAGTTACAACTCATTTCTTTCTTATGCTTACCTTTCAAACTATCAATGCATATAATTAAATATATCTTAAACAATCTCTTTCCTTGACCTTTGTCCCTCAAAATCCTGATCCATTGTGTTACAATTTCTTAACTATATTGTCCTTAAATGTTCTGCTTTGTCTGCCTCTTAAACTTTGTACTTGTGTAGACCTGTTTTATCAATCTGGTATCTTCCATTCCTTTGTACTTGTACTTTATTTTGTGCAGACCTGTTTTATCAGTCTGGTATCTTCCATTTCTTCCACATACCTTAATTATCTAAGCCTACTTGCTTTTGTCATTTTTCACATTGGGGGAGGGGGATGTTTGACTTTCAAAATTATTTGTGTCAATTTTACTTTTTGATAAAAAATTTGATTTAGGTATTATTATTAGGTATGTTGATTATCCTCTTCGCACACCGGACAAGTCCATAGGTGCTCAGATCTCCGGTTTAGTAAATCTCTCAGGGTATACCGGCTGATGGTTCCGGTTCTATGTTGGTTTACTACTCTTTTTGAAGTCTTTGTCAAGGGTTCACACCCATCCTCACTCCCAATTCGCGCTTTCTCAATATTGACTCATGCTCATTCATCTCAAAATCCTCTGATCGTGAGGACTCACGAAGAGCAATGAGTATGTTTGCTTGGTCCATAGGCTGACCGTCTGTTGTGGTGACGAGGCTAGCAAAAGAGTAAGAGGAGTCTGAAAGAGTAACAAAGAATAATGACATTGTTTCTTGCCATTCATGTTGAAAAATGTGACTGAGGAAGTTTTTTTGGGTTGTGTTAGTTGTTCAATCCATAGAGGAGCAAAGTGAACCAGAAAAATATGTCAGACTGAAAGATGCAGATATTGCAACCAAGCTGTAAACCATGACAAAAGACATTTTATTCTCTGGACTACATTCTTCTAATCAGCACAAGTTTGAGAATGAATGTAGAAGTTACTTCCCTTTAGTGATATCAGCACATTGTCATAGATTGCTTTGACATAATGAAACATAACTACCAAAATTGGATATCATATTGAGACCACTAAATAAAAGTAGCAATCCCATTTTCTGCTTTGTGGGAGCAGTGAGGACAAGCATCCTCATTTTTGTTTCATTCATGAAATTGGAACTATTGATAGCTATTAACAAACATATAATGTATGACATTCATCATTTCAACAGATATCACACTCTAGCTTATGTTCCTAAGCTGGGCAGACTCTATGCATTTGGACTTGGAACAAGTGGACAGCTTGGATTGTCAAGCACAGAAAATAAAAACAGTCCACTTTCTCTGCCAATCCATTTTGTCCCATGTAGTGAGTCTCTGGCTTCCCAGTCCTCTATGCACGTTGATGATAAAGGACCAGAGCTTAAGATTCGAAGTATATATGCAGGTGGAAATCAGTCTTTTGTTATAGCTCAGGATGCAAATGTAAGTACTCCAAAAATGATTAATCTTGAAACTTTGTGTTCATTTACTTGTTTGTAGTTTTATTATTACTTTACCACATGATCTAGTGGTTAGGATTCCTTGCTTTCTCCTAAGTGTCCCGGATTCAATTCCTAAAATGGGAATTATTTCCCATGAATCATGTCACATGGAGGGGAATGATCAGGAGTGATATAAAGACAAAGGAGGAAATGATAGCAGTTAGTTCAAGAGCTAAACATCTAAGATGACATGCAACAGCGCACGATGGTAGAAGTTGGCCTGTGATTGCTTGTACATGCTGTGTAAGACTCTTTGTGGCTTAGATTTGTCTTGTGAGTGAGATCCATTATCAGTATGAATTATAGATATATTTCTTATAGCACAACAATAATGATGATGTTTCTCTTTTGCAAGTGAAGATGAGCATGGTTGCTCATGGTTGAAAAACAATAAAAATGTGGTAAACAAGTAGAATGACAATAATACTATCGTCTGGAGAGACAGAAAGGTGTCTAATTGAGTTTTCCCTCCCAATAGTTTAGGCATGTGTCTTAATCAGGCATCATTGCAGTGATCATGGGATGGAATAACCCACCTCACATCCAACTTCCCTTCTCTTATTACATGCATGGCAAGTGACTGTGTTATTGTTATTTGCTCCTTTCTCTCAAGCCTCTAACATATGGATCAAAATAGGAAAGATTAAAGAAAGTTATTAAATGGCATAGAGGATTGACTTAAATGTACGTGAATTTCCTTATATGAGCTAAACCCCTCTCAACAGAGCAACATCCCACCTGCTGAGTACCACTCATAACATGTAACTCAGTAGCTGTAAGTAATACCCAGAAACCTCCTAAAAAGTGACTTACAAACAAAATGTTGCGGAGGTAAAAATATTTTACCAGCTACACAAATGTATTTGGAATGCTTACATTTTCCATCTATTATAAGTTGGTTGCCATGGCTAGATATCAGAAATTTTCTGTCTGAACTATCTTCCAATTTGGTCAGCATTAAAAAAATATACACCAATAGGAAAGGAACTAATGTAGTAAACTGTTGATAGTTAGTATCATCTTAGCCAAGTTGATAACTATTTTTGTAATTATGATAATAGCAAAATAAATTGTGACACTAATTTACAATTGTCTGTCTATATTTTCAGCAGACATTTCAGTCTGATGACTTTAGAATAGAAGATCCTTCAAGGCAGATTCTCACCCTCTCCCAAAACAGGATTAATATGTTGTATTTGTTAAAAGCAGATGATATACCACTCCCTGAGATTGTGGAGTAAGTGATTTATTGATTATATGGACTTATTATAGTATGGTAGTCTACTAATGTGTTAATAACATGCAACAATATTTTTTATTCTGAATTATTACCTGTTAAAGAGTTCAGGGAGAATTTTAACTGTGATAGTAAAGGTTGTATTGTTATAGTAGTTGCCATGATGTCTACAGTGTTGTTTTTATTTCTCCAGAGCTTTATTTTATACCCAGAAGGCTAACACAGAGTAGGTAAGTTTTATGGCTTTTCTACCTTTCCCGAACATGCAAAGTTGGAGTCATGCCAAGCTTCCTTGCCAAGTATCCTATGTCAGAGTTATCAACCATAACAACCCATCTCTAAGCCACTGGAATGGGTGGGGCAGCCATATGTACATTCTCTTCCATCTAATGGGGCTATCTTATTATACAAGGCTAACATGTTTGCTTGATTCTGGGCTCATACAGGGAATTGTCACATCCTGCACAGAGTTGCTTTTCATCATATGCCATGTGCCATCAGGTGACATAGCCAGTGAACCACGTACATGGTGTCAGGTAGACCATGATCAAGGCTGGAACTCATCTGATTTCTCCAGTATGATGAGTTCATGAAAGGAAATGTAATTGTACAGATGAAATGTTATAGGGCTTCCAAAAGAGTAAATCCTCACTACATTGGCATGCCATTTACTGAGATGTTACTGTTGCATAATGGTTTGTCTGTTAAGCCTATAGTGTGACCTTCAGACCTTTCGCATGTAGTCTTGTTGTGTACTGGGTGTATTATTAATTGTACCACAGGAAGATAAAAATCAAGTCCATGATATGAACCTAAGTTATCATAGTTGTGAGACTAGCATTCTTACAATTTGGCCATCTTTTGAAATATATCTTCTTCTGTGTTTGTTCTTAAACTCCTGCAGATTAACAGAATGTAGTCAGGAGAATAATGTATTGTGTCATGGTTTTACTTAATGAACTGTCTACCAGTATAGAGTAACTATGCAGTAGATACCCTCTCACCGTGGAATACCAGGAGATGAAAAAGCAGACAAGTGGCTAAGGAAGGCGCTGCCGAAGACCAACCAGATGTACCAATCACCTACCATCAGAAAAAAATAGATGATCAAGTGAATAAGAAAGCCACAAGATGACTATAACATTATGAACAGATCAGAACAAGTTGTAATTCTACGCCTCAGAATGGGACACAATCAACTCCGCAGTCACATGTAGGCCTACACAAAATTCAAGATTGGCAACACGGCCATGTGTAAACATGGACAGGCAGCACAGTGTGCCAAACGTTTAATACATGTTCACTTCAAGGGTGTTCTGAGTATGAAATGCTGAGGCAGACATATTGGCCAGAGGAAACAACACTGGAATAAAATCGCTATGGGCCACTGTATGAACTACAAAAGACAGTGAATTTTATTCAGGAAACAGAATTACAAATATCGACATGTTTCAAGTCATCAAAAGAAGAAGAAAAAGTGTGATGGTTTGTAGCCTTGCTGCGATATCTGCACCTTTCCAACTGACATATTTGACTTCAGCATGATTCTGGGTCACTTTGGCCCAATATGGGATGAAACGTCTAACTTCACCCCATAAATTCTTAGTCACCTTTTACAACATGAATACAACTAAAAAGTGTTGCTATTCTAGTTACCCTTATGGGCCCATGCAACCCTCAGACCACCACAATATATGATGACAATATAACAACTTGGTCTGTACTGACGGAATACATATGCAATAACAGAAGTTCATTATATATAGTACAAACAATAAAGAATAAATATAATTGATGATTTTGAAAAATGTTAAATATAGGAAAATTTGTTATTAAAGGGGGTGTAGAGGGACATGCATTGCTCTAAAAGGGTGGCAGTGGAAGGAATTCTTACACAGACTAAGAAAGCTCACCTGAATTTTAATTCTTACAGAAATCTTACAGAAATTGAATGTGATAGGTGCAAATTATACAGTAACACCACATACTTCACTCTCCCTGGCAGAAATCACATAAAATTTGTGCTGATTATTTGAGAGCAAAAGCAGAAGAAGAAAGCAGAAGTTATAAAAGGATGCGCTATAGAAGGATTCCACTATACTGCTTCAGATTGTGGATTTAGTGTAGAGCAGATATCTTATTATTTTCAATAAAAGGAAAACGTTACATATATTGTTTCATGCTGTTCATGTAAAAGTGAGATTAATTCAGTCAATAGAACACTGGCTTTTTATTAGGTAAATTATCAGCATTGTGGCCTGGTCAGCTATCAGTGAACAGGTATGATCAATCATTGTTGAGACCAATGTTGATTACTGATCTATACTATAGATAGAGCAATGCACAATTGTCTGCACTCCATTTCAAGGATAATTATCTGCCATATTCTCTCTAATGATTGGCTCATCTACAGCCATTCTGTTACATGGAGCATATCAAATCTTGAGTTTGCAATTACAACAGAGAGGCATTCTTTAATTCAACCAAATCATTAAGTTAACATAAGTCCTTCTGAGCCATTTAGTGAAGCAGACGTCTTGCCAACAGTTTCTACCAGAAGAGAAAAAGAGGACATAAATTATTGTTTACATTGCTACTCAAACAAAGAATTTTACCATTGCTCTATCAACTATTCAATCATTTAATTTCCCAGTGAATTTGGAAAGATATTCTCAAGCCCATCTTGTTTAAATGGATCTTTTTTATTACCGTAAGTAGCATTCCTGGCAATTAGGGCATGTTTTAGTCATCAATTTTCATTTATTTAAATATTGCCTAATACTCAGTGATTGTGTTTGTGACTGAAAGCTATAAAGATTGCTAGAAAATGGTGATCCATTGTAACAGGCTACATGACTGCTTTCTGGCTAAGCAAGTGAAGATAAAATGGCCTGACCAAAAAATACAGAGGGTTGACTTCATTGTACTTGGATTTTCCCACATGTAATTTGTTCTTCTCAACAGAGAATTATTCTGTTTACTGAGAGTATCACTCAGAGCACATAACTCTGTTGTGCAAGCAATAATTCCTAGAAAGCTAAAAAATTTGTATGTGAGCCAGATATCACAGATCAAATTTGAAGCTGCAGCCCTGTGAAGGCCAATATCTGTCCATTTCGTGATGTTAATTTCCCACTTGTATCTCTGCCTACCTCTTGCTCAATTTTACCCCTCGTTTTGGACAGTGAAGAGAAAGTTTGTTATAGGCCAAATATGCTAACAGTAATTGTGACTTCCAGTAGAATTCTTACTTGGAAGGATTTGAATGACTGTGAAATAATTTGAATAACTGTTTAGGTCTACTGGTACAGGAAAGTTTTTCTCTATTACGTTTCTACAGCTAATTTTGTTTAAACATTTTGTTGTACAGAGGGTTGACTTCATTATACTTGGATTTTCCCACATATAATCTGTTCTTCTCAACAGAGAATTATACTGTTTACTGAGAGTATCACTCAGAGCACATAACTCTGTTGTGCAAGCAATAATTCCTAGAATGCTAAAAAATGTGTATGTGAGCCAGATGTCACAGATCAAATTTGAACCTGGAGCCCTGTGAAGGCCAATATCTTGACCATTTAAGCATGAAAATGCATAACTAAATTGTTACATCATATCTAACAAGAAAAATCATGTTTAACAGGAGAAAAATGTTACAAGTTATTGCTTGACAAACAGGTGTTGGGGAAAAATGTTGCAAGTTATTGCTTGACAAACAGGAGTTATAAATAAATGGGTGAAATGGATGTCCTATCCCATAGAGAGTTCAAGTGGTCTAGAAGCCATGCTGTATTCTGATGGAACAGACTAAAAGGCACAGATATCACTGCCGAGATGTAAACCATGACGGAACATATTCCGTTCTCCAGACTGCATCCTGCTAATCTGCAGAAATTTGAGAATGAACGCAGAAGAATAACAATAAGAAGCAACTGTTACATGTTATAATTGTTTGATAACCAGAAGTGAGAAACAAATATTGCAAGTTATCTTTGATTATAATTAATTGTCAGATTTAACATCATCTGAGTTTAAACATAGCAATTCTGGAAAAATAAGTCCATTTCTATTATCAATATCTAAATTACATTAGGTACATGTAGTACATACAGCCACACAGATTTCAAAAGACATTGAGGATTAATTTTATTGAATTCGGATTTCCCTCTATGCCCCCTCCCTCTAACACAGGTCTTTTTTTAATTAAAAAACTGCAGGGCTGTCTAAGTGGTCGAAATTTCAGAAGTGGCATGTTTGTGTGAGACCATATTGTGTAGAAGACCTCTGTACTGAATTCATTAGGACTTCATTCATTACATTTTTTATTTTTGTTGTTGGTCACTATTTATATACTTGGAGTTGCATGTCAAAAATAGACAAGGTCGACCAGTGGCAAGCACAGAAATAATCAAAATTGGCCTCCGAGGTCATGTTTACATTTTCTGTACACAGGTCGTATAGCACAGTAGATGGTCACAGTCTGTGCATATTATAATCTTTGTCCTTTTACCAGTACATCATGACATGGAAAGTATGTGGCATAGAAGTTCCTTTGTTTAGCCTAGGTAGTGTTTCAGACATCCTCATCAAGTGCTGTGTCTACAACAAAGGTTGGCTGCAAGAGACATCAAACACCTCTTGTCTTGGTGGTGCACTCTGCTAGACTGCAACCTGTCCATCTCGTGATGTTAATTTCCCACTTGTATCTCTGCCTACCTCTTGCTCAAATTTATCCCTCGTTTTGGACAGTGAAGAGAAAGTTTGTTTTAGGCCTGCTACCAGTAATTGTGACTTCCAGTAGAATTCCGACTTGGGAGGATTTGAATGACTGTGAAATAATTTGAATAACTGTTTGTAGGTCTACTGGTACAGGAAAGTGTTTTTCTCTATTACGTTTCTACAGCTAATTTTGTTTAAACATTTTGTTGTACGAAAATCAAACCCACTTTAGTTTTGTCTGTTTCTATAGAAGTGTCTACCAAAACACTACATAGTAGACTAGGCCTAGATGATAAATGTGTGATACTATTGTGTGCCTAGTAAACACTACACTAGGCCTAGATGATAAATGTGTGATACTATTGTGTGCCTAGTAAACACTACACTAGGCGTAGATGATAAACGTGAGTTACTGGTAGATCCTCGTAGGCTATTTCATTTGTATTTTTGACAGACCGTTATCGTACTTTGGTTAATGAATAACATCAGATACTGGTATATTATAATATTATAGCCCTAGAATTTTATCCTGGCTTGCAAGTCACAGGTTTTATCGCTGGGGGTGGGGGGGAGTTAAAGGTAAGCTTTTCCCTCTGTTGCAGGGATTTAATGTAATATTTTTTTTTACAAATTTTGTTCTACTCGTTTATAGGCCGAGATCTCTAAATCAAGTTTGGATTAATGTCAAAAATTCTTGTCTTATACATGGTAATTTACGGTACTTTGCCCAAGCTTGTAAAGTATACTACCAACTAGCACTAACTCCATTGCTTTAAGTGATTATCTCCAAGTCTCTGAAAAATGTATTTATAAACAAGAAATAAGATCTGGGATCGAACACTCAACATCTTGAGCACAAGACAAATTACTTACCACTGTGTCAGCGAGATTCTCCCCCTCCACACTCTGGACATAGATCTATTAATGGAAAAAGCCAAATACCATTTATTTTCTGTGTAGGTCATACTGATTATAATGTATGTAAAAGTAACATAATTTAGTTATAAACTAACATCATACAACATCATAGCATATGGTGTTCCCATTAGTGCTCAGCTGCCTATCTTAGTGGTTGACAAGAAACTGGCTGACTAGTGTTGCCTTCATCACTTGCTCAGTAGCCAGTAGCGTTGGCAACATTTCACTACCATCCTAGAGCATGAGTTGAGATACCTATTTCCTGGTAGCTGGATAGACCATGAAATATATTTTATTTGCAAGTGAACTTGAATTCAGGTCATCTGGTCAATGGGCGAGTGACTTATACACCACACTAACTGCAGATACTGTGGTGTATGTACACACTATTAATTTGTGTTATTTGATATCTGAAATTTAAAGCAAATCAATTTGTAATATAAGATAGCAACTCTCTGTCTTGCTTTTTGTCAACTTTCTAGTGTACAACTTTAAACTATTCTTAATCTGATTTTACAGTAACGATGAGCATTATGGGAGTAGCAGCAAGAAACATGGTTTGGATATGAATGCAGTTCAGACATTTTTTAGAGGACTGACACATGTTTCTAATAGAGTCATTATGCAATATGTAAGTAAAATTATGGTCTGAATTTGTTCTTTTGTTCGTTCTCAATTTTCCACCAGATCTTTCTTAAAGCAGGACAATGGTCTAGTTGTGTGTTGTGTCACATTTTTGTGTGTGGCAATACCCTAATGCATCTGACTTTAAAATTGGTAACTAATACAGATAATGAATATGATCTTAAACAAATACATTCAGTGTTTTTATCACTTCCACTAAACGGTGGACAATTATAATATAATCATATTACTAGCATAATAGGCTGGCCGTACGAGGGAACTGAATCATATTACTAGCATAATAGGCTGGCCGTACGGGGGAACTGGTTCTTTTGTACCAGCCACTAGCAAGTCTAACTGGTCACCAAGCTCAAAATAAACCACATGACATTAGCTTGACTTTTTTTTTTCCCGCTCTCTCGCATTGCTATTGACATGATAATTAAGGTATTAATGAGCAGCCATTTTACTAGCAGGTGCTCAGCTGCTTAGATAGTGGTCAACCAGAAACTACGTGAGTAGTGTCATTTTCAGTACATGAGTCAACCAGAAACTACTTGACTAGTGTCACTTTCAGTACATGAGTCAACCAGAAACTACGTGAGTAGTGTCACTTTCAGTACATGAGTCATCCAAAAACTACTTGACTAGTGTCACTTTCAGTACATTAGTCAACTAGAAACTACTTGACTAGTGTCACTTTCAGTACATGAATCAACCAGAAAATACTTGACTAGTAGTGTCACTTTCAGTACATGAATCAACCAGAAACTACTTGACTAGTGTCACTTTCAGTACATGAATCAACCAGAAACTACTTGACTAATGTCACTTTCAGTACATGAATCAACCAGAAACTACTTGACTAGTGTCACTTTCAGTACATGAGTGAACCATAAACTACTTGAGTAGTGTCACTTTCAGTACATGAATCAACCAGAAACTACATTACTAGTGTAATTTTCAGTACATGAATCAACCAGAAACTACCTGAGTAGTGTCACTTTCAGTATATGAATCAGCCAGAAAGTACTTGAGTAATGTCACTTTCAGTGCATAAGTCAACCAGAAACTACCTGAGTAGTGTCACGTTCTCAGTACATAGATGAAATCAACGAGAAACTATTTGACTAGTGTCACTTTCAGTACATGAGTCAACCAGAAACTACTTTATGTATTCTTTTCATGGATCAGCACACAAAAAACCACCTGACTTCTGTCACTTTCAGTACATGTTCCATAGCAATAGCGTCATTCATCGACTTACCCAGTGTATGAACCCTGGTACCATTTCCTGTTGGCTGTGTCCACCATGGGAGTATTTTAGTTTCTTTTTAAACGACAAGTGACCTAGTTTGTAGGCAAGTTATTTAATGACTTCCACATTTTCACTACTGTCCCTTGTAAAGTGCAATCAATTGTTTTTTTATCTTTTAATTGTGTACTAGTGCTTTACTTGTTAAAGTTGTGAGGTCATGTTATCCAAGAATCTTGAAAACATTATCTTCTGGTTTTCAGATTAGCACTAACCTTGAGGAACATTTGATCCCATTATTGTCTGCCACCCCTCCAGATGTAGAAGCTCTTCGCTTGTACCTTATTTTACCAGAGTGCCATCTGTTTGATGTATCGACATTGTATAGTTCCATCAAGTGCCCATTTGCCAAGAATTTCTTGTCACTGAACAAAGTAGCTCAGAAAGTATTTGGTAAGCTGTACAGTTTCTCATACAGATAATTGTGTCATAGACCACTTGTTAAACAAACATGATAACATGCATAAACAAATAGACATTGAAATGTGACAAATTTGTCAAAATTTATTAATGTATGAAATAAAGTCATTTTAGAATGACTAAAAACATGGGCTCAAATTATATAGAGGATTGACTGCATTGTATTCAGGTTATATGTACTCCATACTTTCTTTCACGTTATATCACTTTATGCCTTGCAGCGTCATGGTTAAAAGAGTTCTCTGAAGACTACCTTTTTTGTTTGCTTCATATATGTTTGTTTTCATTGATTCTTTTATTTCTCTAATCCATATTTTGCATGCTCTGCCCCTGGCTTTGTATCCATCGTGTCTGTATAATAATTCCTTTTATGGAGCACTGTCTGATGGTAGCCTGGAAGCATCTGAAAACCACTTAATCTGTTGTAATCCAGGATTGACGTTGTGTTTGTTAGTTTCTGATGTTTTCATTTCTGACTTTATCTATTATTGTTACTCTGAGGATTCTATGTAGACAAGTAATTTCTGTTGTAAAATGTTGTTAGTGTCTACATTTGACATTGATAGCATAATGGTATGACCATTGTATATAATGCAGTTTTGGTGTTCATGTTCACATGCTTTATTTTGAAAATAGGAGGCATCTGCTGTAAGATCTGGTATGCTATGTTGCATCTATGTTGGATTTCTTTGATGATTTTCCTATTTGATGATATGATGCTTCCAAGATAGATGAAAGAATTCACCTGTATAAGTTATTGGTCATCAATTAAAATAATAGTGTTTCTTTCTGTTTTCACGATTGACATTACCTCGGTTTTTTTCTGTGTTTATCTTCATGTTAAAGTTCTTACATGTTGTGTGATGGCTATTTAGATGTTGTTGTAGATGTTCTTCTGATATGGATATTATTCCTTGATCATCAGCAAAAAGAAGTTTGCTCAGAAGGTTGTTTAAGTTGCCTTCTTCATTGGTTGGCAATTTTACATATGCAATCGATATATAGCATAAATATGAATAGATGACTGTATAATGACTTGAAATGCTTCTTTTGACCCCATTGTGTCAGCAACATACAATTCTGAACTTCAGTAGCAAGATATTAACATACATAAAACAAAAACCAATATAATCAGCAAAATTGCAAAGGAACAGGTGCTAAGCATTAAAATACATGGAGAGATGCTACAACAAGTACATCATTACCAATATTTTGGATACATAATCACAAATGATGGCAGATGTGAAACAGAAGTTGAAAGGAGAATCGGAATGGTTAAAAGTGCTTTCAATGACATGAGGAAAATATTAACATCTAAACAAATCTCAAACTAAAAATGGAAATTATAAAATGATAGATCTATTCTACATTATTGTATGGCTCAGAAACATGAATAATGAATTAACAGCTAGAAGACATAATTGATGCGTTTGAGATGTGGATATATAGAAAAATCAGAACTTCATGGAAATAGAATAAAGCAAAGATGTTCTGACAATACTTTGTATGAAAAAAAAAAATAGGGCCTACACTGGTTTACAAAAAAAAGAAGTTGAGAGTTGTCTATAATTTTTTAACTGAATTAGGAGCATTTTGTGCCACTGAAGCCAAAAATGACATCCATTTTTCTCAATCAGGTCAGGTTTTTTTTCTAAATTGATTAAAAAAAAATATTTTCTTAGACTATAGCCTTTTATTCATAACATTTTGGTAGCATTGCACCAAGCCCGAAAGGTGAAGTCTCCTGGGTATGAAAGAAAGCGCAGAAGCCTCCCCATTGCACATTGGAAATAAAAGCTAATCACTTGTAATTCCTGGGGTTCTCAAAGGAAATCAAATACTTATACAATTATGATTTTCTAGAATATGTGTGTTTTTTGTTTTTGTTTGTAGCATTATTGTAGTTTATCTAGTTATAAAAATAATTCCTGACAATTTGAATTTCATGTGTATTTTTGTATGTCTTGTTTCAGACTATTGGTGGCCTTCTAATCAACCAAGTTTTTTCTACCGATTAGTTATGGTAAGTGACCAAAACATTTATTAGATGTGTATGAAATAATGATTAATTATAATTACTCAATTGGCTGCTTAAAAGTATGAAATGCTGAATGATGGCAATGTGCAGATTAAACTCATTACCAAGAGCACAATAATAATTTGGCATGTCATAAGAAGTTTATAACACATGGTTACAACCTGAAAATACCAAGACAAGAGGATGACAGAAACTTTTCTGAACTGTATAACTTCCCTGTGGAAATATGTAACCATCAGAACAGACAGAAGTCTGTTTAGATCCATGGTCATCATGTGTAGTGTCATTTGCTACACAAGAGATACACCCATTGTGAAAATGCTGTTTATGCTTGGACTTCTGTCAAAAGGTTCCCATCCTGGTACTTTTACACAAGCCAATACTAATGATTAAAAGAGCATGAGAGTGAAGCATGTCATGTGGATATCACAAGCTGAAAAGACAGTAGGTTAGGTTATTAAAGTTTCAGTTTTGCATAGAGAATGGTTTCTGATTAATAAAACAATAGCAAACTTCCATAATGTCATTAGTTTGACATAGAATGTATTGAGATAGTGACAAAATATATTTGAAGGTAATTCATTGTTAACTTCTAACTTCTAGGATGATGATGATGATGATATATCCATCATGGTGAGATATCAGACTGGTGAGATATCAGACTGGTGAGATATCAGACTGGTGAGATATCAGACTGACATTTATTGCTAGTTCTATTGGAAGTGTCTTTGCTGATCACAACAAGATATATAACACTATTTCTGTTAGGATGAAGGTCTTACTGCAGTTCTCCAATCCAAGATTTTATTAGCTGAGACAGTATTCTTGTGTCCAAATCTTAGTCTATGATTAAATAGTTTAAAATTGGCAGGTATTGATATGAGTGGATTGTATCTATAGCTGCATTAAACTTCCTAGGTATTACATGTGAGTCCACTTCCTGGATATACAGACAATCAGGGATAAGATAGAAGAAGATAGATTTACATTCATTGCATCTATTGTCTGAGATTTAAAATAAAGATTAGATAGATTTCCTGAATTTACTACGTGAATGTTTCTTTATGTGGACACTGTCATGATTGACATATCTGTGCAGCAGTTGTGGAAATTCAATATTAATATTGTGTGAATAAGCCAGCTTCTGTGAAGCAAAATGAAGAAAGCATACATCCTTAGCTGTCAACTTATTTTCCCATAAATCCGTATTTTTAACAATTTATTTCGTATTTCAGTAAAAACATTCTCTGTATTTAGTACCTAAAAAAACCCCACAATTTCCACCCTCCCCCGCCCCCATTAATATGAACGATATGTGCAAAAAGTCTTCATTGGTAGTAATTACTGAAGATTCATTACCAAATGACCTATTTAAAACTTGTAGTCGTAACCTTCGATAACAGTTACCATGTTATGCCGACGTTGTGCTTGAACTATTTACGGGTACGGCGTGGGTGGGCGGAACAACAAAGAAAACTGTTGCAAGGGCCAGAGTTGTGCCCTGATGTCGACATCTGTTTCAACGGCATTGGACTCGAAACACCATCGAGCCGAATGGCTGCTGGAACAGAGGCCGGAGCACTTAGGGAATGCCCCACGTGCAGTGAGGACAGTTTTCTAATAAAAAAATTCTGGGGTTTTTTTGTGTGCCCAAAATCCGTATCAGTATGGAAAATCCATATTATTTGACACCTATGTACATCATGCATGCACTTCATTGTATGCTTGAAGAAGATGAGTACTTATTTTGTAGATTTTTCCTGAAGTGCAGTGATTTTGGCTTATAACCAATAATCATATTGTCATAACTGTGCCCAAGCAGATTAAACAGTGCAACAATACTGCTGGAATGTTCAAAGCTCATCAGAGAGATAAAGTACTTTTACCAGACCCTCCTACAATCACTAAGACTCTTTACAACACAATACAACAGTTGCAAAAGAGTCACAGATTCCTGAACTTGGCATTGAGTGATAAAGAATTCAGCAGCTCTAGATAACAATAACAATAATATGCTAGCTAGCTTTGTACATGATGGTGATAAATGATGATTTTTTTCAAGCTCTGCATTTGAAAAAGATATGAAATAATAAGCATATTAAAATATGTTTGTATTAGCTATCAGTAGATATTCATGTTCATGTTGTTCGTCCATCATATGATGATGATGACCATTTGTTACATCCACTTTTGAAAATTCAATTTTAGTTATGTCCTTGATTATGAGTTCATAGATGGCTAATGAGCACTATTCGAGCTATAAATGTCCTTGGACAGTTTGGACATGGAATAACGACTGTAGACGGATCTTGGTCTATCCGTGACTTTCTAGCTGCTCTCCGCTATTGAGCTGCTGCATTTCTCTTCTTTTCACAAGATGATGCGCTCGTTTTTATTTTAGAATGCCACGTAGATCTATGTTGTGCAAGTTCTTCCCATGTATCGTGGTCTATTTCAAAGGCTTTCAGTGAGTCCTTTAACGAGTCCTTGTAGCGCTTCCTTTGGCCACCTTGAGATCGTATACCCTTCTCTAGCTCACCAGTAGATATTAATTATGACACTGCAGGTGTATGGAGAATAACAATATTGTAGCTTTTAATGGGAGAAAATGCATTAGCCTATGAACAGTTATGGAGATTAACCATAGCTTTTACTTATTATTACTTTATGTGCTATTTTTTTTGTAACAGAGAAAGTGACTACATTTTTTTTAAAATCTTGACTGACTATATCTAAGCTAACAAGTATATATATTTCAGATATATAAACAATGTATACAACACCTGATACAGCTGCCTGATACAAAAAGCCCTCAGGAGGTAAGCAGTTAAAAAAGTAGTAAACATTTGGTGTTTAGTTACCGTCTTGTTGCATGTATAAACCCATCCGATAATATGCAGAGAGGGTGACTTTCCCTAAAGTGTATGAAGTCTAAAGTCAGTTTATGGACTGACATCCCCAACTTAACAATGCCGACAATAATGAACTTTATCATCATAAGAAAGAACGGACATGCTAAATGGAAATTAACACAAACTTTCGCAACTGTAAGATAAGGCATTCCTTTCATTTGCCTCACTGACATTACTTGAATGAAAGAATCAAGGAATGAATAGGCCACTGTATTCCCAGAACAATACATCCAAAGATAATACCCTCTTACACCAATCTCTAGACAACACAAAAGGAAAGCATATCAAGAGAGGACTGTCTTGGATGGCAGAAGCAGACAACACTACTCAGAGTTTGTGAGTTGGAGGAAGTGGGAAGAGGCTGTGAATGGGTGACATTTGGCAAAGAGAGAAAGTTATTGACAACAGTTGTGATACAGCTGGGAAGAGAGTGCAGAGACTGAGCTGCCAACAGAACAGAGGGAATGATCCAAAAACTCATACTGCAGCACTCGAAGCCACACGATACAATAATTTACACAGACAGCTCAGTAACACAAGAAACAAACAAGTTTGGTTGGAATTTTTTGACCTACCAAAATGGCAAGAAATTTGCTGAGAGGTCAGCTGTTACCCCACTACAACGAGTATGAGAATAGAAATAGAGGCAAACACAGCAGCTCTCACTTGACTGGCAATGCAATCATTAACAGACTCAGTGATTCTATCGAACTCTCAAAGTATGCTACACAAGATAGAAAAGTGTATCTTCAAAACTAAATGGGTCACTCTTATCAAAAATGTGCAGAGTATTACATGGATCTACTGTCCAGGTCATTTTGGGGTCATGAGAAACAAAAGAGCTGATGTGTTGGCTGGTAAAGCCTTAGTGAATCGCACTGAGATAAGAAGAAGATATAGAGTTGAACTGATTAGAGCCGTCATGGATACCCTATGAAAGGGTGAGGTCAAACAAGATAATGTACATATTCAGAGAATAGTAGAAATAGGAGGGACTAGAGGCGAAAAGTGCTCCCTCTCCGGAAAGATCAGAGCACGCAATAAGCAACTGACTAGGACACTGAGCGTATACACTTTTAGATGGCTGACGGAACGGCAAGCAAGTATATATGGGATCGTCCCCAGTGCTGTGACACTTGTTCTTAATCAAGAATAAAAAATGAGCAAGATAAAGAAATATAGCCTAATTTTTGGATTGGATACAAAAAGCTTCAATTTTTATTTAACCTGTAGCAATCCAAAGTCGACAGATTTCGACAAATGTAATCTAGCAATAGAAACCCACTGTCAACAAATGTTTTCATCGAGGTAGCCATTTGTAGTCATGGCCAACAATCGTCCATGTTTATTTCCCATCAAGTAAATTAAAGTAGGAAGCATGAGGATAAATGAAAATAATTCTTACAGATGACGGGAATTGAACCAGGTCCATTCTAGCAGCACTGAATCGCTTCACAACACAAGTAAACAGGTTTTCTGTACTTGACCAACCACATTCCCAAAAAAAGATGTGATCTCATTAAGACACTGTGTACTCAAGTCACTGAGAATGGACCAATCAAAACAAGGACTATTACAACAATAACTAACATCCCGTACAAGTATCTAAGTATTTTCAGAAACACAAACATAGAACAGCTATATACAAGGGCTTCCCATCATGCTCTTATTGTCAGTGTATGCTAGATTGATTGTTCCTTAGTTTTTCGTAGCAATATAAATATGCAGTGGTAATTTATTCGACCTTTAACATTTGCAAGCCGAACTGCGTAGGTCTAGCTTCAGTGCTATTTTTCGTTAAATCTTAATTAATTATGATTCAGAAAAGGATGAATTTTAAAGTTTTAGTGTTTCAGTTACTGTAGATTAATGTATGGTGTTTGAGAGAGATGTTTATAATATTTAATAGTGATGTAATTGAGGTCATTTGAAATAAGGAATTTTAGGAGCCGTGTTTTTTTACAACTAGGTCTATGCATGACCTTAATGTGGTAAGTTTTTTGTGTGCATTTGTCCACATTCTCGATTTTGGTTGCACACAACAAAACACTGACACACACAAGCAAATAACACCTCCAAATCATATCCAGCATCCATTTATCTCAATTGTCTCCGAATTTGAAATCAATAACCCAATAAATAAAAACGCTACGCCAAAAAAGCAAATTTGCAGAAAAACCAGAAGCCATAAAAATGGCCGGGTGTCAGGGAAAATATGCGCTATTTTTTTAGCTGGGCTGCTACAGGTTAAACATAGCTGAAAGCCACTAACTCCCAAACACTAATCCAGTCTAGTAAAATGAGGGATGGCTAAAAGCTATTTCAGGTGATTTCTCGTAATCTTCTTCTTCTTCAGCTTTCATTCTCAAACTCTTGCTGGATCTCTCTTGTAGCAGGACAATGGCCCTTTCAGATTTCCAGTAGGATGTAATCCAGAAAATGAAATGGATTGTGTCATCATTTTTTGTGCACCAATGGCCCGACACATCGTCTTCAGCGGAGTAATCTAAGTGTTTAATAGTACTGTTTTCATACGTAATGTTGCCAGAAAATCTTTTATTTTCTCCTCTTTCTGTGAAGGTCTCCCTTTTCTTCTATATATCAACATCTCAAAGGGAATAAATTCTTATTGTTTGTTGATTGGTAAATACTAGAGGTCAATACTGTCATATTCAATTAAACCTAAGTACAGTGTGTACACAATACAGAACATCTGTTCAAGTTGATATGAGACTGGATGTTTATTGATTGTTCATCAAAGTTTCACAACTGTCAGGAAAAGACACATAAAATGCCTGTTGTATATTAACAGAAGAAGGGAGGAATGCGTCTTTTATGGGAAAATGCCAGATCTTGAGGAAGAGGGAAGCAAAGAATAGTGTTTGTGAAAAGTCGAAATATCTGATCAATAGCAATGATCAAATGTGATAATAACCGCATAAGACTATCAAAATACAGTGAGGATTGGGGGATCATGCTTGTTGATATTTATTTCAGATCATTCTTTAGAATGAAGGAAAATAGATTGCTATAACAAGCATTAAATTGGGTTCCAGATGGCAAAAGAATGAGAAGGCAACCAAGAGAAACTCTTTGCAGAAAAAAAAGGGTATGACTGTGGGTCTCAACAAGAAATACAAACTACACACAGCAGCATCAAATCGCTAAAACTTGATAACACTGATTTCTGCCCTGTGCACCACATTTTTATCAGTGTTCTGTTTCATACCCAACAAATGTGGCAGTCTGTGGATATGTTGATAGCGGTACCTGCAGCGGAAAAAGAGCCAAGCATGTTTGACCGTAGTTGTCTTTTAGGTTGGTAGACAGTGTACAGTGTAGAATCCAATTATCTTATATGGCTGACCAACTAGCGAATTGGCCACAGGTGTCCAACATTCAGTGGAAGTTGTAAAAACACTGAATGTATTAGTTACCAATGCTGAAGTTAGATGTTATGGGCCATTGGCTCAAATAAAATGGAGACACACCACATTTTCATTCTCTGGACAACATTCTGCTAGAAATATAGTAGGACCATTGACCTGTTACAAGATAAATCCACCGGTAGTACTTTGTTGATGCACACAAAAAAATAACAAATGCCCAACAAACATATGCCACTTGTTGCTTTGTTACTATTACTTGAGATACATTAAAAAAAAATTTTAAAATAGGATTCCATTTCATCACAACAAATTTCCCTCAAATCTATTGTCATTAATTTTGCGTCAAGAAATATTCCAGGTCTTCCAAGTAACAAATTAATTTGACTGTCTTATTTTTACCATTTTGTGGCATTATTTATGTCATTTTTTACCATTGCAAATTATTATTATTTCGATTTCAGGTGAAGAAAAGAGAAGCTGGTTTGCTCACATCTTTTGAAATGCTGAAAAAACTGAACCAAGTAAGATTATAGAGATTTATTGCCAAGGTTTTTTTTCTATGTCATTTATAATGAATATGTGGTTATTGTTAGCAATTTGGTAACTGCTCTTTCAACCTATTCATACCTGTCAACTTTTTGAGACAAAATTTGGTACTACAAAGAAATAGAAACCTGAAAAAAACCACTGAAAACCTGTAAGCAAACCACCCCACACACACACACACACCCCCCCCCACACCCCAAAAAATGGCTTTCGTGCATATTTTTACATAAATTTCGACATCTTTGCACATTTGGTGACCATTTTGAGAAAGATTGCTGGAGGGGTTACCGACCCTTTGGCAAAGGTTCTAGCAGTACATCATGTTTTAATTTGCTAAGAGATCCTTGCAATCTCCTGCCAACTGAAAGTTGAGATAGACTTGATCTTCTCTCTGCTGTACATGCAATGTTAACTGAAAGTTGGGGTAAAAGTTTGACATTCTCTGCACTGTATATTCTATGTTAACTGAAGTTTGTGATAGAATTGATATTCTCTGTAATGTGCATGCTTTGTTAATTGAAAGTTGTGGTAAACTTGATCTTTTCTACTGTATACATGCTATGTTAATTGAAAGTGGTGGTAGACATGATTTTCACTAATGTTTACATGCTATGTTAATCGAAAGTTGGCGTAGACTTGATCTTCTCTGCAGTATACATTCTATGTTAATAGAAAGTTGTTATAGAATTGATATTCTCTGTAATGTACATGCTTTGTTAATTGAAAGTTGTGATAGACTTGATTTTCTTTGCAATGTACTGTAACATTTATAATGATGGTTATATTAATCTGTTTATTTACAGGTGAATGAAGCCAACAATCAGATAATTCCCTACCACACATTTTACATTCCGGAGTTGAAAGAGAAAGTCAATATCTGTTCAGACTATATCAACTGGTTGCAGCGATGTTCCAATTCTGTTAAGATTTGTGGAGTCTCAATACAGGTATTTATTTTTATTACGTTGTTACAAACATTTTTAGGGAGTTTATAGACCCCTAAATGTGCTTATATTTCTCTATAAAGCTTACTACATGTGAAATGAGATGTTTAGGAAAAGCGGTAAACAGAACTAGAAGAGATCATGTGAGAAATGAGGAGATTACAAGAACTATTGGAATAACATCAGTGGTCAAATTATATTGAAGAACAGAGACTGAAACGCTTAGACATTTATTGAGAATG
Organism: Meghimatium bilineatum; assembly: GCA_034231615.1. Classification (NCBI taxonomy): domain Eukaryota; kingdom Metazoa; phylum Mollusca; class Gastropoda; order Stylommatophora; family Philomycidae; genus Meghimatium; species Meghimatium bilineatum. Next base: position 57,951,077 of record CM067320.1, read on the forward strand.
AATTGTTATTGGCCAGCAGCAAGAGCATACAACATGAAAATGGAAACAGATAGAGACACTGGGAAAACCAATAAGACGTTGGATTGATAGAAAATTCTGAGACACCATAATATTACTGCATATCAAACGAGGAAACGTGCCATAGCCCAAAAACTGATCTTCATTCAGTCCTGTGATGTCTTACAGCAAGCACAGAGCAAGACAATAGATAGAATTCCCTATAAGTGATCTAGATTTGTACACTAGTAGATGGTGTTCATTTTTTGGTACAGTGGGTTTCCATTGAATCCATTGATGGTGTTAACAAACATCCATATCTCTTTTTCTTAAGACATACCTGAAAAAATGCTGTTCCTTTCTGATTTTGATATGACTTCTTTTTGTTGACTTGTTTCAGAAGTTTTATGCTGGTCTGTTAAGCAGTGCTTGATTTTCTTAACATTTCTTTGTTAAGTAAAATATCTGTGACTGCTTTTTGTGTATTTATTGTTCATGTTTCACTTTCATAGTTGGCAGTCTTCTAATTTCTTATATTTCTGTTGCATGTAGTGCTATTTATTTTCTGGAATATCAATTTTGCCTACCTGCTTAGTTTCCTTATTTCTAATTAGTGCTTAACCTTTACGACTCTGCGGTCGCAATATTGCGCCTATGAGCACGGCTCCATTGTGCCTGCGAGCGCAATCCCGCTACATACGACATCGCCCGATTCCCGAGTACGAAACTTCACGAAGTAATGATCCTGTGACGTATAAAATCCGCCAAGTGAAGCTAAGAATACGTCACAGTTTAAAGGTCAAATTCCTTTACTCATTACGATTCCAAGAAGGGAGAAAGCAGGCTGGATTTGTCAACGAATTTCTAGAGCAACGTTGGCCATTTTGTAGCCATTAATTACTATCAAATTGAGTACCGCGTGGCATGCCCACTCAGTTGACCGGACGGACGTTATATGCGATTTCCTCACATTTTATTAGTTTTTTTAGTTCATATTATATTAGTTTGGATATAAAACAATATATATATAATAAGTATAGGTATGTATGAGGATTTTATCAATGTTTCCACACATTGCTCAAGTATTAGGGTCGTCAAGGCGTTATATTTGCGATTTTGAAAATGGCGTTTTGCGATTTTTCCCCGAATTTTTAACTTCACAACTTGCTCAAAACTATCATACATACAACAACAAAAAAACATGACTATATTCACTATTCACTCCTTTATATAGATATGCAAAAATTATTTTGATATCTTTTAAAACAAAAAAGTTATCATGTTTTCAAAACACCCACCATCAATAACGCAAATTTTCCAAAAAAGAATTCAGGACCAAGGGGATGTTGCTTAATTTTTAATTCAGAGCCCTAAATGCTAACATTGGAGACAAACATAGTTCTAATGCATTTAAAGTCATACATTTGCCATAGTGCCATCCAATTTACTTTGGTGGTAGTAAATAAAATGTGCTATTGTTTATTGTGTATTCAAAGTATAAATTGGTAGGTGGGTCTATTTCCCAAGAAATACTAAATAATGTGCATAAAATTGACGTCTTAGTGCCTGCATGCAAAATATCTGTGGGTCTCACCAATGGCCCACAAGACAAACCACCCATGCAACAGAGAACCTTAGTAGATAACATGCATAGCATCTCATAATATAACTGGGAGTTATTCTTCTTCTATGTTCGCTCTCTGATAATGAACTTGAAAGTTTGTGATTCCTGCCAGAGAACGTGAAGTACATTGTGCTGCTGGTTTACAGCATAGATGTATTATTTGCACCTTAGGAGGCCCGGCATATCTGTTGTCATCATGCCTTTAATATTGGTATTGAGCTTCCCTAGTCTGTGACATGCCTTTCTTTCTGTCGCAATCAATCAATCAATAAACCCATAACCCTTCAGGGTCATAGGGGTACCACATTGGATGCTTCAGCACACAGAGTCTCCAGCGAATTCTATCCTCAGCGATGCGGATGAGTGTGGAAATATCTTGCCCTGTCCATTCCTTGATGTTGTCTGTCCATGTCTTTATTTTACCTCCTCTGCTTCTTCCACCCTCGACAGTTCCCTGCAGTATTGTTTTTTACAAGGAATCGTGCCTGCATACATGTCCGAACCATGCTAGTTTTCGTCATTTCACTATTGAAAGCAATGGCTCCTGGACACCTGCACACATCTCTACTTTATTTCTTACGTACACATTGGTCTTATGTTCCCTATAGGAAATTCGTAGAATTCTTCTGTAGCATTTATACTCGAAAGCCTGTAATCTTTTCTCCATGTCCACAGTGAGTGTCCAACTCTCACAACCATACAACACAACAGAAAGCACCAGCGACTTATACAGTTTGATTTTCACTCCAACACTGATGTTGCTTTTCCAAATCACAGTTAGCCTTGACAAGGACGCTAAAGCCATCTCCAGCCTTATTTTTAGTTCTGCTTTGCATTTACCATCACTGCATATACTGGATCCGAGGTATTTGAAGGTATTCACCTCGTCAAGCTTATGTCCATTCATCATGATATTAGTCTGGTTTTCTGTGTCTCTGCTGTTTACCAAGATTTTGCTCTTATCTGTATGGATTTCCATTCCGTACTTGCTGGTAACTTTTTCAAACTTTGATGTTAATTCTTGCAATGATTGTTCTGACCCAGCTATAAGATCAATATCATCAGGGAAACGCAAGTTGTTATCTGTCGCATCAGACCATGGATCTGTATCAGCTCTACACCATGACTCTTTTCCACTCACTGTGTCCTAGGACTTTACAGGCCAAAACATGTTCCTGGGTGGCAGTCTCTGTGGAGACAGCAGTCAGGTATTTAAGCTTAGGTCGACTATGTCAATCACACACTAGGTGTTCCACTGCTGGTGAACTCGTCTTGTGTAATTAGATGTGTTGTGCCTGTTCCCATTGGATACTGAACCTTTTCTCTCCGTGAGCATGATTCCACATGAGCACAACTCAAGTTGTGAGAGGATTCAGTATCAGCTGAACAGACCTGGTTACATTTTTTCTTGCTACCTTCTGATTTGTTGTTATAAATGAATACCAACTTTGTTTTTCTCTAGGAAATTTACTTGTGCAACTATCCATTTCTTTATGATGGACAAACGAAGAGTATTCTGCTTCAAACAGATGCATATCTACAAATGAAGGTAGGATATTACATCACATTCACTTAATGAATGTACTGTTTTTAACAATTTATATCTATTAAATTGCTGTAACCACCACTTCACTTACCCTCTGCACTGGTGAGATAATTATAATAGTCCTATAATAGTCTAGGCAGCCGCATAGCACAGTGGTTAGCGCACTGGCTTCGCATATGAGTGGTCCTGGGTTCATTCCCCAGTTGAGGCGGAAATGTTTCTCAGATCACAACAGCTACTGGGTCGACCCAGCCTTAAATGGGTTACCGGATTAATCCGGGAAGTAAAGACTGCGAGGAAGAGGAGATGACTACCGCCCTCATTTGCAGAGCCTCTGAAATGTGAGATCACTAACATCTCACATCCCTACGGCATTAATAAATGCTATGGGTTACTTTACTTTACTTTACTTTTTGTAATAGTCTATTTGTCTAGTGCCTTTTAAGTGCACAATGGCAGAATTGGAAAGCCCTTATGGAAAATTTCTTCCATTCAACACTGCAGGTTTTTACTGTTAGGCAACCCATGTAAGAATCTACATGTTCTACTTATGAAGATAAAGAGTTAGGTAATCATGAATCTTAAAAAATATTTAATGCAAACTTTTGAAAATATCCTTTTCGATATGTTTGCCTAAAATTGTATGTCAAACACATGTGTTGCCATGGCCTAAAGGGGATCAAAGAATAGTGACAATGTTACCAGCCATGCTTGTCTTAAAAGCTAATTAAAGAGGTTATAGTAGTGGAGTTGACTATCCCATCAAATAGAGGGTCAAAGTGACCCAGATGCCATGCTGAAGTCGGATGTGTTAGGTTTAAAGATCAGATGCCACAGGCGAGCTGTGAATCATGACATAATGATGCATTTTTGCATTTTGCTCTCTTGGCAACACCCAGCTAATGTGCTGGTAAAAGTACATTTTTCCCTTTGCCATGCCATTAATACATATTGGGGAATAGGGTGTCAGTCCTATGTTTTTCATGACCAACAGTATATAGGTACTTGAACATCTGGTTTGGACATGTGGGGTAAATATTGCTTTAGGCTATAAATATCCTGTGACCACAATTCCCTAACCCATGCTCAGTTTTTTCGAAATTTTTGAGAATAAATACATTTATTCTCATATCATACATGCATATAACCAAATGACCAAATGAAATCAGGGTACAAAGCCAGAGGAAGACCACGGAAAGGATGGATTGAAAACATCAGGGACATCCTGAACAGGCACAGTCATAGCACAGCCGAGACTACACATCTGGCTTTAGATCGCAAGCTCGAGCCCCTATCACCCCTACGCTTAATGGCAAGAGTAGATAACAATTCACCTGGGGAAAGACAATAGACAATTCTCATATTAAGGGTGTATGATTCGGGACTGGACATTCTTTGCTACACATGGTTGTCATCGATTCTGACAGAAATTTTATTTCATATTGAAATAGAGAATAGAGAATTTAGTGCTTTGAGGTAACTTAAATACACTATACTCATTTTAAATTTGGTGAAAATTGCCAAAGAATGGTTTGCCACTAGATTTATTAAGTTCTTTAACCATTTTTCTTTTTATATATGTAATTTTTAAGAGTGCTGGAATTACCTAAAACAGCAGTTAATTTTTAAAAACATTAACATTTGTTTTAATTATGTCGATTAGCCATCATTTTGAATATTAATTAGTTCTACATGCATCTGAGAATCACATCAATGTGATCAACAGATGCATCTTGTCTTTGTGAATACAAAACAATATAGCTTCTGTATTATTTTATTATTTTCATAGATATATAATTTATTTGCATTATAATTATGCTAATTAACAACCATTTTGAATATTAATTAGTTCAGTGTTCATCAGAAAATTCCAACAACATGATCAACAGATGCAATGATCGCCAAAGAAGAAGATCAACAGATGCATCTTGTCTTTGTGAATACAAAAATTTATAGTTTGTATCTTATTTTATTGAAAATAAGTAAGATAATTCTGAAATTATCAGCTCTAAAAGTCTATTTTGTGGTCACAAGGTTAGTTTATATTCTCCTATATGATTCATGTAAATTATTTTGTTGCCAAATTAATTCCAAAAAAAATCATAACTTTTTTCAGGATTAATATACAAACTTGGTTGAATAGCAACTATCAAGGGCTATAACTATATTATTTTTATTGATATTGTAATATTTAGAAACTTTGTCTAAGTAACTAGTGTATGTATATATATATATATATACCTTGCAAGATCAAAGTGAATGATATAATATTAAAACAGGTTCGTCAATTCAAGTATTTAGGTACAACGTTTACAACAGATGGAAGAAGTTCAACAGAAATAAGAAGCAGAACAGGGCAGGAAAAAAACAACATTCAGAAAAATGAAAAAAATATTGTGTAATATGACCTTGTCATTAGAGGAGAGAAAGAAAGTTCTGCAGTGCTATACAACTCCATACTAACATATGGATGAGAGTCTTAGACAATAAACAAACTGGAAAGTGGAAAAATGAGTTAAATGTGAAATGGACTTTAATCAATAATATTAGAAAAAGACAATCTTCATTTTCTGACCACTTCATGTGATCAGAAGGTTTGGAGAACATAGTCACAATAGACAAGATTGGAGGCAACAGAGACAGAGGGTGACACCATGAGAAAATATTAGACAGTTTGACAACTTGGCACGGCAGGGAAATAACAACAGTCTTGGTATGTAATGCTAGAGATAGAGAGATGTGGAGAGCCATGATCGCCTACGCCAGCCGGCATGGCACATGATGATGATATGTATATATATCAATCAATCAATCAAGTGCCATGCCGAATGGCGTAGGCGATCATGTTTCTCCATGACTCTCTGTCTCTTGTGTTGTCAATAAGCTCTGTTGGTGAACTTGTGCCACAATACAAGTCCATTTAGTAACTTTTCTCTTTGTCGTCCCCTATCTCTTCTCCCCTTGATCTTTCCAGTGGTTATTAAGTGTTCAAGTTGTGTTCTTCTCAGCACATGCCCTAGAAACCTTGACTGTCTGCCCCTATGAGTGTTCCAGTTTTCATTTATACCCAGAAGACTTCCAACTTTCATCAGCATGTAATGCTTTGACAAGAAGCTTCATACTCAGGGGGGGTATTTGTGTGTATGTAGAAGCAATGTTTTAATCGATAATAGGAAGAATGCTGTGGAACTATGATATTAAGATGAACATTGAAAATATCCAGAAATTAAGTTTTTGTGAACCACTGGTAGCACACAGAAAATGCACACAGATTGATGTTTCAACTGAAAGTCCTCTGTCAAGAAAACAATATATCATGATGAACAAAGGACAGCACTGCTTGTTGTCATGTCATAATATTAAATGAAAACACAAATCAAGGCAGGTTTTACCATTTTGTATACAGACATCCAACCACATAAAAGTCTGCAACTAATTTGCTGATCACTTTGTCATCTCATATGATGTGTTGTACATCTCTTGAATGAATTTGTTTTTTAGCTGTCAAAGCTTATGATTGTTCTGTTTCCTTATATATTAAAATAGTGTATATTTGTTAAAGTAACTAAGCATTCAACTTTCTAGCATGCAGCTGACAGTGCAAAAAGTGGCAGTCAGAATTCCTTGGCACACATCACTGAACTTACAGTATCACAGCAAACAGCTTATATAGCCAATCAATGCTTTATATTGTCTGTTACAAGACAGAATCTTGTGCAAGATACATTGAAGCAGCTGCAAGAAAAACACAGCTCACACTTTAAGAAACCGATGAAGGTAAGTTATATTTCTTACAGCAAACATTATATCAATACAGATATGTTTAGAGAACATAGTCACAACAGGAAAAATTGAAGGCAAAAGAGACAGGCTAGGTGACGTGAGAAAATATTAGACAGTTTGACAACCTGGCTCGGCAAGGAAACAACAACGACCTTGATACATAATACTGTGGACAGAGAGCTGTGGAAAGCCATGACCACCTTCACCAGCCGGCATGGCACCTGATGATGATGTTGAGGGATATCACATAAGAATTATAAATGTGGTTCTTGATTTGAGTTGTCAGATGGGAAAAGAAAAATTAGTATGTCCTTCAGTATATAGTAAAATATGATGATATCTGCAACCAAAAAAATTACCTTCAGTGTCCAGACATGTGGGTGTTGAGAGTAATGGGTGAGCTGATACAATGGTGAGCATGGCCACTGTATCAAAAGGTACATCAATGAATCATTCTGATATAATCAAATCACTAAAGGGACCTCGTCCGTTCAGAAGATTTTTAGAAGTGTTAATCATGCTCGCTCTCAAGGTTGCAGGAGATTTGTGTAAAGATTGAAGCTGCCCAAAAAGAGAAACATAATTTATTTATATACAAAGAGGCTGAAAATCACTACCAGTTTTAACTGTGAGCCACTACACTGGGATTAATTAGGGATCACAGCACATATGAACTTATCTGATATGCATTGATTATAACCAGCAGTCATAACTTCTGTGTTGATATTTTTAACACTATCAAAGGGCTAGGTCATTTGGACGTTCTGAAGGACATATTGAGTGGAAGGTTGGAACACTTATGGACATATCCGAGTGCATTTATGGTGATCTGATGACTAACCAACTAACACACTATTACTGTCTCTGAACTTGTCATTCAGAATACATTTTGTTAACTCTTAATTTTGAACACTGTTTTGTTTTTGTACCAGGTTATATTTCGAGGCGAGGATGGTGTGGATCAGGGCGGTGTCAGAAAGGTTTGTTGTAAATTCATAGTTAATACTTGGAAACTGATAACAATAAATGGAAGATATATTTAAGATAGAAGCACATTTTTAAAATGCCAAAAAAAGTATTCCAGATAATGAAGAAATGTCTTTGGCAATTCTTTTTGTCAGTAAATGGCAGAAAAAAAATATAGGGTAGCAGGGGGTAAGATGGCGCACTATTCACATTTTAGCATATTCTAACAACTAGATGTAACTATGAAAGACTAAACTGGTATCAGTGTATAGTTTATCCATTTATCTTACATTTGTGATGTTATTGACAACATACAACTATGTGTAGACAGTAGAATGAGAATTTTCTAACATGTAAAAAATGGCGCAGGAAAAATGGTGATACAAACCATTATAAAATGAGGACAATTACCTCTGCAACAGGTCTAGCACGCAGGCAGTGTGTAAATGTGTGTTAAGAATAGATAGAATAAATAGATAGACCTAGTTTTGTAACTTTACTCTGAAAACAAAATTTCTAAAAAAAATAGTACGTAAGTTCCGTTTTAAAGCTAATAATGCTTTTGTAAGGTTGGTTGATCATTATAACCATATATATCAGTCTCTCCCAGCCTTATATCAGCATCCATGACATCTGCATTTTTTCCATAACATTTTGAATGCGCCATCTTGCCTCACTAACTGTGCGCCATCTTTCCCCAAATTATATGGTTAGCAACTTTAATAAAATGTCACCAAAAAAAACCAAAGTATTTTGACAATGTAATGTGCTTAATAATTTAACAATACAATATATGTTTCAGTTTAAACATGTAAAAAATACATGACAGTAATGATAACAGTAGGCAAGTAGTAAAAATTTGAAAAAAAAATAATTCAAGACCCATGAAAAACAAATTTACCTCATGGTTGGAAAACGACCTGTCCGTGAACTGTCAAATTTCGTTGTGTCATAGAATGGACGTTTCCCGCCAGACCTAGCAACATGTCCTACTGGAAAAATCCATAGACTCGAAAAAAAAACGAAACGCCGTCTTGCCCTGCGTGCCATCTTACCCCCGGCTGCCCTATGTCTTTGGTGTCATATAGAATCTATACTGATGTAAGAAGATGGATCATATCATTATGACCTCATTGTTTGACATCATAGTAAGCAATTGCATTTTATTTTTTTAAGATAAAATTTAAAATCCACTCATTCTGGTTATAGACTACTATAGCAAAGTAAATTTTATTGCCATATCTAGAATACTCCCTGCATAAATACTTTTTAACAGGAAAGTAAACAGTTATTGAAGTTAACAAAATAAATATCTCTATATTTGAATTTTGGCAGTGTATTGTAATATTAAAATAAAGATTACACTGAAATCGTATTACTTAGAAGATTTGATGAACTGAAGGAGACAAATACTTCGTGGAAATAGAAGCAGCAACAGCGACTCTTTCTTGGGCGATGATGCAACCATCAACACCTACAGTGATTCAATGAGACTCTCAAAGTATGCTACACAAAATATAAAAGTGCATGATAAGAATGGAGTGGGTCACTCTTCTCAACAATGCCCGAAGCATCATATGGATCTAATGTCCTGGTCATGCCGGAATCTGAGGCAATGAAAGAGCTGATTCGTTGGCAGTAGAAACTACAATGATTGTACATTGTGTATCTGAGTTTCTAACAAACTAATATATTGAACAGCCCAATATTGCTAGGGCCTGAAATGGGACTAAAGAATAGCAATACTATTACTTACCATACATGTCGTAGGTGATGACTAATGAGGTTTTGGGATGGAGTTGGCTGCTCCATCCCATAGAGAGCTAAAGTTACCCAGAAACCATGCTGAAGTATATGTGAAGTATATATTTAAATAATGTGGGATGTGGCATAAATGATGTCGGATGTGTCATGTCAAAAGGTGCAGATATTGCTCCCAAACTGTAAACCATGATACAGAACAATCTGTTTTGTGGACTACATTCTGCTAACCTGCAGGAGTTTGAGAGTGAATAAATAAGAATATATTGAACAGAGTCATTACCATTGACACTCTTAAATGTCATCTGGGTAGTGTACTATGTTCAGAACGCTTCAACACAAGCTTCTACAACAATTGTCTATCCCCAGGTAGAAGCTAGTTGATAGCATTCACACTTGCCGTTAAGCGTAGTGGTGGGAGCTGTAAATTTGTGTTCCAGGCCAGATGTGATGCCTGAGTCGTACTGAGTCTGTGTTTGTGGAGGTTGGTCATGATGTTATCGATCCATCTCTTTCTCAGTTTTTCCTTTGCTCTGTATTGAACTGATTGTTTTTTATAAGCTCGGGTCCATTCTTATAAGGTGACCAAACAGCTATATCTGCTGATGTTCTATATATTCGATACAAGACATTATTCCTACACTTTTTCTGATATCCTCATTTCTTATTTTGTCCAGTTTGGTGACCATAGCTGCTTTTCTTAAACACTTCATCTCACATGTGATAATTTTCTCTGCTGCGAGGTTAATTACAAAGTGAACATAAAATGTGTTGCCATCTGCACTGGGCTAGATGTATAACTGAATTTCAAAAGTGAATGTAATAAATGGTCATCATCACTTGTGATGGATGAACAAGAAACAAATATTTGTGTCATCTTGCTTTTACATAAATGTTTTAATTGAGAACTTTTGCCAACAATTCTTTCTTGAACAGGAATTCTTTATGTTGTTTATACGAGAAGTCTTAGATCCTAAGTATGGTGTCTTCAAGATATATGAAAAATCCAACCTTCAGTGGTTCAATTATTGGGTATGTTTTTTTTCTTGTTTCCTTTTTTTTTTAGTTTCTATTTATTCATATTTGCCTCACTAGTTCCATCTTGATTATCTTCATTTATTTATACTTTAAAAAAAATAATTACTGGTTCTGGTTTGGAACCTGTGTCCCCCAATTTGATTATTTCCCTTGGCTATGTTTATCACTTTATGTTTATCATTTATTAATTTAAATATAAATTTATTTAGGGTTAGGCTTAGTTATGTAAAGTATGTAAAACATAACTAACCCTAACCCTAAAATGAATATTTAAATTAATTATTGATAATTATCTGGTCACCAAAATATAAATTATTTAAAAAAAAAATTGATTTCAGGAGACCTAGCAACAGGGCCTTTCTTGGGCTTCTACACTCAACCGCAGATATTTTAGATAGCTTAAACTGTTGTTGAATGTACTCTATCACTGTATGATTAAACCCTTTAAGGTTATAAAGGGTAAACCCCTTCAACGAAACATGCTCAATATGGACACACCCCCACCCCATGAACAGCTAGCTGCAGATGCATTTGAGGGGTGGCCAATATCAATGTGTAGATATCGCTACAATGTAATGGCATCTATAGTACACAGTGAATGTCTCTAGAGCAAGAAACATGTGCTAAAGGACAGCTTTGTGCTAAAAGAAAAGTTAAAGTGACAATGAAGTCCTAATTGTCAAGCATGAGACCAATTGTCAAGCAATTGTCAGCTGAAGTGTTGTTCAAGGTTGAGAACACACAGTAGACAAAATGATGTGTCCAATAGCAAATGTCTCACCATATTTGACCCCTTTGAAAATAAATGCTATGATTCAGGCATTGGTCATGCCAACTTGAGTGTTTGCTCCTGGGTATGGAAGAAAGCTTTGTTTACAGCTCATTGCACAAGGGGAAAGTGTCAAACAATTATCGGGGAGCACATATTGTTCAAACTCTCTGACCGAACCAGTGTTGAGGCTTAGACTCTGGATTTATTTTGTAGGCAACATAGAGAGCAAGTCCTTGTCTTTGAGGACAAGTCTAGTCTGATAACCCTAGTCTGACTCAACTGTTGCCATTGCTTCAAATGAATCATATTGAGAAAATTGGGTTCAGTATCCAAGGGCTAAGGTAGTCTAAGCTATCCAAGATAGTCACAATACCCACTTCTGTAGGTGATAAACGCAGTGGTGTAGAGTAGAAACATAGACTATGTGTGGTGATGGATTGGAAGGTGATCACAGACAAATGAGGTGAGTGCGTGGAAAGTTCACAGGTCAAATGCTCAACTGCTGGCATATTGGGCGATGCTGCAACCTCGACTACAAAGCTGTGGTAATCTTGGTCTAATTTAACTGTCTCTATTGCACAGCATACAGGTCTAGGACATGGGGCAATAGAGGCATCTTACTAAACACGGAATAGTTCGTGTGTAGTGAAGCGTCTCATCTGAGGAAAGATGCACAGTGGGTGAACCAGGCAAAATACCAACTCGTCTTATAACATAAGCTTCCTCCAAGCAGAATGCTTCTTAGTAGGCACTGAGTTACGCCGAAAGCTGAAGTCACCTTGGCATGCAAGAAAACTCTGAGAAACCACCCCATTGCACAAAGAAAGCAAAAGAAAATACTCATAAGTTCTGGGAATAGTGACAACAAAAAAAAAGAAACATGGTGCTTGGCCTGATGGGCCACTGATGAGACCTTGCGCATGTGAAACAAATTTTGAAATTACTTGTCTTCCCATCACGGCCAACTCCTTGAAGCAGAGATGGGGCTTAGTCTGGCCAACAGAGGTTAGAAACTAAGATTTATCGGACCATCCTTGACATCGAGCAGGACCAGTCCTGCCCAAGCAATCACTGGTGCTGAAGTTGAAGAGATACCAGGCAGAGAGGCACACCAGAAACCATGGTATCATGCAACACGACTAGAAACAGTACTTCCTGTGTAGACGTGTTAACTGTGAAGGAGAAGAAGAAGAATACTTGTCTACAGTTTGTTGATAATTATGTTTTCCACTGCATAGTTACAGGCTGAAAAATTTTTTTTTGTAATAATGTCTATTTTTTCTCAGACTTTTGAAGAGCCCTACATGTTTCGTTTGATTGGAATCATGTGTGGCCTTGCCATCTACAACTATATCATCGTAGACCTTCATTTTCCTCTAGCCCTATATAAAAAGTTGCTAAAAAAGTAAGTTTCCTAGAAAAAGTAAAAAAAGTAAGTCTTAGGTGATAACCGAGTGTCAGTCACAGACAATTAATTGTAGGGGATCTCCCTAGTGGTTAAGCAGTTTGCATTTTGTTAAAAAAGTCATGGATTCAAATCCGGCTTGTATTGTCTTGTTTACAAGTTAGACTTACGTAAAACACAGGTTTATATATCGCTTCAATGAGACACGATAGATTATAACTAAAACTAGTAGGTAATGATCACACACAAGAAATCATACAAATTACAATACACAAATCATCATGTTTACAAGGTGGAGTTTTTCAGAGATCCATTTGGATTATCACTTTAAGTTACTGAGTTACATGCTATGGTACTCTCAGTAGGCTACTTCATTGAGAGTGACAGAGTACATACGGGGAAACTGAGTACAGGGAAGTCAATCCTCTACAAATTTTGAACCCTTCTTTTGAATTGTAGTAAGTGACTGAGAATTCTGAGAAAACCATATGAGGCTGGTGAAAATAATGATATGACAACCAAATAAAATCTCACCTATTTGTTACTGGGCTCAGTTGGGGGCAAGGAATTGTAGCAATATTGTTTGCCACACATGGTATGAATTACTAAAGAGGGTTGGGTATTGAGTTAGATACCATTTAATGGAAAATGAAATTAAGAAAATATAAAAAAAAGTATAATTGCAAAGAACAGTATAGAGGGAAGTAACTTGGAACTGGAAGCTCTCCAACAATGAGAAGTACACATACTTTCAGGAAGATGACAAGGAGCCATAATTGTTGATATCCTTTCTCTTCTCTGAGAATTTATAGTTTGTTGCTGAGAAGTTTAAGCACAGAAGAACAACCAAAGTAATAGCAACAATTAGGAACTATAGTTGCTGATCCAGTGGTCTATGGACTCATGCCCTTTAACTCAATTAGAAAGTATAAAATAGGCATCTTTCAATATTCTGAAACAAGGTGGAAAAGAATGAAAACAAGTAAACACAGGGAGAAATATGTTTCTCAGGACCAAAAAAAACAGTAAATTACACTTTAACAAAGCTGTTCGCTGCTATCCAAGGATGCACAAGAACACTTATAAAATGGGAAGAAGTAGACTACATAGTATCAGCTAAATATAGAACTATCAATAAGATAACAAAGTGTAAAGTCTTCCAACCATCAAATGATCATCATAGAACCATCTAATGATCTGGAAGAATCCAAGAATAACTAATTTTAAATCAAACTACAAAGCATATTCAATTTTCAAGCTCTGTTGTAAAAATTATTAGATGTGAAATGGCTTTTTGGTCGACCAGTTTAAGAAATGGGTACTATATCTTCTAGAGAAATAACGGTGGCAAGCCTATATCATCTCTACTTATGCACTTGGTCAATGAGACATAAGCCTAGCTCTATATTTCCCCATTGTGTCTCTTGTATGACACATGGACTATTTGATTTTTGCATGACTTAACCTGTAGCAGACCAGCTAAAAAATAGTGCATATTTCCTCTGATACCAAGACATTTTTTATGACTTCTGGTTTGTCTGCACGTGTTTGCTTTTTTGACATAAAATATGTTTTTATTTATTGAGTTATTTATTTCAAATTTGAAGACAATTGAGATAAATGGATGCTGGATATGATTTGGAGGTGTTATTTACTTGTGTGTGTCAGTGTTATGTTGTGTACAACCAAAATCAAGAATGTGGACAAAGAACTTACTGAGTAAAGGTCATGCGTAGGCCTAGCTGAAGAAAACGCTGCTCCTCAAATTCCTCGTCGTAAATTACATCAAGTACATCAATATTAAATATTATAAATATCTCTCTCAAACACCATACGTTGATCTATAGAAGGTAAACTGCTAGTAGAACATAATGGAAAATAATACTCACGTGGAAGACAGGTAATGAAGTCCTACTGAATGACGACTAAAACACTACACACTATCACTAACGGATGTAAATATGGTACATACAACAAAACAAAACACAGAATATAATCTACAAATGACAAGCAGACTTTGTCCTGTGTATTGTCATTTGTAGATTATATTCTGTGTTTTGTTTTGTTGTATGTACCATATTTACATCTGTTAGTGATAGTGTGTAGTGTTTTAGTCGTCATTCAGTAGGACCTCATTACCTGTCTTCCACGTGAGTATTATTTTCATCCCTCTTTTATCATGTAACACTTTAACTTTTTCTCAGTCTTCCTCTTTCTCTGTAGATACAAGAACAGTTCCCTTATGACCTAATCATTTTCACTGCTACTTTTAAGATATACACTCTCTCTCTCTCTCTCTCTCTTTCTCTCTCTCTCTCTCCACATGTGGAAGGTCTCACTAATGGCCTATCAAACCAACCATTATGTAACAGTAAACTCTCAGATGAAGTGGCAATATAGTGATGCTTTTCTCTTGTAGAAGCCCCACAGTATTTCATCTGTACAATTATATTTTCCTTTGTCTTTCTCAAATTCTTCCCATTTCTAATACAGGGAAATGGAGATATGGTGAAACCATCTCTCTGTATTTTAATTTGATTCTGTGTTTTTATTTCATTGTGTTTGTTTCTTGAAAAATGTCCCAGCTATACCGTAATGTGGAAACAGTTATTGTTTCTTTGTTTTCTGTTATTTATTTTTTACATTAGTTATATTATTTGTTAGTTGTTAGTTAAAGCAGTAATAATAGTACATTATCCTAGTAATCTGTTTCTATAATGTTGTATGGTTTCCAGAGTTGAACACTCACTGCATATGTGAAAAGATGAATACAAGCCTTTGAATACAAGTGTTGCAGAATAATTCTAGCCATATCCTAAAGGGAACATAAGACAAATTTGTACTAAGAAATAAAATGATGACAATTTCCCTGGTTCCTTATAAAAATACCAGATAATACCGTTAAATTCCGTGTATAACCCGAGAATTTTTGGACAATAAACAGAGATGACTTCATACTCTTCGTCTTATAATCGAGTAACATCAAATTTAAAAAAAAAATTACGTCCAAATCACAGTAAAAAAGGAGAAAAACACTTTTAAAAAAATGCCAGTGACAACTCACATGTCCCGATATATTAAGCCAGGATAAAATGACTAGGGCTCTCCAACAAGCTAGAGCGTACTACCATACTGCTAAGCCTCTAATTACATTAATTTCTATATATCATACAATATTTCCTTCGAAACCTCCGATATTTCTTGATAAAACTCACTTACTAGGTCTATATCGTTATTTCCGACATGCCATGCCCGCCATTTTTACTGAGCTTAATTTCCCCGGAAATGCTATTTTTAGCAATGGGTATTACCGTTTTTTATATATTGACCAAAATACGGTAATGGTCTGTGAAAAAACGAAATATGGTAGCCTAAGCTGATCTACCAGTAACACATGTTTATCATCAAGGCCCAGTCTTGTTTGTGTAGGGAAACACCGACTACCAGTAGTCTAAACACTGTCACACACTTTCATTTTGGGTAAAGCAAATGTTACAACAGTTACTGACCGTCTAAAGGCTATAAGACCTGTGTACAGAAAATGTAAAAACACATCAAAGGCAGATTTTGAGTATTTCCGTGCATGTGCTGGTCGGCCTTGCCAATTTTTAACATGCGACTCCAAGTACAGTAGAACCCCGATATATCGAACTCGCATATTTCGAACATTCGGTTATTGCGAATATTTTAAATAGTCCGCGCAATAGGTAACATTAATCCCTCTAATAAATTACGGATATAGCGAAGTCGGGTTTGCACCATTTCGCTTATAGCGAAGTTCCACGGTGACCTTTTGGTAATGAATCGACGTGTATATCGAAGTCCGAAACAGACAAAGATTTGCTGACCTATCATGTCAAAGAATATCAGGTCCGCGGCCCACATGTTGGACATTTGGACACATGTTGGACACAACATGATGATGATGATGATGACGATGATATTGGTGACAGCATGGAACGTCCCCC
Organism: Meghimatium bilineatum; assembly: GCA_034231615.1. NCBI lineage: Eukaryota > Metazoa > Mollusca > Gastropoda > Stylommatophora > Philomycidae > Meghimatium > Meghimatium bilineatum. The sequence continues at coordinate 57,967,937 of CM067320.1, forward strand.
ACCCACAACAGCCGACGCCATGGAAGCTCTTGCTGTTTTGCGTAACTGGATGGAATGTAGCAACGCGGATACGAAAAATGGATTTAAAATGGTAGCAGACCTGGACAACATTGTTATTAGCTCACGTCCGATGCAGCAGAAATCAATTACGGACTTCTTCAAAAAAGATACATACATGTATACTGGACTTAATTGAGACTGCTGCCAAAGTTGAATGTATCACCATATGACTACAGCTGTATATACATGTACTTACAGGTATGTAAATGTACTGCCAATTTTTATTATTTAACTTTAAAAACAACTTTTTATCTCGTGTTTAAAAAGAAATGTATAGTAGGCCTAGCTCACAGCTTCGTGAAGCGCGCTTCATAACTCGTGAAGTCGGCTTGACATTGCAAGTTCTTAGAGCATTGCATTTAATAAAAAAACGGTTATATCGAACCTCGGATATATCGAATTAAACACGGTCTTGCACAAACATGTAACTGACATCCAAAACTTTGCTACTTAGGCAGTGTTGGGGGGATGGCGGAGAGAAATAAATAGTGAAACTCGTCTGAGCTGTGCCTCATGTTTAAATTACTGTATAAGGTAAACATACAGGTCACACAAAGTTCAAACTCGTTAAGTTCAAACTGTTGATTCTGTATCTTTTAAAAAAAAAGCCGGGGAATGACTGTCTGCAATATTTTTGTGAGAACTCGGTGGCAAATACCGGTAATTACATACTGGTACTCTGTATATTCTGTTAATTAGTCCAGCCCACTGAGGCTGAAGATGGACTACTGGCCCTACCCATTTCAATCGGCTCAACCAATCCACGTTTCCCTCACATTATGTGATGCCATTCAGATAAGTGACTAAAATGTAATCTTTCTTTATAGAAGATTTGAAATGGGTTCCAAATCACAACACATCATAGGCATTTTGTAGTAAAATTGCACCGTAATTGATTCCCTCCCCCAACCACTGTACATTTAGTGGAAGAAGAGATCAATTTCACAATCCTCTGTTATGTTTATTTTATTACCGTATTCTCCCCACATGGTAAACATAACCAGGAACAAAGTTCAAACTCTTCTGTATCTTATAAAAACAAACGTGATCTTGCTGTCTCGCCTTTCATCATTTCCCACTTAAACGTCACTGTCAGAAGCCAGTGACATAATAGTTACGTAGTAATTACTATTCACTAGCGCTGTTCCGCGTCATAACGTCCAGACACCCAACACAGACAATTCATTCAGGAAAAACTTTGTTCCCCAAAGTCTTGCCACCTCATAAACCGTCTATAGTCATGGATAGGGAAGTCAGCCTACCGGGTATTCATTATTTTCGGATATATTGATCCAGAATACAGTAGCCACCGGGGTTTCATACCTTGATTCATTCAAGTTAAGTGAGTGAAGCAAATGAAAGGAATGCTATTTTCTTAGAGTTGCAAAAGTTTGTGTTAATTTCCATTTAGCATGTCGGTTCTTTCTTATGATGATGAAGTTCATTATTGCCGCCTTTGTTAAGTTGGGGATGTCGGTCTATAGTCGGACTTTCGACTTTCTCCACTTTTGGGAAGGGATAGTTAGGTTATCGGCCTACAAACGGATGGGTTTATATTCAGAATTTAACGGTAACTCTCCTCAAAATAGAAGAACAAACCTTAGAAAATATTCATCACTGAATTTCTGACAGACCCTTGTGAGATAATAATTTGTTCATGGCAGTGATGCCTCTTGTCACCATTTCTGTTTCATTATCCATATATTATACATAATTTATATTTACATTGACAGACCTGTGACACTGGATGATTTGACAGAGCTGATGCCATTGGTGGGAAAGTAAGTCAATCTCGTTATAAAGTATGTGACATTGTGTGGCCATGGGCCTCCACGTGTATTAATTGTTAGTTTGAAAATGATGTTCTATCTTAACTCAGCTAAGAAATATTTTAATCCAGCTGTTTCCTACTGCAACATTTTTTAGGTATGATGAGTTCTGCGAATGATTGTTTTAAGATATTAAAAATTAAACCAATAGCATTAAGGTTTTGAAACATTCAGACATGGATAAGCTTTACAAAAACGTTTATCTCAAGTTTCTATCAAAAATGTTTCATTTCTAATTATTTTATGGATTATTTTATCTAGCAATGAAATAACACTCTCCTGTTTTCAAAGTGGGTGTCCATCACTTACTCCAGGATCGATAGACCTAATTCGTATTAATCTATGTCCATCATTACTTGAATCCATAGTCCAGTTCAGTAACTGATGCTGTCTATTTTATCACCATTACTCACTAAAAAAGGGCTAATAAGAGTCAGTTTTGACTAGATATCATCAGCTTCAATATCCATTTTGAAATACTTTTTGAAAAGCTTTAATATAATCATTAAATTGATCCAATAACCAGCTCTGCGATTTGGAATGATTGTCTATTGTTTATCTCCAGGTGAATGATGGTCAGAATATCCACATTTGTCGTTAAGCATAAGGATATTGTCTGGGAGCTTTAGTTGTCTATCCAAGGCCAGATGTGTCGCCTTGGCTACGTTGAATCCATATTTATTAGTGTTGTCTTGATGTTATCTGTACATCTTGTTCTAGGTCTTCCTCTGATCTTGTATCTGGATCTTCTTATGTTATATGTTCTTGTCGGTAGTTGGTTATGGTTCATTCTAATAAAGTGTCAAAACCATTTTATTTATTGTTTCTCTGTGTATTCTGTGCATGGTCTTATAACGATTCTTCTCCTGATTTCATAATTTCTCACTTTGTCCAGTTTGGTCACTCTTTGGAATGATATTTATAATAAATCATTATAAATAAATTAAATCTTTGTTAATGCTGTTTTATATTACCTTGGTTTGTAATTTATTTCCTAGCTTCACGTACTACAACACATGAAAGCAAGAAATTCAGGGTCCACATTTATATTGTACCAAAAAGCTGCTGAAAACATGAATAGTACTTATGTAGAACACAGAATATGGGACAGTGTAGTGATCTGAAGAGATAACTTCAATCAATACCAGCCACTGAACTGACTTTTTTTCTTTTTCTTCTTTCGTTCACTTCAAACATGTCTATATCTGTAATTCTGTCTCCCGAATAAAACTCAGTCTTTTGTAGTTTATACAGTGGTCCATAGAACTTTGATTCAAGTGTTGTTTCCTCTGGCCAATGTGTCTGCCTAAGCATTTCATACTCCGAACACTTTTGAAGTAAATGTTTGGCACTCTGTGCTGCCTCTACACATGGCCGTGTTGCTAATCTTAAAACTGAACTGATTAATCTTGAATATGTTTTAGGTCATTTGATTAGTCTTCTTGTATATTTCTGGTATCTTATCAACGGTGGTACAAGTGGACTGAGCACAATAAAGAATATATTTAACCGGCAAGCTACAGGAACCATCAGTATAGATCATTTACTTTTTAATTCCTTGTAGCACAGGTCTTCAACAACCCATTTGTTTAAGTTTTTTGAGTGATTTTCTGCAGGATAATATAGCAAACTTTTCTTAGTCTATAGACATGCATGTCACTATCCTTTGCTTCCCTTTTAGTCTCTAATAAAACACAAGTGATCATCATGTCATCATACAATGTTTACAAAATTTGATGTTTGTAAAGATCATTTAGTTTTTGTGAAGAGCATTTATATGACATTCCCTAACCAGTAATCAATTAATTAATATTTAATCTTTCACATAACCTTTACACTCAACAAAGTATGTTACATCTACAATCACTTAATATAAAGAACTCACAATTTCCTGAATTTTATTCATAAATAAAAACATTCCCAGCACATCACTATCGTTCTTGTTCTAATGTGGTGTCCTTTCTATAGAATATTTTCCTCACTGCTACTTTGCAAGTTTCTGAGTCCTGTGCAAACTGTCATGCTTTGTCCAATGTCATATTTAGGACATTCTCATTTCACTGTGTCCATCAATTGTTGAGCTTCCTCTTTTTAAGGAGGTCCCCAATATTCTGTGTTTATCAATGTTTTGAGTTACCTCTTGCCACTTTCCAGGTGCCATTTCTTCCAAGATTAGCCTGTTTGTCCCAGCATGTCTATTTCATCTCCAAAATGTTATCTACCATAAGAAAGATAATATTAGAATCATGAGTTTCTCATGTGAATGTATATTTGGATATATCTCTTAATTTTAGTTCATTGAATAGGTCTATTGTTTCAACAACTTGTTTTTTTCATTCTCAGAAGCTTACAAGCTCTCTTAGATTACGTTGGAGATGATGTGGAAGAAATATATCATTTAACTTTTGAGGTAGGTACATAACAGTGTATTGGTGTAAGGGGTGGTGATCAATGTTGGCTACATTGATTTATGCCATGTCCTGCGCCACTTGATGATGTAACTTAATACTGGGAAAATCAAATATGCATCTCATGTCTGTGATGGGGTTTTAAGTCTTAAACAAATGTGTATATATATTAGGTTAGTTTTTGGTTATAATTTCCTGCTGCTTATGATAATTAGTATAGCAAATGATAATTATTATAGCAAATATTTTGAATATTGAACATACAGATGAAAGTCATCAATTTACTGAATATTTAAAAAAAAAGATGAATGTCATCAGAGTTTTACTGATTATTGAATAAAACCTTTCCGCCGAAGATGGATGTGTCGGGCCATTGGCGCAAATAAAACGGTGACACAACACATTTCAATTCTTTGGACTACATCCTGCTGGAAATCTAATAGGACCATGATCCTGCTACAAGAGAGGTCCAGCGGGAGTTTGAGAATGAACGCTGAAGAGGAAGAAAAACGTGAAACATACAAAGTTAAAAAGTTTAAAGACATTGCTCAACTCTGCTAAGGAGACTTCTTCCTCTCCTTCTTCAGCATTCATTCACAAACTCCCACTGGTTCTCTCTTATAACAGAACAGTGGTTCTACTAAATTTCCAGCAGGATGTAGTCTAGAGAATGGAAATGTGTTCTGTGGCCATTTTATTTTTTTATGTGACCCGACATATCCGTCTTTAGTGGTGGGAGGATTTTTACCAAATGATTGCAAATGATAAGTCATTAAAGCTATTTTGGCCCCATAAATCCATGAATGGCCCACTAAATGCACCCACACCTTGCGTAACTTTGTGCAGAACACCTTTGAAATAACGAGCATAACAAAAATTTTGACAAAAGCCAGAGTTTTAGGGAACATGTTGACTACATCTTTTCAACTCTTTGTATATGTGAATGATTGATACAAGGTCTTGAGCAGACCTTGCAAATGATGGATTACAGAAATAAAATTCAATGAAAACAAACATATATGAAGAACACAAAAAAAGCAATCTCCAGAGAACTCTTCAACCCTTGACACTCAAGGCATAAAGGGGTATAAAGCAAAAAGAAAGAAAGAAGTATATGTGAACTAAATTCATATCTGTGCATGCTCTTTCTGAGCAACAAAGTTAAGAGTGTGGTCACATTTAGTCTTTGTGCAAATTTTTATTTATTTGTAAACCTACAGTGATGTACTATGCATTACAATGTTCAGAACTCAATGCCATTTTTAGAATATGTGTCTAATTTCTTGTTTGCAGAGCAGAAATACATAGTACATTAGATGAAAGTCAGATGGATAGACAACTAAAGCTCCCAGACAATACCCTTATGCTTTATGACAAATGTGGATATTCTAATGTACTGTAGGTCTAACGATAGCAAAACAATAGGCCTAAAGTGTAAAAAAAATATTTGCCAACATGTGACTAGCATCTAAAGTTGGCTGTTTTGTAAAGTATATCAATTTTTGTGACTATTTGGAAAGTTTCAAATGTTTCTATGTACAAATAAAAGTTATATTTTGATGTGAATGTTTGTTAACCTTAAGCGCGCTTCGGTTTAGTGAGTTCAACAACTTTTTATAAGTCTCTGACAGCTTTGGTCAAGTGTACTTGTGCAGTTGCTATGCACTATGTAATCAATAAAAGAAGCCACATTTTTAATATTTTGGTTACCAGATTAGACAAAAAAAGCGAGCTATTTAGTTTGATTTTCTTTTCCTGTAAGTTTAGTGATCTTGGAGAAGGCATTTTGATGGAATATCGAAATCCAAAACATTTGTCCATAGCCGCACACTGATATGGTGCCATGTAAGTGAATCAGGTTTTATAGACTTTTGTTCTATCGTATTTCAATAAAATCATAATTGATTGAAAATCATATTCGGGTACGGAATTGTTGGGAGTTATTTAGTTTTCACAGTAGAATATACAGTAGATCACATTGGTTTATTTATTTAGAGGTCGTGTTTTGGAGTACAGCTACCGGTAGGTCTAGATTTCAGAGAATGATTTTACTGCAAATCTACATGTTTATTCAGTTTCCCCAGCAATATTTTGATAATTTCGCAATGAAAGAACATAAATAATACAGAATTATGTGTGCTTTACAGTGTTGCCAATTTTACAATTTCTTTTGGTGAAGACTTTCTTACCAACGTTTACCATTGTCTATTACAAAATCAAGCCGTTCTATGGAAACTATCATCCATCTTTTCAAAAGATGGGCAGGATACTAAAAGTTAAAGGCTTTCAGAGCCTTACACAATGAAAGTTATGATTACTGCTTAGTGTGAGCAGATGTTACTATTCTTTCTATATCAGGGCCAAATTTATTTCCTACTCTTATTGCTGCTGTTTGTTGCTAGTACATGTTCTCAATCATTCTTAAATCCTTACTGTTGATGTTCAAATTCTCTAGCAGATGTTACTATTCCTTCTATATCAGTGCCTGGTTGTTTCTGTATTAGAATATGCATTGGCAGCTCTTACACTCAGCCAGTCACAGATGGAAAGATTGGATAAGATCCAGAATGAAGTATTTGGATCACACTTGGGTGTACTAGAGATATATCAGTATGAGCCATTCTTACTCAACTGCTGAACTATAGAGCACAGAATATAGTTGTGCAGAGCATGAGCCTACCTCCAAATCACATCTGACAAAGAACACCCACTGTATTCTGAAAATCATAAATTTAAAGATAGTAGATTTAAAAAAAGAGGAAAGTCATGATGGAGTATGGTGAGCAGGATGTCATACAAAGTGTATGCATGTTGGAAGATGTGGCACCTGGTACGGAATAGTTAAATGTGATAGACCTCCTTCGGAGTAATAATAGAGGGTTCAGTCATTGTGTTAATTATAAAATCATAGAGCAAGTCTAAAAAATTGGTACTAGACGAAATCTACAAAAGTACAGGTGATTGAATGGATGCTGGGCACATTACCACTTGAGTGATCACAAAAAATGCAGATTTAATACTTTATTCCCAAATGTCTTAAAAAAACAAAAATCTTATTTACTGTAAACTCAAATGCAGAATATGTTAAACTTCCTTTTAGTAAGCAATGCAGTAATATAAGTGGTTTATAGAACAAATATTATATAAGCACAATAGCGCTGAGTTTTTGTGTGTTAATGTCTTCAGTAAGGAAAATAGGATATTTCAAATATAAAAATTTGCCAGAATTAACAATACAGGGGCATTTATTTATGTTTGTTCTTTTGAAGTATTGTGAGGAACAATATGGAGTAAGAAGATCTATTGAGCTGATTCCTGGTGGAGCCATGCAAATGGTAAACAAGAGCAACAAGTGAGTTTGACAGTATACCTTTTTCTTCTTTCTTTACACTTGCACATTATACATATTATACAAGGATTCACAAAAATATACAGTACTGAAATGATAAAATGAACAATATTACACAATTGTCATCTGGAGTTATACCTGCCTGACAAACACACTTGCACATATGAGATATACAAGTCTTAGTACTGTGTTTTTAGTGCATGCTGTATTTTAACCTGTAGCAGTCCAGATAGAGATAACTCATACTTCCTCTGGCACCTGATTATTTTTTATGACTAATGGTTTTTCTGCATGTGTTTGCTTTTTTGGCATAACGTTTCTATTTATTGAGTTATTGATTTCAAATTTGGAGACAATTGAGATAAGTGGATGCTGAATATGATTTGGAGATGTTGTTTGTTTGTGTATGTCAGTGTTATGTTGTGGAAAACCAACATTGACAGTGTGGACAAAACGCACACAAAGAACTTACTGCGTCAAGGTCATCAATAGAAAAGCTGTAGAAAACACAGCTCCTCAAATTCCTCCTCGTAAATGTCAGCATTTACATTGCTATTAAATATTAACATCTCCCTCAATCCCCATATGTTGATCTAAAGTACCTTCAACACTAAAGCTTTAAAAATTGTCTTCATCAGAATCATCATCTGGGAATAATTTCCAAAAAATGGTGACACTGAAATTAGGTCTACACAGTTTGGCTTGCGAATGTGAAAATGTTGAATAAATTAGGATTACGTAGTTATATAGCTATGGAAAATTCAGGGGCAATCACTCTAACACCTAGTTATTATAAGAGCATGATGGGAAATTAATATGGATGGTTGTTGTCCATGACTACAAATGGTTACCTCAATGTAGACATTTGTAGACTTCAGGTTGCTAGAGGTTATAGAATCCAAGTCTCATTTGTTTGCCATATACTCATTCATTTGTATATTGTGTGTAGGTTGGTATATGTGATTATACAACTCAACACATTAATTATTCACCCTGCTAAAGGCAAGTGTTCACCCAGACCATTCAGAAAACAATGGCAACTTATTGAATGTATTTATATTGCCTTGAAAATCACACAGCCATAAAAAACTGGGTTAATCATTATGTTCTGAATAAATATGATACCAACTTACTTAGTCTCTGTTCTTCTAGCTTTCCCTAGTTTGTAAATGATGTATACATTCACTTAGTTTACAAATGGTGTCCAAAATTCACTCATTTTGTAAATGGTGTCTTAAAATCACTTAGTTGGCAAATGATAACCTTTATTCACTTACTTTGTAAATAGTGACCTAAAATTACCTTATTTATAAATGGTGTCTTAAAATTACATGTTTATAAATAGTATCCTTAAACTGCTTAGTTTGTAAATAGTATTACTTAGTTTGTTCTGTAAATAGTGTCCTAAAATTACTTAGTTTATAAATGGTGTCCTATATTCACTTAGTTTGTAAATGACATTCAAGTTTTGCTTAGTTTTATATAGTGTACTATGTTCACTTATTTTATAAATGATATCCTATATTAATTTAATTTGTAAATGGTATCCTATATTAAGTTTGTATATGATGTACTATGTTCACTTATTTTGTAAATGATGTACAATTTTCATATGGTTTGTAAATAATATCCTATATTAAGTTTGTAAATTATGATATTAGTGATATTTGTAAACATGAGTTTATTCCAACTATTATCATATTTTTATATATTTTTATTTGTTTGAAGTAATTCATTTTGCGTGTAATGAATTTTTATGTATTTTTTTCATTCAGGCAGGAGTATGTCGATTTGTATGTGGACTATGTTCTCAATAAGTCTGTGATAGCTCAGTTTGATGCATTTAGTGAAGGTTTTCATACTGTTTGTGGGGGAGTGGTCATGGTAAGTTATATGTGGTGTATATAGAACTGTAAATGTGGGGAAGTGTGTATGATTGAGGAATTCAACACTTTTTCTCCTTCCTAAGAACAATATAAAATCAGATTTTATACTTTAGAGTTCCTTTGAAGATGATCCCCATCAGTGCAGATTATCCACCTGCAACAATGATGAGATTGTTGACATGTGTGTAAGAAATTATACATTCTGATAGTTGTTTAGTTATCAAAGTAGTTGCTGAAATATCTATTGGTAAGTGCCATAAAATTGTAACTAAAAATGTGCTATTGAGACATGCATAAATCGCCCATAGAAGTGGCACACAGGCAATTGGATTGTGCATCATAGCAATTCAGTTCACAATGAACCCATTTTTGGTGAAACAACATTTTATTGCTCGTACAGCCTTCATATTTACCTATCTTACTCTGGTGACGTTTCTTGTTTTGTTTTTGCAACTTAAGAGAACATTTAAAGGTTGTCGATTTAATGAAATTAAGACACAACAAATACAATGAGACAAGTGAAGACTATTCCAAATATTGCCTCCTATAGGTACTTCTTTCAGTGGCATGAGTGCTAGAATAAGCGCATACAATTACATGGGAACTGCTTTAAAGGAGATAGAACCAACTAGTCTGTAAGGCTACTTTTTATTTTACACATATGAACCTCTCCTCTTTCTTCTTCCCCCCCCCCCTTTCCACCAAACAAAATCCAGCAACACTCCAATGAGTCTCAGAATTTGGTGAATTTATGTGTTCACGCACTATGAAATGTTGTATATTAGATGAATAGCTCCATTTTGTGGTTGTTTTATATAGATATATGATAACTTCATTGCTGAACATGTTGTAACATTAAATGATAACAAATTATCCGCACTATAATAAAACATGTGATTTATATATCTATAGAACATGTTTCATCCCAAGGAACTGCAAGCTATGGTTGTTGGAAATGAAGAATATGATTTCCATGAATTTGAAAAGGTGAGACAGTTACAATCAACGAAACTATCTTTTAAATATAAACTGAAGCATGTAAATTACTCTCAAGATAATCAGTTTTCTAAAAGTATACTTCTTCAGCTTAATCATTTTAACACTTTCACTGATATACTTTTTTCAACCAAGTCCCCCACTGCTGCACCATTCTTTGTGTGTGATCATTTTTGTAAATCATTAAATATCAACTATTATAATAGTTGATATATAAAAGAATAAAGGATAAATGTGGTCAGAAGATAACTAAGATAAATGTGGTTGGAAAAATATTGTCAAAGAATTCAGATATACACTCTGTAGGATAGGATCAGGAAAAGACAATAGGTCTAACTGGATTAGATTCTTTGTGGATTTTAGGTAGCATATGGAAACAGGCTTGCCAAAACTGATATCAAAGATGTGTATAGAGCCTTAGCAGTAGTAGGAAAGTTGTTGTTGCTGATAAAATTATTTATTGTATATGGACTACCAGGTTGTGAGATAGCATGTCATCAGAAGTATATGCTCTGTAAAAGACCATATGCTCTGTAAAAGACCATGATTCAACAGCTGTTGATAGTGCTCCTTTTGATACAGGTCTTTGCACTATACAACTATGGCACCACCCTTATCAGTGAGTTTGTTAACAATGTCATAACTGTGTCCAAATTGTGACATTGCACAAGACTCTGCTGGGTGATGTTGGAATGCCTGAGATGGGTGTGCTGAAGCAACCCAATATAGTAAAACTAACTACCTTGTGTTCTGCGTAAGTACCTTGTTGGTTATACAGTTTCATTGCAGTCTCACTTAATCAATTGCAGTCTTTCATGTGGTTGGATTTCTGTATGGTCTCATACAAGGTGTCATGTCTTTTAATTGTCTATTGGTCTATTGTCTTTCCCCAGCTGAATGATGGTTTATATTATCTACACTTGCCTTTAAGCGTAGGGGTGGGAGCCTCAGTCTTTGTTCTAAAGCCAGATGTGTCGCCTTGATTGTGTCGAGTTCATGTTTATTCAAGGTTATCTTGATGTTTTTTAATATGTCCAAAATATTTTATTTGTTTAATCTTTATTTCCTTTAATAGTTCTTTTTTATACAAAATGTTGTTAGAACCTCTTTGTTCCTTTACTTCTCTTTCCATCAAGTTCTCTCAATTCTACTATATATCCACATCTCAAAAGCATCAATTCTGTCCTCTAGTTGTTTGTTTATTGTCAATGTTTCTGAGACATACATTAATATAAAATAGATTTAGCATTTTATAATTTTAATTTTTAGTTTGTTAATTTGTTTAGATGTCAATATTTTCCTCATTTCATTGAAAGTATTTTTCTGTTTAGCATCTGTTCTTCTGCAATTTTGATCATTATCATGGTTTTTGTTTTTTGATGTTTGTATCTTCCATAATAAATGTGTTTGTAAATTCCATATTCTTTTAAATCTGACATAGAACACAGAATACAAAGGAGACTACTACAGATACCATCCAACTATCACCTACTTTTGGGAAGTGTTTCATGAAATAGGTTTGGAGGACAAGAAAAAATTTCTATGTAAGCATGTCCATTGTTTTATTTTTGGGTCTTTGTTATGACTCATTTATCTGACAGAAAGACAAAAAAATGCAGAAGTATGAAAAGATCTGATCACAAAAGAAGAATGACTCCTCAAAATTATAATAAAATGCAAGCTAAAATTATTTGGACATATAAAATGAAACAGTCTTAGAAAGATAAATCATGGAAGGAAAAGTTTCAGGCAAGAGAATGATAGGCAGACCAATACTACGATGGACAAACTATATAAAATACCTTCTGAACATGACATAGAAAGAGACTGGACAGCTTGCACAGTACCAAGAAGCATACATAGTAAAAAAAAAAGCCTTCTGCTGAGTGAATGTTTACATTGACTTTTTAGCACTTCTATTATAGAAGGGCATGCTTATGAACAGATGGTAGGAAAAATAAAGTAAAAATAACATTAATTGATAGTGGTAACTTACTTTAAGATTTCAATATTTAAAAGTAATTTAAAGGCATCATCTAAAACCTTTACACTTTTGGCTGCGAGAGTAAATCGGTCAAACCAGCATCGCAGTATGGAAAAATTGTTACGGTTCTATAATTTTTCCGTGATCAATCTGCCCACCTATTTTCGTGTTCAACAATTTGAGTGTATTCTTACTGTATACTTTGATTTAGGAATTTACTTGTATAATGCTTCTTTATATTATGGAGGTGACATAAAAACTTTTCATGTACATTTGTCTTGCAAAAGAAAACATTATTTCACAGAATAATAATACTATTTCACCGTATCACATGCTCCTAACCACAAATATGAAACATATGCGCTGCAGATATCTACTTAATCTATATCCTCTGAATCCCTACTAGTATCACAATGCAAATCTACACTTTCTAAATCACTTCCTGCATTAGATAAATTAATGCTTGAATTATCAGAAAAACTTTCTTCTAAAAGTTTATAAATTTCTTATTCATTGTATCTATGCTTAGTCATATTTGTGGGTCTAGGTAAGATAGTTATACAAAGAAATTCCAGCTACATCTACAAAATTAAAGCAGAAGTGACATGTACAAGAAAATATATATAAAATTACATTTCTATTTTTAGATGATATCTATACAGCTTGAGCCTGCCAGTCAGAATATTTGAGTATCTTAAGGTTCTTTCCGTAGTACATTATACCAACACATGAGCCATTGCTCCTAAGGGAGATGTCTGCCAAATGGAAGTAACTTTTCAGCACTCCGTAAGGAGATCTTCACAGCCAAAGGGTTAAAAACCACAGCTTCATTTATATTTTATTGATTTTCAAAGTAGTATTTTTGTAATTAGAAGCAGACAAAGTAAGATCAAATTATTAATTTGGTTTGTTAATTAATTTTTCATAAAGTTGATATATCCAAAATTGTTTATAAAAATATGTCTTATTATTTGTTCACAGTGTACCTGACTGGTAGTGATCGCATTCCTGTATTTGGTATGAAGTATGTTAAAGTAAGCTTGGACAATGTTTTTTTTTAAATTAATCTAGTCTGTGTAATATATTCTGAGTTTGTCTATAATGTGAGTATCATGACACACCCATGTCAAGATGAAGAAATTATGTCATTCTTTGTTTATGCAACAGACTTCAGCTGGCTTTCTCAACTTGCTACTTTTGGGATAACAGTATTTTAAGAGTTGTATGTACTTTTGAATAAGACATTGTGATCTGAAATATTGTTTAACTTTTAAAAATAAGAATAAGGTTTAACTTTTTCAAGGATGCACTGCATGGAGGTTGTTCGATAGACGTGATTCATTTATAGTGTCTAGTATTCACACAATAACAGGGGTGCAAAGGGAACGAATTGCTCTAGGCGGACCCAGGGTTAGAAGATAACCAAGATCCCAAATTTACCCCCTCACGGTGCACCCTGGAAACAGAAATACAGCAGCTCGAGCTGATTCTGGCCAAATCATTTGGGAATCGTGTCCGAGAATGTGGAGGTAGCAGATGGAAAGAGATTTGACTGCATAAGAGACAGACAATATCTCTGACACCACCAGCATCACCACATATAGCGACACTGTCAACATGCAGTGAAGCTAGTCAGTCCAGTCCGAACATTGGAGGGGCGGCCAATGTAAAATGCACGTAAAGGTAGATGCATGGCGAGAAACAAATAGATTTCATACTGAGTACAATGAAACAATGAAAGGGCAGAACAGCACTAGAGGGCAGCGCGAACTGCAAATAGAAAGTGAAAAGTTCCTAGGAAAGAGGAACTACAAGCTCCGTCAGCTCGAAACGAGCTTCTAGTTACCTGTGCTCCTTACAGGCAGAGACCCAGACCCATTCATTGCAATCCGGAAAAACAAGAAGATCTAACCCAACTCTAATGTCGAGCCTTTCTAAACTGGAAATATGCTCGTGAAGAGAAAGGGTTCTGTACCCGATGGACTTAGGCAAGAAAGGGACAACGATGGCAGTCCTGGCCCAACTCTATTGTCAAGTTTTCCTATACCGGAAGTACACTTGCAGAGAGAAAGGGTTCAGTACCCGATGGGCTCAGGCTTGAGACAAGGTCGCTCAGCTCGAGAACGCCTTGCTCTCAAACGAGTGGTGTGAGACTCGAACTTGGACAAGGGGTACACGATGTCTGTGAATGACACCTCGGCTAAGAGGGCAAAAGAGCCAGGGTCCAACTCTTCTGTTGAGTTCTTCCCCTTAAGGAACCAGGCTCATGGATGAGAAACGGTTCAGTACCCGATGGGCACAGGCACAGTACGTCCAATTACACGAGACAGTGGAACACCTCGTGCGAGTCAAATGAGAACAACAATCGTCTGGGGCGAAGAGTCACCACATACACGCGTGCCTGGAGACAGATATGGAGGCTGTCATAGGGTAGGGTAGCCCACCCGAATTGTCAAGGCATACTGAAATCGGATGTGCTAGGCCTACAAGGCGCATAATGGTGGCACAACATAATCACACTCCTGGCGGAAATCGCACGGATATCCGTGCTGGTTACAATGAAGCGAACACAAAACAATCAAACAAACACGATAACAAAATATGTTACTTTGCATCTCTACGGCAATACATGTTTTAATCATGAAGTATTGATGAAGAAGAAAACCAAAATTTATAAAAGAGATGTGGCTGTCTGTGACCAGTTCATCAGTGACATAAACAATGACTGATGGTTACTATGGTTAATAAAAACCATAAAGGCATGAAACAAAAAATAACAGCTTGGTGGACAGAATAGGTAAAGAACGTAATGAAAGATAAAAAAACAAAAATATAAGAAATGGGCAGCAAACAAAACACATGAAGATTACTTGGCATTTAAGACAGCAAAGATTAACACCAAGAAAGTCATCAAATCTGCAAAAATTAGGTCATGGCAAAAATATGGAGAATTGCTTAACAAGGATAGACAAAACGGACCAAAGAAGTTCGACAAGAAAGTACAAAACATGAAAAGTAAAAAAGACATGAACCAACAGAAATAATCAACAATGAACATGGCAACATACGGAATAGGCCCCAAGATATCATAGAAAAATTTCTTCAATCAACTGTTAAACTTAAAGGAAGGAGATGTTATTACAACAATAAAAACAATAGAAGAAGACCTAGAACCATACATCTTGAAATCCGAAATTGAAGACGCAATTAAACTTGCACAAAATAACAAAGCACCAGGAATACAGCATATCTATAGAACTAATAAAAATACTAACAGTGATGGGTATAAAGTGGCTACACAGACTGTTCAATGTGATGTGGAAGACACAAAAGACACTACAGGAGTTGAATACAGTGATGATTGTTCCTATTTGGAAGAAAAAAGGCAGTAAAAGGGACTACACTAAGTATAGAGGAATATCAGTCTTAAGCCACATAGGAAAAATCTTTAACAAGATACTATAGAGAAGAATGCACGATTATATAGAACCACAGCTCAACAACACACAATTGGGCTTTCAGAAAAATAAAAGTTGTACAGATGCAATCTTTGCCCTCAAACAACTTTCAGAAAGAGCAACAGAACATAACCGAGACACATATTTGGTTTTCGTGGACCAAGAGAAAATTTTTGACAGAGTGCTGATCATAACTATGGATAACACTACAGACATATGGATATGGAGTTCCCCAACATCTGATAAGCCTATGCCAGAGCATATACGCCAATACTCAATGCGCAGTAAGAACGAGCACAGATACATCCGATAATTTCCAAATTTACTCAGGAGTGAGACAGGGATGTGTACTATCCCCCCTCCCATTGTTCATAACATACATAAATCACATCTGCAAAGTAGCAAAGACAACGGAAGAAAACAATCGGAAGGATAACTTGAACGAATTGCTATATTTAGACGATCAAGCACTAGTAGCATCATCAGAAGAGGAACTACAAAGACAAATAGACAGATTACATCAAACATGCCAAACTTTTACTTGAAGATAAGTATAGAAAAGACTGAAATGAAGATAGGAAGAACAGAAAGAAACACCATTATATATATTGAAAACAACAGACTTCATAAGGTGACATAATTCAAATACCTAGGAAGTAATATAACAACAGAAAGTAAGAGCAGCAAAGAAATACACAGTAGATGTAGTAAAACATACCAAGCCCTAGGGCAAATGATACCAATCTTCAGAAACAAAAATGTAGATTTAAACACCAAAATAACACTATTCAAAACGATTATTATGGCAACGTTATGCTACCAATGCCAAACATGGAAAAAGACAGCACAAGACAAACATAAACTTGTGACAGCTCAAATGGCATAATTACGCAGAATCCTGGAAGTATCGCTAAGAGACAAAGTGAGAAATGAGGACATTTGACAAAATACAGGTACCACCCCAATCTTGGAATATATTAAAAAACAACAGATCAAATGGTTCGCACTGATCAGCAGACTACTATCCGACAGCATACCATAGCAAGCTATGCTACACAGATACAGTGAAAGCAGACCTAGAGGCCGACTGTGAAAATAATGGACCACAAAAATAAAAGAGGCAAAAAATTCCACAATGTAATCAACACACATGAGGGCCATCTCCAGAGAACTTTTCTACCCCTGATGCTGAAAGGCATCAAAGGGTTTAGCGAATAGATAGATAGAGTGCAAAAACTCCTTGCATGAGCTGTGTGATATCAATACTGGCATATAGTTGGTCAGATGGCCTCACTAAAATAAGTAACTTGGGAAAATTTGTCGTGTCTACTAGATTAACATGCCAAATGAACTGTTAAAGCGTACATTGTTAATCTCACCATGCATATGGTGTTCTTTCAATGCTTAAATACTAAATGTATAGCTTATTATAATTTGTAATGTACACTGTATGCTACTATATTTATTGTGATGTGTTTGATGTAAGCAGTTATCATGTTTATCATAAAATGTCAACACTCTGTTTCAAACTGAGATGAATAAAGTTCATTTTACATATTATGTACATGTTTTCTATATTTGGGGGAAAAGACATTAGACAGTTATGTATGGTTTCTATGCATTTATTATCTTTTGTGGTATGATATCATTCATGAGCTTGGAATGTTGTATACCGGGTATGTTGTTTTTATTTAAGGATACTCTTCTGTTATAAAGTGAATTTCTTCATACCTATTATAATCCACCGAAGATGGATGTGTCTGGCCATTGACGCAAATAAAATGGCGACACAGTGCATTTCCATTCTCTGGACTACATCCTTCTGGAAATCTAATAGAACCATGGTCCTGCTACAAGAGATATCCAGTGGAAGTTTGAGAATGAACAGTGAAGAAGAAGAAGACCTATTATAAAAGTAGCTGTTTCTGACTTATGAAAAGAATTGATGATGACCTATTTTATTTTTTTCAGATGATCATTCAGCCACTTGTGGGAGAAGATTATTTGTTACCTGTTGCTCACACATGCTTCAATCTCCTTGACTTACCTAAATACACCACCAAAGAGAACTTGAAATCTAAACTTCTACTAGCTATTCAGCAAACAGAGGGATTTGGTCTGAGCTAGATAAATCATTTTTTCTACCAGTTCATGCCTAAAATTCACATTGCTGCTGTTACTAATATCAATGTTAATAAGACTACTGTTATATATCTGTTCTCGTGTACATGTTTCATATATTTTATACAGAATATACTCAGGTTTCATTGAGTAAACAAGAATTTACATGAATTTGAATTCAAGATTCTGATTACTAAGGGCCTTTTGTGCTGCAGCACAAATAATCCTTCTATAAGTTGACAGTCAAGCTTTTATTGAACTGTTTATTATACAGTCAAATTTCATTATAACAATTTGGTCCGGACCAATGAAATATGGATGTATTAACAGAAATTTGCTGTATACAGTAAAACAATAAAGAATAAATGTAATTGAGGTTTTTTAAATGTGTAGTTAAATACAGAAATTTGTTATAAAAGGATGTATTATAGAGGGATTCTACTGTATAAAGCGGTATAGTTTAACCATAGGCTGATATATCTGTAAATGGAGACTTATTCACACAATTTTGAAATAAAAAATACTAAAGGATTAACAGGAAATCAAGAATATATATTGGATATTTGCCTCCATAAATTTCATCTGGTTAAACTTTAACCAAATTGTTTAATTTTACCGTTGGACTCGAAGGTACAAATATTGTAGTGTTGGTAGCACAACATATATTGTAGTGTTGGTAGCACAACATATATTGTAGTGTTGGTAGCACAACATATATTGTAGTGTTGGTAGCACAACATATATTGTAGTGTTGGTAGCACAACATATATTGTAGTGTTGGTAGCACAACATAAATATGCTAAAATTACAGAGAGATGATCAGAGGTTATGCTAAATAGAACTTAGAAGAAAGAAAACATTCACATATAGTAAGAGTGAGTTTTCCAATACACATTTGGCCATTATCTCTAAAATATTACCAATTTCCTATAATTATCTACTTCTTTTGCATTTGTTGTCAAACTCCCACTGACCAGCAGAATGTTGTCTGAAGAATTAAATGCAGTGTGTCATGCTTTAAAATTTAGCTGCAATATCTGCGCCTTTTGACCTGACACGCCCGACTTCAGCATTACTTCTGTGTGACTTGGACCCTATATATGATGGTACAGCCAACTCCAACCCAAACCTCCTTAGTGTTCTCTGTCGATATGATTGGAAGTTAATAATATCACTATTCTTTGCTCCTCGTTCAGGTCATGGCATTATACGGACGATTAGTTCTATTGAATTAAATGATAAGGAATGAATGACATGCTTACAAGCAACCATTTAAATAATGGAAAAAATATTCCTTAAAAGTAATTGAAATATATTTGTGAAAGTACAATCTGTTTATCAGAAACATAATTTTGCACATAAACTGTATGAAGTAGTTTTCTAGAAAAGCTCAAGGGGATCTGATAATAATTATTTGAGTTTAAGATAGAAATGTAAAAACATGAGAAATGAGACACATTTTAAAAATCAAGACAGAAAGCCATTTTTGTAGTGTTTGTTTTCACACTTTCTCTGGATCTCTTGTGTCGCAGATGTAGTCCTAGATAATGAAGACTCATTTTTGCCATTTGTTTTTGCACTAATGGTTCAGCAAATCTGAACTTCTGGTGGTGTCTAATAAGTTATTTGTTTATATGGCTTCACTGAATGATGAGTGAGTGGCAGAAAGATAGCGTTAGTAGGCCAGCCTTGTTCTAGCAGCATTTCCTGCACTGCACAGTGGTACAGTCCTCAATCTCAATGCAAGTGATAGTTAGTGATGCTTGACCTTTTTGTCGCTGTCTGGGTCACTATTGATGCCACTATTGATCTCCCACAAAGAGACATAGAAACACGTATATACTGTATAAATTCTCTGGTGAAATTTAATGTTTCCAAAAACAAAATTTAAGAATTATACAAACATAGACCAATTTGTATTTTATATTTCTGTATTCTGTTTCATCATTTTATAGTACTATTAATGTAGATGTATCAGTTATCATATTATGAAATACAGACTTTTATCAAATGGAGTTTATTACTTTAGTATTGCTGCTGTTCATTTCTTAATCTTCAAGACACATTATTTCAAACATGGTTACCTTCAGATAATTCATGTATGTAGTCTGTGGTGATGTGGTACAGAGTGCGTCTGATTGCCGTGGTACAAAATTCAAAATATAAAATTCAAACGCAGGCAATTGTGCATCCGAACCATTCAGAAAACAGTGGCAAACTACTGAAGGTATTTATAGTGCCTAGATAATCACTACAGCCAGAAGATTCTGGGTTGCTAGCTACACCCTGAACAGTTTATGCTACCAAAGTCATGATTACCGTTATGCTATTCATGTGAATACAATATCCATACTGCGGATTAAACTAATATTAAATATGTTATTTAAATGTAACTCCTTCAATCTAATTGGAATATGTATTGTCCACCATGGTGTTCTCATCATAAAGATGCATATATACATAATTCAAATTGTTCCCTTATCCATTGTCATCTTTCCTGATACCTGTGCTCTTGAAGCCTTTCTGTCAGCTCTTTCATTTCCCTGAAATAAAGCATGATCAGGGCAAAATATTCATTTACGTCCCTCCAGGTATGCAGTCTAGATATACTCCACCCATTACTGTAACTATAGATTCTGAATCCTGTGGATCATGGATTGAATCCAACACAGTAATGGCTCTGACTGCATCTGTTTCAGAAACCAATTTTTAAAGCAGCCATAATTTCCTTGACACTCATATGTTCTAAACCTTTCAACAATGTCTACCTCTTAGAATGGAACAAAAGCCCCAGCCTGATCTTGACCTCTGAAAAGAAAAATCTGTGTATATAATTGCATATTCTCTCTTGCATTTTTTGTTTTCAGTTATTTAATTTCTAGATTAACTTTTCCATTGCACCACTCCTTGTATTGAGTGTAATGATAACTTGACAGATCTCCAGCTCTTATCCATTCCTCTTCTTTGAATATTTCTACAATATGGGTGATCTGGGCAATTGGCATCTCTTCACCTGTCATCCATGACACACCTCATTGGAGCACACCTTTAATATCAGATATGATTCTGCGTAAGGGGTGCATTTTGTAACTCACTTGTCACTGTCATATAATATTTGACCCTTGCCACTGTGTATCTAGATGTAACAGAAACCAATAACAACATGTGTCATCATCACAGTGGGGGTATCACATCTACACCCAGGGGCTATAAGTATCAATCAATCAATCAATGAACCCGTAACCCTTCAGGGTCGTAGGGGTACCACATTGGATGCTTCAGAACACAGAGTCCTCCAGCGAATTATATCCTCAGTGATGCGGATGAGTGTGGAAATATCTTGTCCTGTCCATTCCTTGATGTTGTCTGTCCATGTCTTTATTTTCCCTCCTCTGCTATAAGTATACTCTCATTTTGAATATGTTATAAATTTTGACATTAGGTAATTATTAGGAAAGGATATAAAATAATTAAAAATGTCTTACAGAGAGCCTACAACAGAGCCTATCAACATTTCGACCAAAAGATCTTTATTTAGATAGAGATATCTACCGAAGACAGGTGTGTCGGGCATTGGTGCAAATAAAACGGCAACACAGTGCGTTTCCATTCACTGGACTACTTTCTGCTTAAATCTCGGAGGACTAATGTCCTGCTACAATAGATTCAGTGGGAGTTTGAGAATGAATGCTGAAGAAGAAGATAGGGACAAACCGCAGAAGATTATGTAAATGACCTAACACAAAGAAAAATATGAGTATGGTAAAAATGAAAAATAAACATATGGAATGAGAAGCCACATCACAAGAAGACACAGCATATAACAGAAAAGTGAATTCAGAAGCAATAATACAATTAATAATTAAATCTACAAAACGATGAAGATGATGCTGAAAGAGACAATGTACATGTTCAGAGAATGATAGAAATATGAGTGACCAGGGAAGAGAGTGTGATTACTGAAAAGAATCAGAAGAATCCATGCCCAACAAAAGACTGGAACACTGAATATATGCTTTTAGATGGCCATCGAGCTGCGTGCTTATAAGAATGATTTCCCCAGTGTCATGATAATGGAATTTAAATTCATCTTTAAGAGAAAAAAAAGATGTTTTCATGTTAATTTTTTACAATTTATTTTGAATATGTCATCTTTTCAAACTATATTGTATGAATCAGTTCATTTTTTATTATAAGTGCTTCCTTTTTGTAGACATTCTTTGTATTTTACTAATATAATTTTTATTATCCAACCATTTAGGATCTCTATATGAAATGCCAGAACACAGTTGTTCCTTGCCAATGACATTTTTATTATTGCTAATTTGTACAATCATAGTTATCAAACAGTAGTTCTCCAAGTTTTTTGAAGCCATTGTATTTTATTGTATGTCTGCAGCACTTCAGATTCTTTGAAAAACTATGTATATTCTTGCCATCAAAAATCACTAAATTGGATATGTACTTTGAAGAAATGAATGTACATAAATGGTGACACCTTATTGTGTTCTTTAATAACTGGAGAAAAATAGATAATTTATAATAATTTCAGTAAAGACCACTTCAAGACTAGGCAACATTTTGTTTGTTTGTGGTTATTATATTATATTCAAATTCTATTTGAATTCTTTGTGAGTTGAGTTTGTGTTTTACAACAGTTCATTTGTACCATTATTTCTCGAATATATCATCTTGAATATATCAACACAAAAATGTCAAATTTTAAGTTCCTAGAAATAAGATGCCATCATATAAAAGACATTAGGCCTATATTGCAAACCCTGAATAGTGCATTGCTCAGACAACATTCTAACTCAAAGGATAGTTCAGTAAACTGTGGCAGCATTCATACATTCCGTATTGTTTGTAAATTGCAGTACACAAACTGAATAATACTGACTTTAAATGTGTGTACAAATGGTATTTAAATTTTATTGAGTTGTCAAGAAACAGAATGTTTGTTGTGTACAAGATACAATGTGATGATGCATAGCATTCTTCCAATAACACAAGAATAACATCTTCCAAAGACAAATGGCAGCATATTAAAGAGGACATAAGTATTCTTGATAACTAATGCCTTTATAAACATAGTGTTGTATAGCTATTTTTGGTTACTATAAAAGTAGGATTATCAGCAAATATGGATAGATAAATCAGGGCATAATCTAATTATTAGTAATATGAGTAAGAAAACAGAGCCACTATTGTTTGGAAAGATTGATCATGGAGGGGAAAGTTCCAGGAAAGAGAACAAGAGGCAGACCAAGACTGCAGTGGACACATGACATCAAAGACCTTCTGAACATGACACAGTAAGAAGCTGGGCAGTTCGTGCAGAACAGTGAGACTTACAGTTTGGCAGTAAGAACAACTTTTTGCAAAGGACACATCACATAGAGAAAGAGCAGAGCCTTACTGCAGTACTGGAGCATTAGCTGAAGAATATTGGAGGCATGTTATAGTACTGGAGAATTATAGTAAATCATTGCTTGAAAGGTATGTTGAAGTTAGTGAGCCTTATAATAAACTAGAACTGGAGATATCTATTGAAGTACTGGAACATTATACATCAGAACTGGAGAGATCTATTGAAGTACTGGAGCATTATAAATTAGAACTGGAGAGATCTATTGAAGTACTGGAACATTATAAATTAGAACTGGAGAGATCTATTGAAGTACTGGAACATTATACATCAGAAATGGAGAGATCTATTGAAGTACTGGAGCATTATAAACTAGAACTGGAGATATCTATTGAAGTACTGGAACATTATACATCAGAACTGGAGAGATCTATTGAAGTACTGGAGCATTATAAATTAGAACTGGAGAGATCTATTGAAGTACTGGAACATTATAAATTAGAACTGGAGAGATCTATTGAAGTACTGGAACATTATACATCAGAAATGGAGAGATCTATTGAAGTACTGGAGCATTATAAACTAGAACTGGAGATATCTATTGAAGTACTGGAGCATTATAAATTAGAGCTGGAGAGATCTATTGAAGTACTGGAGCATTATAAATTAGAACTGGAGAGATCTATTGAAGTACTTGGAGCGCTATAAATCAGAACTGGAGAGATCTATTGAAGTACTGGAGCATTATAATGAATCAATGAATATATTATAAGGAATCAGAACTTGGAAAGCTATTTAAGTACTTTAACATTATCATAATATGAAGAAAAAAAAGTGTCAATTAAGACCAGCTAATTGATTTTGAGAAGGTTGACTTGCTATCAAAAAGGCATCTGATTGTTTCTGGGACCTGATTGAATAAGGTACATCATACTTAAGGGAATCTGAGGTGAGGTACTAGTAAAGATTACAGACGATTACAACAAGAGTCTGAAGACAGGACTATCTAAATAATGGTTACAAAGCTACCTTATTCCCCAGACAAAACCAGGCACATACATTACCAACATATAAGGTTAGCATATTATAACACTGCAAAACATATGCAGAAAGGTTCTAGAGAAAATAGTTGACATGTATAAACTATGGATCTGGAAGTGAGAGGGGAATTTCTACGCATCTAGGGATATGCAGACTTGAAAGAGATACATTCACAAATGGAGCAATTCTTGCATTCAGAATTTATGAGGTTTCCAGACAAAAGAAGAAACAGCAGTTGCAGTGTTAGACCTAGAAGATGCATACAATAGAGTCAGCTGCAGCCATCTTGTTGATCTATTAAGGGAGCGCAATATTGATCTGTGGATTGCACGCTCTATAGTAAACATGCTGTAGAAAAGTTGCTATGATGTGTGGATTCTGGACCTCAGAGATCAGAACAATAGCACTCGGTTTCCCACAAGGATCCCCATTGTCTCCTGTGCTTTACAAAATTGTAGAATAGCAAACTTCAGGGCCAAGTATGGTTTTCACATATGCTGATGACATTTGACTATACAACCTAGGCTACTGTTAATGCTGATGGTGTACAGAGGAAATTAGACCAGCTGTCATTATGGTGCACTACTCAGAACTGTTATGTTAATGTTGCCGTTAATCACTCAAAGGCAAAGGTCGCCTGGTTCTCCCTGAATAACAAGCAGGTCATAAAAACATTGCCAATTGTCTGTATGGGCTCCATTATTGATAGGGAACATGATATAAAATATCTACTTATGTTCAATAAATGTTCTATATATATAATTATCTCTAGTGACCGTTGCAATGTCAGGAGAGTAGGAATTATTTATTGAACAACTTTTTTAATACATTGGAATCCCATTATAACAACTTGGTTTGAGCTGACAAAATATGTATGTAATAACAGATATTAGTGATATAGAGTACAAATACTATAGAATACATATAATTGATAATTTTGAAAAGTGTTGTTATATAGTTATATGTGAAATTTGGGTATAATCCCAACAGATGGCCTATCTTTTTTGCAGAAAGCGAAACAAACTAAATGTCAAGGGGTAGGCAATTTTGTTTCAGTGGTTATTTCCCTTGGCTATATTCAGTCATCAATGGTTGGAGGTTGAAATATTTAATTTCAGAGGGTTGTATGGGTGGGGCTCTCTTTGGATGGCATGCACATCTTTGCATCCAGCAGCAGTCCTCACAACTGTTACAGATTTACATCTCTAACAAACTTATAATTACGTTAGCCATTGTCTATCTATAACTCAGCTGGCAGTCAGTGTCATCACAAAATTTTGGAATGGTGCTGAATTTATCAAAAGGTTAGATTGTAGAAATCGCCTGCCAGAATTGCATCCAAATTTGTTATAAAAGAAGGGTGAGCTATAGAGGAATTCCACTGTATTTTCATAATTTATGTTGTTCTAACATTACAAATTTAGAATAGCTTTATATCTTCCATAGTTGTGGAATAAGATGTGTTCAAACTTATTATTATCAGGAGCCACACTGACTGACATAGGTGAGCATAAATCTCCACAACTCTTTATTTCCAGTATTTTTTATCAGGATTGTTGCTGACTATTTGCTATGCCATAACGTCAGACTGTCTAATATTTTCTCATGTTGTCATCCTTGATATCTCTTGCCTTCAATCTAACCATTGCAACCATGTTCTCAAAACATATCTTTCTCATAATGTGTCTAAAAAATAAATTTAGCCTCTTTCTAATATTATTAAAACTCATCTTGTATTTGAATCTTTCAGCAACTCCTTGTTTGTGTATCTAGTTGTCTATGCTACTCTCATTTTTCTACAGAACTGCTGCCTCTATTTTTGTACTATCCTGTTTATTTATTGTCTACAACTCGCATCCATATGTTAGAATCAGTATTTTATGTAACTGAAGATCTCTCTTCCTCACCTCTAATGATGGTGACATATTACATAGTATATTCTTTATATTTAGAAATGATACATTTGCCTGCCCTATTCTGTTTCTTATCTCTATTGACCTTCTTCCATCTAATTCCATCCACCTTGGCTGTGCTATAACCGTGTTTGTCAGTGAGTAAATATTTTCTAAATACTTAAATTGGTTTGAGTATTGAATCATTCACTTTAATCTTTCATATTGTTCAAACTACTTAGCTACTATAGCATCTTTGTTAAGTGGTTCACCCGTCACCTAAATAGACCTGGTTTGAATCTAGTTCATGAATAGCTACTCACGATATACAACTGATATTATATAAATATAAATGTTCATTAATATGCAATGTTGATGTATAAAATGTTCTGAACTTTTTGTTTCGTAACATATTTTTTGCGAGTGGTTTACTTACAATGCATACAGTTTAGTTGATTCCATTTAAGGTTATGTATCTTGATATTTATTGAACTGTAATTTTGCTTTATATCATTGTGGTATATCATTTAAGATTTTAAGACATGAAAGCCACTTTCTACCATAATTTCTGAAATATCCTGTTAATTTTAAACAAGTTTTTCCACAATCTAATCCACATAATCTTTATTTAATATCCTTGTAAATAACTGTTACAAATGGTACCAGTATGTGGAATAGTGGCTCTTAACTTGGGTTATATGTTGCCCACTCTCCCAAGAGGACAGCAGTTCTCAGGTAGGTCAGAGAATGATTTTTAATTGGGAGGGGAAGGGGCACAGATCCATCTAGGGGGGCAGCAGACAGGTAATTATTTTAATAATATTTACAATTATTTCTAAGCCTTGAAGAGTATCAACAAACTTTTTTTAGGCTAGAGGGGTCTGTGTAAGAAAATAAACTCATCCAAAAATGATCCATGGATAAAAAAAGATTGAGAACCACTGTCTTTAGAATACAGCTACGGTGCCAAGAAAGGCTTTATTCTGAAAATTGCTTCATCAATTGTTATTTTTGTTGTTGCCAAATTGAACTGAAACATTTATTGATCTAGGGAAAATCTTACTGATTATATGGTGTAGTATTCTCTGTAAAGAAACTCTTCCCAACCTTTGGTTCTCAATAAAGTTTTCAGTTACTAAGTTGTGTTTAGTTGATTCCTCTTGTGTATTCCATATAGCAGTTATTGGCATGGTCTTCTTTGGATGACAACACCAATCAAATTCTAGCATATTTATTATTATGAATTATGGTTTTTATGCCATCTTGGTTTCTTTGAGAAAACAATGCTTGATGAGTGATTTTGATGTAATATAATGAGCATATTTAATATAGAATAGCAATGCAAAGACTGTATTTCACAAAGAAAGGATATTCTATGTAATATATCTTTCTCAATTCATATAAGAAAGAGATCTTAGAAATTATATTGAAACTATCCTGGTATGAGAAAGTAAATCATGGACGATCAGCATAATAGTCAGAGATCATATAGAGGCCACAGAGATATGAGATGTTCTGAAATAAGTATACTCAGAAAGATAACTGTTTATCCACTTTAGAAGACTGCAATTATTTTGACACTTCATAAAAAAAGTTGATGGGCAAGAAGAGTAGAGGAAGACTAACAGAGAAGATACTAGTCAGGTGGAATTGGGAGGAGAGACATCAATATCTAGATCTGTGTTGTTTAAATTACATAAGATAAAAGGCTGTGTACAAACATAATAACCAATGCCACATGACTTGGATTGTAAGAAAACTAAAAATGAGTCAATTTTGTGTGTGGACACTTGTGTATATCAGTCTTAATAATTTCAAATAAAGCAGTAATAAGTGCAAAGCTAATGAAATCACAAACAGTTAACAGTTCTGAACAGTTAATGGCTACCGGTATGTGTGCCATCTTTGTTCATCAAACATTGGTTATCTCTGCAGGTCTTCACCACTAGATTTTATCACACTCATGTTTTTCTATCCTTGTTGGGAGCAAAGAATAGCAACACTTTACTTTCCATATATGTCATAGGAGCAACTAAGGAGATGTCATAGGCAGCAAACATCATTGTTCTAGTAACCCTGATCTACAGTATTTCATTTGTTCATACATCTGTTTCTGAAGAATCTCTTTGACTCTTCATAAGTTATACTTATATCTGGTTGAAATAGTTGTCACCCCTACTTTAGTCATTTATCAATCATACTCTTCAACAATATTATATTATGATGAAATTTACTAGATGCCAGGATGCCAGAAATAACAATTACATTTTATGGCCTAGATCAGTGGTTCTTAACAGGGTCGATATGGCGCCCATGGACCACTGCTTCTTGCTGCAGGGACCACTGCAAAAAAATATACAAGGTGGCCACAGAAATTTCAATTTCTGAATTTATGTGAACAATGTATAATAAGATAATTGATACTGAAACATAAGATTTTACCAGCAAATACACTTTGGACAAGCCAAGATGTAAATCATGATACAGTGTATTATGTTCCCCAGTCTACATCCTACTAATCTGCAGGAGTTTGAGAACAAACACAGAAGAATGTACCGTGTCATGGTTTACAGCTTGGCTACAATATCTATGTCTTTTTGCCCAACACATTCGACTTCAGCATATATTTTTTATCTTTTGACCAATGGCATGGAGCAGTCAACCCCATGTTGGGCCTTCTTTGATTGCTTCTTATGACATGTGGCAGCATTACTATTGTTTGCTCCCTTTTTTTGTCAGAAAAACATACCTTACAGGTCTATTATGCATTTCAATATCATTCTGATCTGTGAAAGTAAAAGTTTTCAGGTTGTTCCTATACATTTATCTTAGAGAAGATATACGCAGTAGTTAGTCTATTACATGATTTTCTTTGTTTTCCCTCAGTTATATTATGCCTTCTTTTATGTTTTTGTTTATTGTTCTGTTTTGAAAACAAAACAATTATGACTATATGCAGTAATAGCATTGTAAGATGGAATATAGAGTAACATTATAGAGTAATTATTTTGTATTGTATAGGCCTTCTCCTCTCTCTCTCTCTCTCTCTCTCTCTCTCTCTCTCTCTATATATATATATATATATATATATATATATATATATGTAAGGATATACTTGGTGTGTTTCTGTGTGTGTTGAATAAAACTTTTGATAAAAATTATTTTCTTGTGTGTAAATATAGAGAATAATTTCAATTTGTGTCATGTCATTAAAGAGGCTGGTTAGAACACATGATGTTGATCAATTTTTGACAAGATAGAAGTTGAATGAGAGATACAATTCTAATTATCCAACTTGATGGCATGCACAAATTTAAACAGGAGAAAGAGTTCAAACTTTCAATCTTATGTTTGTTATTATATTTTGGGGGATTAAATATATTTGAGTATGGTACCTTTTTCTAATGGGTAAACAGGAGTTTTTTTTATAAATCATGCTGTTTATAGAATTTTTATCCTCAACCACAATAGGATAAACTCCCCAAAAAGAATTGTCATCAGTACAGTGTTGAGTACTGTAAATACAGATTCATTTCTGCATTTCCTAAAGTTGCCACTGTGCTTGATGTTTGAAAATTCTTGTTCATTGAGATTATGAAATTATTGAGATTGACCATTGGTAAAAATAAATGTCACCAAAAATCCCACAAAAATGAAAAAAAATGACCTTTTAAAAAAAATACCCTTCCTCTCCCCCACCCTCCATACAGAAGATGCATTTACGACCCTGGTTGGGGTGGGCTCATTGGTATATAAAATCCATGGAAACTGGGTGGTGGTGGTAGGAAAGAGTTTGAGAAACACTGCTGTAGATAAAAGGGTTGATTCCCTCCCAACAGTCCAAGTATGGATCTTCAAATTTTTTTTCCTAGTAGAAATCATACAGTAGGCTAGCAAATACCACACTGAACCTCCTTGGTCTCCTTTTGTGGCAAGCATGGTAGGTGGCAACATTATTATTCTTTGCTCCTTTTGCAGTTCTGTTAACACACAAGTTAAGAAAGGTTTGCTGTTTAGAAATATTAAGTTTTGCCGGACATGGGTGAAAGATGTTTAGTGTTCAGAAATATTGAGTTATGCCAGACACTGGTCATACATTTTGTGGCTTAGCATTCGTTCTCAATCTCCCACTGGATCTTATAGCAGCACAATGGTCATTTTAAATTTCCAGCAGGATGTAGTCCATAGAAGGAAAATGCAGTGTTTCACTTTTTTTATTTGCACAAATTATCTGACATGTTCAACTTCGGTAGTGTTGAACACTAATATTTTCAGTGTTTTTAACCACTTCCGCTGTACGGTGAACACTAATAGCCATATACGTAGTAGCCCCATCATATGGTGAAAATCATGTCCATACTACATGCTGATCATCAACCTCAAACCTAACCCTGTCAGGCTTGCTTGACCTTTCTATCATGGTCATTATCAACATATCCGCAGAAGCCCAACCTGTCATAAGTGTTGTTAATGGCCATTTGCTATTTATTCTTGTGCTGAACAGTGAAATTTGTACTTTCAACGGCATGGCTATGTTTCTCCTGAAGACTCATTCTGACAGGTTATTCATAACTTTAGTTTTTCAAATCAACGAGGTTGCCTTGACTCAATGAGATGGAATATACAATGGTATCAGCAAGTGGAGCTCTGCAATGACTCTTTATATTACATGACTCTTTATAAATATATATATAAAATATTTCATTTTATTTAGATCATCCTTCATTGCTAAAACTATCTGAAAATCTGGCAATGATTTTGTGTGGTAAATATGGGGTAAAATTATCAGAATGTGTTTGGAAACTATTCTGCATTAACCTTCACCACGCTTTGGTCAAGTGTGATTGACCAAAAAAAGATGGCGGCTGTTTACTGTTGTTGTGTGCACTCGCTCAATGAGACATCATGCGAAATAGGCCTACCACAGCCTAATCACAGCTTGTATATAGTTCTGGTCATGCGCAATCGAGGCCAGGAATTCCCACTTCCTAAATGATTGTTGTAAAGATGTCGAGGTGGAAGATACATGTGTTATAACAATTAATCTGACCACATCTGCATACCGGTATGATGCCATGATGGTTGATCGATTTTATAGACCTTTCTTTCATCGTATTTAGAATAAAATAACATTGAATCGTGGCTTGAATCATGAATTATTTAGTTATTTAGTTTCACAGCAGTGAATATACAGAATGTTAAGTTGGTTTGGGGACTTGTAAAGGTTTGATATCGAATATGTTGAAGTGGCACCAAAAATGACTTTAGACCTAAGATCAAAGAACGATTTTACTGCATTTCTACATGTTTTATACAGTTCCCCCGGCAATATTTTGATAATTTCGCAATGAAAGAACATAAATACAACAGATTTGCGTGTGATTTAGTGTACAGTGTTGCCAAGGAATTCGATAAGTATGGTTATTTTTTACTAATTTTTTTTCTCTTTATTTGTTATAAAAAATATATGTTTTTTTGGTGAAAAACGTCTTTACCACTTTCTCATACGTCTGGTATCACACACACACGTACATAAATTACATC
Source organism: Meghimatium bilineatum (assembly GCA_034231615.1). Lineage (NCBI taxonomy): Eukaryota > Metazoa > Mollusca > Gastropoda > Stylommatophora > Philomycidae > Meghimatium > Meghimatium bilineatum. The sequence goes on from CM067320.1 coordinate 57,999,873, forward strand.
AATATTTGCAGAATTCAATTCTTTATTTATATGTGCAAATATTATTTAAATATCTTCAACAACCAAAAAATTATCACATTTTCAAAACAGTCACCATCAATAACGCAAATTTTCAAAAAAGAATCCGGTGGCAGGGAGACGTTTCGTATTTTTTAATCTGGCTTGTTAAAGGTTAAGGGAAATGGTAATTTAAATAATTGTTAGCATCACTGCAACATGAATTCTGCAGTCTAGATGTTCTAAAATCTGCCTGTTACAAATAATAATTAACTGTGGACATCTGTGACTGGAAATAGCAACATAAGAAAGCGGCAATAAGGTCAAGCATAAGTGATTATAGATAGCTTTGTGACCAGTGTGTAAGTATGGAAACCAGTTCTCTCATTGCTGGTTTAATATACTAGGGATAAGTATTAGTTACAAATGCTGAAGTAAAATGTGTCTGGCCATTATCGCAAATAAAATGGTGACACAGCGCGTTTCTGTTTTCTGGACTACATCTTGCTGAAAATCTAGTAGAACCATTGTCTTACTATTTGAGAGATCCAGTAGAAGTTTGAGAAAAAAATAATTCAAAAAATAATATGTACATAACGATTTAGTTTCTTTCAATTTGTATTTTTAGACCAGTGAAAGTTATGTAATATTAACAATAATTGCAAACAGATGATGAAAGTCATACACTGTTGTGATGTAATTTTTCTTTTTTACTGCTGAAATAAGTAGGTTGCTATATATATATATGTACACTTGATTGTGAGACCTTCTTCCTTTAACACACACAAGCACATTGTGAATCTACCAATATCTGATCAAACAATGAGAGATGGGCTGGGTTAAAAGTACCACACATCCTTGTTTGGCAGGGATTGTCTCAGTTTGACATTGATCTGACCAGTTTGAATCCTATCCTGGTTGCTATCATAGTTTACCCCAAATTAATTTGTCATGTCTACTTGTTTATAGTAGAATCAACACACACTATTGCACTGTATAAAAGCCAGCCATTTGAAGTGTATGTATGCAATTCCATTAATGAGGTATCTATCTATGTTCCTTCAGTGCTGAACACGGTGCATAGGGCAGAAACCAGAGCTCTCCAGTTCAGGCGATGTGATGCTACTGTGTGTAATTCTTATATGTTGTTGAGACCCTCGTTGATGGTTGTTCTGCAAAGTTTCTCTCTTGGTCTTTTTCTTTTGCTATCTGGTAGCCATTTTAATGCTTGTGGTGGCAGTCTGTTTTCATTCATTCTTAGTATCCTATATGTCCATCATTTTCTTATTGTTGTAGAAACATATTGCTGTTTGGTGTCTTCTCTTACTTGCATTTTTGACTTGAATTCTTCCCAACCAATATTTAAAAGTCTTCTAAGACATCTATTTTCAAATGAATTCAATTTCTTCTCCAGCGCCTTTATCATTTTCCAACTTTCGCAACCATATGTCAACACGGATATCACATTGGAGTTGAACAGTCATAGTTTGGTATGTTTACTTATTGTTTTTAATTTTCGGATGTTTGTTAGATGGTGGAATGCACTTGATAGCAATACAATTCTGGTAGAGATCTCTTTTGTTGTATATCCATCTTGTGTCATTTACGAGAGATGGTCAAAAAGCAATGCATCCTAATCTATAATTTAATTAAATAGGCACAAAACTAGATAAAACTCTAATTAAAATGTAGAATGTAGTCCCGTCTGTACTTCAAAAATGTATTTCTCAATGTAGTCTCAATTATTTGTTACAGTTTTTGTCCATCTTCGCACAAGGACATGTCCCTCTGTACAGTAAAAATTTCTCTTTTTTCCTAAACCAGTTGTGTATGGCGTGTTTAAGGTTGTTGGTGTCCTTAAAGTGATGTCCACATAGATCTTATGTTAGTGGTCCAAATGATGGAAGTCTAAAGGTGCAAGATTGGAACTGTAAGGGAAATGTAATAATATTGTCCAACCAAGTACTGCAATCGCATGAATGGTGCGTTTTGCAGTGTAGCATACCATTATTGTGCAACAGTAGTGCAGTTCTCTGAACTTTTAATGGGTAAAGTCGTCAAACACAACCTCTAAGCTTATTCAAAGTTTCAATGTAATAGTCTGCATTCACTGTGTTTCAAGAAGTCAAGAAGAATCACACCCTTCTCATTCCAAAACATGAAGGCCATGACTTTCCCTACAGATGGTGAACTTTTGAACTTCTTTCTTGTCGGTGTGATGATGCTTTCTTGTGTGATGTCATTCCATTGACTGCCTCTTGGATTCTGGTTTTTTTTAAAAATGAATCCAAGTCTCATCGCGCTGTCAAAAAATTTGATAAAAACTCATCTTTTTCATTATTGTAGAAGGTTAATGTGCAGAAGGTTAATGGCTATGGTATTCCTTGTTTCTTTATGTATATCTGTCAACATTCTGGGCACCCAACGGGCACAAAACTATGAATAACCCAGATCTTTATTGATGTTCTGGACACTAACTTTACTAATGGACAACATGACATGCAGTTCATCCAGTGTTACCCGACCTGAATGATGTAATCAACTCAATGAATGTTGTGTCGTGTTATTGCTGTTAACGGATGACCAGTCCAAATCACGTCACCATTTAGGATTGACCTATTTCAGTTTCGTCACAACAGTGTACCCAATGTCAGATAGCGCAACCATCCACTGTTGAATCTCCATAAACATTCTTAAAACGTTCATAGATGTGAATTGGGGTCTTGCCTTCAACATTGAAAAATTATATGACATATCATTGTTTTAACCATACTTCTTTGGCAGCCATTTTTAAACAGTAACTGTGTTGCAATCTATTATAGAATCAGTTTGATTATGCTATACAGTGCAGAAGAGTGTTTGGGGATTCTCGCAAAATTAACAAATTTCACATTTATACAGTATTTACTTCGATAAAAATTAAGAGGCATTACTTTTTGACCATCCCTCCTATATAAATCAGTGGTCACAGCACAATATTTGCAAACTTGCTATTTGGCCATATTTTGTGGTTGTCAGGGATCTTCTGACTAAAATAAATTTTTCCTACTAAGCTGCTCTGAGTGTTTTGACAAAAAACAAGAAATTTCTTAGAAAATGAGTTTCAGGTGAAAAATATTTATAGTAGTAATTTAACAAAATACTCATTTACAATACGAACTTGTTTAATTTAGTGTATTTCTTCCTTTTCTGTGTTCATTCTCAAACTATTGCAGATAGTATCATATTATGAGCTAGTGATGTGGTGTTCCTTATTCACAAGCAAAAATGTGCAAAATAAATTTTGAATATATGTTAAATGTCTTGTCAATTAGTACAGGTTTTCTGTATTAATATCTCCGCCGAAGATGGATGTGTCAGGCCCTTGGTGCAAATAAAATGGCGACACAACGCATTTCCATTCTCTGGACTACATCCTACTGGAAATCTAGTAGGACAATGGTCGTGCTACAAGAGAATTCAGCAGGAGTTTGAGAATGAACGCTGAAGAAGTATTAATATGCAGAAAATACCTAGGTTTAATTGAATGTGATCATATTGATCTTTAGTACAATATTTACTTTTAGTGGAAACACTTCTTACAGAATACTGATAGAATCATGGTCAAAATGCAAAAATTTATAGATATTTTTGGCTGAAATCCAGAATGAACCATCTGGAAGTTGATAGGTTTATTGATGCGATGACTTGCATGACGGAAATGGGATTTTAGTGAGGGATAGTTGTGCATTATCATCACGTGACAAAATGAATTCAAGACCTGCTGAGCATTGGGCTGAAGTGCAGTAGGTAACAAGTAACAAGGGTTCTTTACTGTCACCATGGTCACATCACACCACTCTACAAATATTGCTGGGTAAGCCCTTCTGCCCATTGACCCAATTTAATTGGATTCATTTGCGTAGTCCTCTACATCCAGACTTTACTAGCATAAACAACTGCATAGGATAAAATACAAGTATTCTAATTACCATTGACCCTAACAGGGCAAGTGAAGTGAGCATTTTTATCGAAAGGATGATTACTATATTCTTGGAATAATGTTCTCTAGATTAGAAATCAAATATGTCAGAATAAAAGCTGATAATGCTTACACACTTCTGCAATGACAGCTACCAGTGTTTAGATCTTTCTATTAATCTTAGTTTGATACACATTCAGTGTAATCTTGCTCCATCCTTGGTTGGGTATATGATCACATGAAGTATTGTGTCAGTCATTGTTTTAATCCATTACTTATTCAAATAGTGCTTGTGCTTTGTGAATGTATATGCTCATAAATATAGGCCTAATACAGTGGAATCCTGTTATAATATCATGGTCCGGACCAGAAAAATATGCATGTAATAACAGAAATTTGCTGTATATAGTATAAACAATATAGAATAAATATAATTGGAGATTTAGAAAAATGTTGTTATATAGGAAAATTTGTTCTAAAAGAATGTGCTATAAAGGGATTCCTCTGTATATGTATATAAATAAAGTATAAACTCCAAACATGTGAGCATTGGGAGGAACTGAGGGTGTAGTATAGACATCTAATGATATACACTAGATTGATGCCATCATCAACCACCATAAAGGATCTTTAGCATATTATTTTATTATTTATTTACCGGTATGTAAATTGACAGTTGTAATCAAATGATTTCAGACAACACAAGATAACTTGATGTTTGAGTTAAAAAAAATTATTCCTTGTCTGCTACAGCGTTTGCCTTATCTTCATCCATCTCAGATTCATCTACACAACTGCTTTCCCTTTCAATTGCTGCCATTTCTTTTGACATTTCATGCTTATGATAGTCGTTTGGGGAATGAATACGAAGATATGAAACCTCTGGCACAGAACATAGTCTCTGACGCTTTATTGCATGCTTATGCTGAAAGTGTTGTGAGTGTTCATGAAGTGTGGGTAGATGACAAAGAGATCTGTCCATATAAATTTGTTCATAAGTAGGTTCCAAATAGTGTATATTGTCCAGTGGTAGTGGATAGCCTTGTCTGATTATGGCTACTTGATCAGGCGGGTTATGCTCTTGAATAAGATAGTGGCTGAGTGAGCGGGGCTGAAGTTGTTTAAATCTATGTTGTACACTGTCCTCTATTGTATCATAAAATGGCAATACCCTACAGGCATTTTTTAAAACAATTGGTTTCTCCTGGATAGATTCTTCAACATGGTTAACACTGTTAAAGTTGGCCTCATCGTATGTTTTTCTTTTCTGAATCTTCCTCTTTAGACGAGATGGTGCACTGCTTGTTGGTCTGTACTCCAAATCTGACCTGAATGTTTTGTTATATCTTTTTGCATCATCACTAGTGTGAGGTCTGACTTGATGAGTAGCCATTCTGTCAATATGTGAAAATGAACTAGATGAATCAAAAGCATCTTCAGAATATTGTTCTTTTGAAACTCGTTTTTTACCAGTATTCTTACTTTTCATTTTAACTTTGGATAATGAACTGACACAGGCTCTTCTGATGACATCCTCACTAACATTATCCACTGTTTTATTGAACTTTCTACTGTTATTTTCATGGATGTTTGTTTGATTATCAGCCACAGTTTCACATATCAATAAATCAGCATTGTCTTCATATTTTTCAATTTGCTCTTGTACACCATGTGAATCTATAACAGAGGCAGCTTTGATTGTGTTCTCTTGTGCTCGCACCGATATGTCATTGTGATATTCAGATTTAGTAATATCAAACGTGTTTCCTTTCACATATTGGAGATGATTGTCATTTCTAACTAAACTTTTGGTGTGTTCTCCTTCTTCTGTAAATGCAGATCCTATTAGAGATCCAGGTGGGGATTTGAGGTTCCGCTCTCCAGTGAAAACTTCAGATGATTCTTTGAGTTGACCATCAGATTCATTTGTCTTTAATGATATTTTTGATGATAAAAAAAACTTTCTATCCATGTATGATTGTGATGGCAAAATATATGACTTGCTTCCTGAGTATGATGCTGTACTTGCATCAGATATGCTATCATTTTTATAGCCGTCATCACTTTCTTTATCATTATAATCATCACTGCTGTCTTTTAGATATGCTTGTTTTTGATCACTGAGCAGGATCTGCTTGTTTCTAGACTGAAGAGTTACACCTCTATTATCAGATTCTATCATCATCTTTGAAGTATCACCATTTACAGATATGCCATCTTTTACCATGTGTATATTGTTGGCACCTGAATCTATATTTGATATGTGAGTTTGATTTGAACTTTTGCATTCTATTTCATTCTGTGACATATTTTGAACATCCACTCTTCCATTATTGATTCCATATATGAATTCTTTCCATCCGCTGAGATAATGGTGCCTTGGTAGCTGTTGATTTTTACTAACTTCTGGAAGACCTGCTGAGATTATTAGAAAATGTGGTTCCAGTTGGTGATTGCTTTCTCTGTATGGTTCATCTGAAACAGTTAAAACATTCTGTCTCCTAATACCTCTGTGAGAGTTTGGGTACTTTGAGAAAATATGTCGCTCATATTTATCACTTCCTGTGCTTGGACAGTTTGATGGTGCTACCGATACCTTTCTTTTCACTTTAAATGGCGTAGATGTTAACATCTTCACATTATTGTTCTGTCTGATATTGTTGATGTTTCTTTTGTGCATCAAAAGAGGAGGCTTCAAGTGAATCAATGATGCATGATCACCCGCAGCATTTTGCTGGTTATGATCATGAGAAAAAGTTTCACTTCTCTCTTTATTAGTATCATCATATGATGTTGAAAAACTAGAAGCCACAAAAATTGAAGGAGACTTTAGCTCAGACCTTTTGTTTGTAGAGTGATAATTACTGGAGATATCAGGTTGTATTTTATGAACGTTTTCTGGTTGTACAGTGGATGTCCGTTTTGTTCCGGTCTTTAGCTTGGCACAAAGAATTAATAATGTTAGCACTAACAACAGAACACAGGAGGACAAGATGGCCGTTGCTATCATGAACACATCCACGTTAGATTGTGTGCTACCATTGGTTATACTTGAGCCAGGCCAGTGACTGTGAGAACAAAAAAACCATCAAGTACATTAGTATCTCCCACTATTATTGTCTCTTTCTCTGTGTGCATGTGTATGATAATTATGTGAACAATAATGCCGGATTAAGATATAGACTATATGGAGTCTGTCTGTGGCTATGTCAATAGGATGCAAGATAGCAGTAAAAAGTTCAAGAATGTTTAACTGTGATTAGCATTGAGGTTGGTGATCAGCGTGTAAGTACAGGAACCAGTTCTCTCATATGGCTAGCCTACTAGCGATATGGTTGTAGACATCCACCATTCAGTGGAAGTGGTAAAAACACTAAATGTATTAGTTATCGCTACCAATATCAGATGTGTTGGACCATATCTGTTCTCTGGACTAAATCCTGCTGAAAATCTAGTAAGATTATTGTCTTGCTATAAGAGAGATCCAGTGGAGATTTATAAAACTAAAGTATGGACTTTTATGTCTAAGTGTTTATGATTTAGGAGTTTATTATTTAAAAGGATGCTTCATTTGTGAATGCCTAAAAAATAGCACTGTAGATTAATAATAATAAGGTATATAACCCATCAGGGCTGTAGGGGTGCCACATTGAAGACATCAGCACATAAAATCACTATCCATATTATCAGTTTGCTGATACTCAGCCGTAGCATTTCAGTGGGAAGAATTTTACTGTGTAGAGCACATCTGTTTTTTTTTTGCTTTGTTTCTGAATTCAGGATTAAAGACTTAGAGAAAAGCATTCGGGGATCTCCTTGGTGTAGTGATTAAGTCATTCGCTTTGTACTTAAGAGATCATGGGTTTGAATCCCACTCGTGATTGTTTATAAAGTTGGTTTTTTTCAGAGATCCCTGTGGATTATCATGTGAAGCTATCAGTTATGTTCTAAGAGTGGTACTCTCAGCAGGTGGCATGCCATTTCATTGAGAGGGATGGAGTACATATGAGGTATCCTGAATACAAAGAAGTCAATCCATTATACCTTTTGGTGCATATCACTTTCAACTCTGGTCTACAGAATATGTATGGGGATTGAAGAGTTTTAGTTTTATTTTGAATTTATGAATTTTAAAACTTTTCACTACAGACATTTCTTTTTAGTATCTTGTTTTCTAAGTTAGATACTTCTTCATCGTTCTTCAGTCAGATATCAGGTTACAGCCCCAATAGCTTCAATGAATTGTGTGATTCGCTTCAGGTCATCCATGGAACCCCTCAAGTCTGAAAGCAGTGCCGTCTCAGTAGGCCATATTTTCTCCCTCTCTTCTTGGTAGAGTTGACAGGCATGAAGAATGTGTTCTGCAGTCTCTGGGCTCAGTCCACAGTTGCACAGGTCTGTCTCACCAATCTTCAGCTTTCGAAACATGTGACTTCTCAGTCTTAAGTTAGATACGATTATACAGTATTATCTTTGGCAATAATTTATAATTTTTATTTAATTTTTTCTGTGGAAAACTGCTTACAATAAGTTTGAAAAAATGGTTGATTGTGTTCCCTGGTTGCATAGTAAACAACGGTTCATAGTTATTGCCTAAGAATTGTTGAGAACCCAACCTAATTTGTAAATATTTTCTAGTTGAGAATACTTTGAGTTATTTTTTGGTTACTTATTATTCTCTGGATATTATTTACTAGAAGATATTGGAGGGCAGGACAGTGCCTCTAGCTTTGAAGTTATTTACTTGAAGATATTGGAGGGCAGGACAGTGACTCTAGCTTTGAAGTTATTTACCAGAAGATATTGGAGGGCAGAACAGTGCCTCTAGCTGTGAAGTTATTTACTATAAGATATTGGAGGGCAGAACAGTGCCTCTAGCTTTGAAGTTTTTTACTAGAAGATATTAGAGGGCAGGACAGTGCCTCTAGCTTTGAAGTTATTTACTAGAAGATATTATTAGAGGGCCTCACAGTATCTCTAGCCTTGAGGTCTAGGCTATAGTAATTCGACGCTGGTAAGAGAATGTACATGTGGTGGAAGTGATTAATATAGGCCTATATGTGATTGTATGTAAATATGTTATGATATGTAGATCTGTATAGGATAAGGAGTAAATGTGTGATTGATATGACAGCAATGCCAGTGAGTGAATTTGTAGACATATTGTGTATTAGTGAGTGAATTTATAGTGAATTACTGTGTAGAACAGTGAGTGAATGTGTAGATGTATTGTGTATAATAGTGAATGAGTTTGTAGTGAAGTAGTGTGTACAGTATTGAGTAAGTTTGTTGTGACAATCAATACAAGGTAACTGCGTGAAACGTAACAACAATTAGACTTACGTAAAACGCAGGTTTATATTTCGTCTCAATGGGACACGATAGACTATATAAAACCATTGTTTGTCTTGATAAAGACCTTTTGGTTGAAACGTTGAATTTGATTTGTGTATTGTAATTTTTATGATTTCTTGTGTGCTCATCATTACCCACTAGTTTTAGATATAGTCTATCATGTCCCATTGAGACGAAATATAAACCTGTGTTTTACGTAAGTCTAAGTTTGTTGTAGTATAGTGCATACAATATTGAGTGTGTTTGTAGTGACTTAGTGCGTACAATTGTGAGTGTTTGTAGTGACTTAGTACATACAGTTGTGTTTGTATGACATAGTGTGTACAATATTAAGTGAGTTTGTAGTGACCTAGTGTGTGCAATAGTGAGTGAGTTTGTAGTGAAGTAATGTTTACAATATTCAGTGAATTTGTGGTGATGTAGTATGTACAATAGTGAGGTTGTAGTGACGTACTGTGTACAGTATTTAATGAATGCAAGAGTGTGTGTACATGAATGCATTGGCTATATTGTTCGTATTTGTGTTATAATCATATTAGAAAAGTGCTATGACAGAATGTGAGCGTGCTGATGGTTAAATGTGTAAACTGTAATTAACAAATTGGGTTAGAAAACAAATTAGCAGTTTATCAAATAAAGCACCATGTAGCTTACATCAACCAGCTAATAATGCGGTTGCGTCTGTGGGTCTCACCCATGGCTCACTAGACAAACCAACCATAAAACTGAAAACCTTAGTAGATGACATGCCTTTTTATATTGAGGTTATCTTCTTAAAGAAGCTTCATGGCACGTCATCTATACAATCCCGTAGTTGTAATCTTGGATAACAGTTACCATGTTGTTCCGACAGGCCGACATTGTGCTTGAACTAGTTACGGGCACGGCGTGGTGGGCGGAACAACAAAGAAACCTGTCGCAAGGGCCAGAGTTGTGCCCTGATGTCGACGTATGTTTCGGCAGCATTGGACTCGAAACACCATCGAGTCGAATGGTTGCTGGAACAGAGGGCGGAGCACTTATGGGAATGCCCAACGTGCTGTGAGGCCAGTTTCTAATCAATAACCAGCTAATAAGACAAACAATGTAACCATTTTGTGTAGTTTACAGAGGCTTTACATAGCATATAACTTTGCTAAAGGGAAAATTAGGGGTGTCCTCCAGAATGGCTTTTGAATTTCCTGTCATGAGGTGGAGTTGGAATTTTGAGGATTGATTAAGTTTGGGGGAAACTGCTTGAGTTTCCAATAAAATGACATGGAATGACAGTTGTGTTATTTCTACTTGTCAAACATTTCAGAAAGGAGATAGATGAACTAAGTACAATTCTGCCCACCAATAAGTTACTATTGGAGTATCAGCATAATATGACTCATGTCTTTTTGTGATGATGTCTGCAATGTGGGAACCCTACGACTCTTAGAGCCCTATGGGTTATGGGCTTTATTATTATTTTGGGAGTGGTTTCTTCTGCGTCCATTCTCAAACTCCAACTGGATCTAGCTGAATCATGGTCCTGCTAGATTTCCAGCCGGATGTAGTCCAGAAAATGGAAATGCGTTGTGTCGCCGTTTTATTTGCGCCAATGGCCCGACACATCCGTCTTCGGCGGGTGGGAGTGGTTTAAACCTTTTGTTTCTCTCATACTTTTTTCTTAGTACTAAAATGTCATAGAGGCCTATAGCCTATTTGGGTACATTGATAGCAGACCAAACCCCAATGTTTTGTTAGGAAAAACTTGAATGGAAATCATTGTCACACAATTTGGTAGTAGTAACACATTATTCATGAAAGCTAGGACAAAACGTAAACAAATGAGAAAATGGTAGAGAACATTGTTCAAGCCGAATTCCACAACCTAAATGATGACGTCATTGTGGGATAAAATTGTCAACCGCATGTGTTCCGTCTTGCATTAGGGTTATATCTTAGGGTTCAGGTTAGGGTTACGGTTTGGCTCTAGATTTCCGGCCCACACAAGTGCTTTTGAAGTCATTCTTCACGACATTGAAAAATATTGACCTCCAGAAAATATTTAGTAAGAAACAACTGAAACACTAACCTTAATACTTAACCCTAACACCCAACCCGAACCTTAATCCTAACTCTAGCCCCTAACCCTACCCCTAAGATCTATCCATAACAAAAGACGGAACACATACGGCTGACAATTTTATCACATGATGACGTCATCATTTAGTGTGTGATATTCTGCTTATAACGTTTCAACATTGCACACATTACAACCCTCTCCCCCCCCCCCCCCCAAAAAAAAACCCCACATACACACAATAATTCGTTGCTGCTCAACGGTGGATGGTCTATCATTGTACTTATATGTGTTCTAAAGGAGGTTTCTTCTTCTTCTGTGTTCGTTCTCAAACTCCTGCAGATTAGCAGGATGTAGTCCGGAGAACGGAATGCGTTGTGTCATGGTTTACAGCATTGCTGCGATTTCTGCGCCTTTCGGCCTGACACATCCGACTTCAGCATGGCTGTGGGGTCACTTACCCTATATGGGGTGGGACAGCCAACTCCATCCCATAACCTCCTTAGTCGCCTTTTACGACATGCGTGGAAGGTATACAGTGTTGCTATTCTTTGCTCCCCTTTCGGCCCCCGGCAACACACGGTCGCTAAAGGGGGTTTAAACCTTACAAACCTTCTTTTCTACAGGCTTGGTGAAACGATTGAGAAGAATAGAAATGTGCTGTCTATCTGCCACAAGAACAGTTAGGTCTACTACTTATGAAAGAGTACACAGTAGATCTCCATCAATGTGTGTAAATGCTACCTAGAATCAAGCTTCCTATGACTAGCCGAAACTGTGTCATGAGTTCTGACGTATAAAGATGCCTGTGTAGATCTAGCGTTCCTGCTCATCTCTTTGGCCTGGAGATAACCAAAAAATTGAGCACTTAGTTTATTGAGGCATATTATGGGGTATTTCAGTAGGGTATCAGCGTCAACCCGATATCACGTCTGGGTCAGCAATATTGCTGGTCTTTCCGCATCTGCTTAGGTCTACTATATCAGGGAAGATCGTGCTTTTATCAAACAACCTCTCCCCCCCCCCTCCCCGTATCTGGAGGACATTCTGACATTCTCAAACTGTGGGCACACCTGGCAGTCCCCCCTCCCAATAGGAGTATACTTGTAAAATCATTATCATGTGCTAGTTATGGTAGAGTGGGAGATTACATCTACAATAACACTTCAGTATTTAGAAACTTTTTATCTTATATCTCAGCAGATCAGTGATTCTGATTTCTTATCGCTATCTTCATCTTTTACAATCAGTCACGTATCCAGTCCAATATTGGTCATGTAAAGAGTTACTTGTTTAAGATCGCTGTAGGTTCCCCACAATTTGGTTTGCAGAGACTCTCATGTGGGTCTTACTGTCACTCTGTGAACAGCGATGATGTCTATCTATCTATCTATCTATCTATCTATCTATCTATCTATCTATCTATCTATCTATCTATCTATCTATCTATCTATCTATCTATCTATCTATCTATCTATCTATCTATCTATCTATCTATCTATCTATCTATCTATCTATCTATCTATCTATCTATCTATCTATCTATCTATCTATCTATCTATCTATCTATCTATCTATCTATCTATCTATCTATCTATCTATCTATCTATCTATCTATCTATCTATCTATCTATCTATCTATCTATCTATCTATCTATCTATCTATCTATCTATCTATCTATCTATCTATCTATCTATCTATCTATCTATCTATCTATCTATCTATCTATCTATCTATCTATCTATCTATCTATCTATCTATCTATCTATCTATCTATCTATCTATCTATCTATCTATCTATCTATCTATCTATCTATCTATCTATCTATCTATCTATCTATCTATCTATCTATCTATCTATCTATCTAACATGTCCTTTACAGAACGTTCTTCTCACTGCCACTCTGTATTCATCTCGGTTCTGTGCAATCTGTCAAGCTTTTTCTAGTGCCATGTTCAGAAGGTCTTCGATGTCATGTTTCCACTGTAGTCCTGGTCTGCCTCTTGTTCTCAATTCTGGAAGTTTTCCCCCATGATTAATTTTTATAAACATTTGTTTCACTTTATATGTCCGAATTATGTTGGTTTGCGTTTTTTGATAGTTTGAGGAGCCAGACGTCATGTTTAGGTCTTTGTGAATATTTTCGTTGGTTCATTTTTCTGTCCATGATACTCATACGATCGTTCTATAACATTTCATTTCGAATGCCGATATTTTCTTTTCTAATGCAGATGTTATTGCCCACGTCTCACAACCATATGTTGTCACTGGAATGATATATCTTCTTAATAGTTGTAACTTTCTTTTTCTGTTTGCCACTTGCTGTAGTAGGGCATGTATGTTCTGATGGTTCTCCACTGATGCAACAGGCCAGAGAGTCACTAATGCTGATTCAGTTAAGTGTACATTTAGGCTATTAAACATTGCCCCGTTTTCAGTTAAAATAGTGTGACTTCATTTATGTTAAATCTTTTGATGTCTTGCTCAGGTCTATATTGTCTATTTACTTCTCTTCACTGAAGTCGCACAAATGTTTTAATACTATCAGTAAGTATAGCCCCGTCACATACAATAATGGCAACAATTTCAATAATGACAACAATGTAATCTTGTAATGTCGCACCTCTCTGTTACATATACAGATGACTAGTTTTCAATTTTGGCACATGTTTCTGTGACACTTGGGGGATTCATATCTAAATTTGAGTATCACTTATGTACTCACTTAGTTATTCCTCATCTATCCTACTCAATTTTCTATTGATAATTAACTTCTCAACGAGTCTCTTCATGTGCTAGTTATAGTTACAATTACTCATATAAATATATATATGATGGCCATCTATACAGATGGTCAGGATACCGTGTCAAAGTTACATGATAAGCCTATACATATAGGTTTAGGCTATACAATTATTGTAATTGTATTGTACTAGTTACAATTATATATATTTGAGACATGGTCGCTTACGCCAGAAGGCATGGTATCGATGAATGAATATATAGGCCTATATATAAACAGTCCTGAAACGGAGAAATATTTGGCTGTTCTCTGTAAATTGTTCAGTTGATGAAAGTTAGTGATATTGTTTGCTAAAAGGTGGTGAGTGTGAGTACACCTCACAATCCCAATGTACCAGGTTTGTAAGCAGCTATAGACAGTTTGGCAACTGGATCATTCATAAGTTAATGTCAACCTACGTTCTAGAAAATCACCACAGACAAGAAGTATGGCTTGAGTGCAATGTCCTGAATTGTGAGTAGCTGTTGTTATCAACCGATATTATTGCGCTCTGGTCAAACCCATAGATGCTCAGTCTCCTCTAACAAATGATAAAGGAAATAATAAGACCTATAACCAGTCAGGGTCGCCACACTGGATACATCAGCCGCCCGTGTGTTGCCGGGGCCCGAAAGGGGAGCAAAGAATAGCAACACTGTTTACCTTCCATGCAAGTAAAAGGCTACTAAGGGGGTTATGGGATGGAGTTGGCTGTCCCATCCCATATAGGGTAAGTGACCCAAAGCCATGCTGAAGTCGGATGTGTCAGGCCGAAAGGCGCAGATATCGCAACAATGCTGTAAACCATGACACAACGCATTCCATTCTCCGGACTACATCCTGCTAATCTGCAGGAGTTTGAGAACGAACGCAGAAGAAGAAGAAGATAAAGGATACATCAGCAGAAACACCCCCCCCCCCGGACAATATCCTTAGCCATTCGTAAGAATGTAGAAAAATCACGCCCAAACCACTCCTTGATGTTACAATCCAGGATTTTCACCATTTTCTCTCCTTCCATCCTCGACTGCTCCTTGCAAAATAACTTTACAGAGCGAGTCTGTCTCCGTTACATGTCCAAACCAATCAAGTTTACGCCGTTTCACTACTGCCAAGAGTTGTTCTTGATAACCTGCAAGTCTGTTAATTAGCGAGTAGACAATGAAGGTTATACATGCTGATGGCCCCTGTGACTCGCTGGTTGAACATCCTCTTAATTTTGCTCTGTATGAGGTATCAAGTTCTACTTCTGTCACACTTTATACATGACTATCCAAATCTCAACTCAGATATGTCGTAAACAGCCGTGTCTACATCAAACGGATGATCTTGAAACAGTTTCAGCACGTTGTCATTATCAGCTGTCAACTCATTATGTTAATACATTGGCTGCAAGTCTGTGCTCTCTCCGTACTGCGTATCGCAGGCAATAGATTCGTGTGTCGTGAATTAGATTTACAATCAACTTTCTCAGTATATTGCAGATGATAGTCATAGTCCTATTCAATATTTTTTGTCATGTTTCTGAACCTTCAATAAGAATACGCTAGTATGAATTTAAAGTATTTTATTCTGTGTGAAATCTGTTCAATTATGGACAGCACTCTTTTCATAATTTGTTTTAGCATTATATTTGATGCTATAAAATGTTGAATTTCAAAAGCCTTGGTGTGTGGTGTATCATTTGTAATTTTCATTTATGTTGTTACAAAAGCACAAATTATTGTACTAACTTCTATTATCAGATGAGTTTCAATTTCTTCTGTAAACGGTGAAAGTACAGATATGATTCCAGTTGTTTCATTGATTAACAATTTGCTCATGACATCTGTCAGAGAAAGTAGTACAATATTACTTCAATTGTATACATTATCAATTAGAAAATATATCTTATTATATTTATCAGAAAAATTAATAAGATATTAGGCCTAATAGCCCTATGTCACACAAAATAGAAAAATGTGACTTCTTATGACGTATGTCAAAGAAAGTCGAGACAGCTTAGTTATATTGTATGCCACACAAAGTAGCACAATATTACTTTTAATAGTGTAGTACTATGTCATAGAAAGTAACTGAATGTAACTTTAATTGATGTCTTTCAGAAAAGTATTTCATTTCTGTTGATAGCTTAGGCTTATGTCTTAGAAAGTAGTAAAAAAATTTTTTTAGTTTGTGTCATAGAAAGTAGAGGAATGTCATTTCAGTTTAGACCTATATGTCATAGAAAGTAGTAAAATGTTATTTGAGTTTATGTGTCATAGAAAGTAGTAAAATGCTATTTGATTTTATGTGTCATAGAAAGTAGTATAATGTTATTTGATTGTTATTTGTTATTTGATGTTATTTAATGTAATTGAGTTTATGTGTCTTAGAAAGTAGTACAATGTAATTTTAGCTCATGTGTCACAGAAAGTAGTAGAATGCTACTTGAGTTCAACATGAAACATTAATCGAGTGTCTTCAAGAAATATGCATAAATGGGAAAGACATCATGTCGATTAGAACTATCTGTTGGGAAGAAACTGCACCAATAAGGTGCAAACACAGCTCCTCGCCATACAAATAAATTTTTAAAAAGGGGTAAGACAAGGATATAATTTATCACTCATCCTATTTAACATGTTCACATAGAATATTTTTAATAATAATAATAATATTAAAACCCATAACTAGTTACAATTGTAGCGGTGTTACATTGAAACATTTGGTGCAGAAAGATCTCCACTCTATCCTCTACCATCCTGATGAGTTTGGAAACTGCACATCCTATCAAATCCTTGATGTTATGCAGCCATGTCTTCTTCTTGACATTTTTAAACATATAGAAGGAAAGCTATGACTCAAAATCAGTGGGAAAAATAATACCGGTAAACAATATGTGATGTGCAGATGACACTGTCCTCTTAGCAGAAAGTGAACAGGAGCTACAAAAACTAATAGATGAAGTGGATAAATCAAACAAAGAAAATAGACTCGATATAGGCCTTAACATTGGGGGGAAAAACCATAATAATCATAAAAACGCAGAACAGATGTTTAAAATAAAAATGCACGAAGAGATATTACAATAAATATAACATTATCAAAATCTCTGACACATAGGCCCTAATCACAAATGATAATAGACGTGAAACAGAATTAAAAGGAGAATATGAATGGCTAAAATTACTTTCAATAACATGAAGAAAATATTGACAGCTAAAAAATGACAAACTAAAAATAAATATTGCAAAATGCTACATCTATTCTATATTAACTTTAGGCCTATGGATCAGAAACTTGAAATATGAACAAACAGCTAAAAGACAGAACAGCTGTGTTTGAGAAGCGGATATATAGAAGAATAGGGAGAACTCATGGAAGGAGAAGAAAACGAACAGAGAAGTTCTAGCAACACTTCGTATGATAAAAGAAAGATTAAAGGAAATGAAGATCAAACATATTGGGCCTAAAGTTTTTTGGACATATTAAAAGACATAACATCTTGTTTAAGACCTTAATGGGGGTAGAGTCGAGGGGAAGCGAGAAACAGGTAGGCATACAAGTAGAAATTAGTAGGAAAGAAACATTACGATATGGAGATGTTGCAGTTTTTATTATGAACCAGCATCACTATACAATGGACATTGATGCTGGTTCCAAATCAAGTACTGAAGTCTAGCAGAGTGCACCATCAAAGCAAGAGACAGGATGTCGGAGGTCCGTTGCAGCCAACCTTCGTTGCGGAGACGACGCGATTATGATACATATAAAATAACCAAATTCGACGTATTTTTATATTTGTAGCAGGAACTAGTGCCTAATTCTTTTGTGCAATACATCTCTTTTACCGCGGATAAAGTCCATATTGGCTATATCAGGCAAAAAATGTAAATAATGGGAGTTGCAATTAAGGTATTCATGTCACCAAAAAGTTAGAATTTTCTTTTTTTAACGACGTCAATAACAAAAAATATCATACAGTATTTTCCTATATATATATATATACATACACACACACACAGTATATAGGCCTATAGAAGTTGGTTTCATCTCCCTGAGGTCAAGGGTACGACTCTTGGTAAGATCTGGGGTTTTTTCTGTCGGAGGATATTTTTGAAAATAAAACACAACCTGTATATGGCAGCAATGGAATGATATCTTTTATCACACAGTTACATGTCCTTCCTTCAACGCCCTAACTGGAAAATAGGCAGTGTTGACAGTCACTGAACAACTCTGGGTTCAGTCTGTGCCCTCCTTCCTCCCCCCCCCCGGATTGGCAAAATTACATCACTTGGTGCTTACATCTATTACTCTCTGGCTGATATGCAGTTTTATAATAAAGCCTTACCTGTTATTGAAGTTAATAATATTTGCATTGTGTACCTGATGTATTCCCTGATCCTAGCTTAAGTGAATACTTCACTGGCATGTCGAAACTATCCATGTCTTTCGCTTGTATTAAGCCGGGTGTTATATTGGTTATTTGCCCCTTAAATTTCAAAATGAAAACCAGAAAAAAAATAACATTCTGAAGAAATTAAAATCTGACATTGTTTATTGAAAAGTATATTATTTACATATTTACTAGATGGGCTTGTATCGTGGCACGGTAGAAGCTCACCAACCGAGCTTATTGACAACACAAGAGACAGAGAGTCGTGGAGAAACATGATCGCCTACGTCTGTCGGCATGGCACTTGATTGATTGGTATTATTTAATGAAGTTATACTTTCAGCGCACGCTTTCCTGATAAAGAATGAAGGGATGACTTTCTTAGGCTGTGGTAATAATGATCGCCCAAGATAAGCTGGAAATAAATATGTAGTTTTTAAGAAGAATTATGAAAATTCTATGGACAAACATAAAATAAACGAATGTAGAAGTTCTCAGAGATGCTGGAGTAAAACGACAAATTATAGCAAAAATTATAAGCAATCAAGATTTGTAGGACATGTGATCAGGAAAGTAAAACTTGAACATTTAGTAGTAACCGGAAAGATCAAGGAGAGAAGAGAGAGAGAGAGAGGAAGACAAAGATAAATTTCCTAATTGATTGTCACTGTGGCACAAAAGAGGTCACCGACTGAATTAATTAATAACACAAGAGACAGAGAGTTGTGAAGAAGCATGATCACCTACGTCACTCGGCATAGCGCTTAATTGATTGAATAAATATCGCTTTGACATCAATGTTTGCACGACGTGTATACATTTTAAATTCTACCTTCGAGTCTCCGAAAGAAAAGAAATACAGTCCCTACCGTGAATTAAGCTAAACCAGTGTCGTTCCGATTGTGACACATGCGTTCTAGCTATTCGGCCATATACATGCTACCACTAAATATGGCCCTTTGCGTCTTTACAAATGGTAAGAAAGCATGCCAGTGTACATTACATATGGACAAAGTATTCCTCAAATTTAAGTTTCTCTCATGATTGATTTTGCCAATTTTTGATCTTCAAGGGTGAAAGCAGTATATACAGAGTGCCAGTGCCTTTTGTCTACGTCGCACATTTTGCCTTCTCCCTCAGTGTCCTCTCAGACAATTGGATACTTCGAAGTAGATCACTTTAACCCTTTATGGGATAGCCAACTGCACCCTATAACCGTAGTTGCCCCCGACGACATGCATGGTATTGAATAGCTTTACTGCTCTTTGCTCTCCTCTTGGGCCCCTTGTAACACCTGGGCGAGTTATCGTAAGCAATTACTGCTATTTATGCTAATTTAATGTAAAATCTTTATTTTAAAAATTTGTAAACGAATTTCAATTTTGCAGTTAATATTTGGAGTGGACTCTGGCGTTTAAAGTTTTTGTTATCTAACCGTGGTCTCACAAAGGATGAAAAGCAATGCCTTACAGAACGTGGTTCTCACTGCTACTCTGTAAGCGTCATAATTCTGTGCAAGCGGCTCTGCCTATTCGAGTGTAATATTCAAAAGTTGTTCAATATTCTGTGTCTATCTTATTCTTAATCCGTCTCGTGTTCTCTTTCCATGTAGTTTTCACTCCATGATTAATCTTTCTGACCAATTTTGTCGTTTTATATGTCTAAAATATTCGATCCTGCCACACGCGCACGCACGCACACACATTTATAAGAACTGGAAGAACGATGCTAACATTATTACAGAGAATCAGATAGCTTCTTCTTCTTCTGCGTTCGTTCTCAATCTCCTGCAGATTAGCAGGATGTAGTCCGGATAATGGAATGAGTTGTGTCATGGTTTACAGCATTGCTGCGATATCTGCGCCTTTCTGCCTGACACATCCGACTTCCGCATGGCTTTGGGTCACTGACCCTATATGGAATAGGACAGTCAACTCTATCCCATAACCTCCTTAGTCGCCTTTCACGACATGCGTGAAAGGTAAACAATGTTGCTATTCTTTGCTCTCCTTTCGGGCCCCGGCAACACATGGGCGAATCAGAGATCTTAGTACAACACCTTTCAAAGTTACTCATATCCCCATCTCAGTAAATATAAAATGTTGCAGCGACTGTGACGTTCGTTAGATATTCATCTCCCCAAGGGTCTCCCCAAAATGCTGCCATAACCATTATCAGAATATAGTGTGAAAAAAAACACAGTATTGTTTGTATTTATACTACATCCTCTATATTATATTGTTTATATCAACAAGTTTGATACGACAAACATTAGAAACAGACGAGCAATAAGAATCAATGCAGTTAATGTGTGTAGGCTTATATATAAATGTAAACATGTGTTATTCTCTTTCAGAAAGCAATAATATATATGTGTATCACTATACAAATGGATATTTTGATAGCTGATTGATGGAAATTTTTTTCGCTAGATGTAAAACAGGCATAGCTTCTGTATGAACGCTGCGCTGTCTGAAGCTCTGCTTTTGTTCTATAAATCTGTGTTTGCAAAATATAGTAAATAGGTTCGTATGTTTCTCTCAATTGTTGATACTGAGAATAGTTATGCGGGACCAGCTCAGTGATTTGTTATCAGCTTCACAAGTGTACAATGGTGTAGTAGACAGTCGCATCCTCTTCATGTGTTTATTCTGTCAATGGAATGTCAGTTATAGCGACATAACATGGATAAACAGTATTCCCTTAGTGCTACTTGTTCCCCTTGCCTTTATCTCTCCACTCGTTACTTTTTGTTGACTTTGAGGTTTGCGTTAGTAATCTTCGATAATTATATATGAACTTTACAAAATTAACGTTTCACTTACTTCAAAATGCAATGGCAATATGACTTCATACGAAATATTGCATTGGTTGGATTTATTAGATTTAATTAAACAGCTTGGATGATAGAACTCTGGGGGAAGGTCATCCACATCATGTATGTCAATGATCAAGGTCGTATATGACATCAAACTATGCATGTCCTACATTTTAAAAATAAATTATCAACAAAAACTGTATTATAATCAAAATTTTCAACTTCAACATATTTTCTATATTGTGCACAGAAAATCTCATTTTTCTTTGGATATACCCATATTTACCTCGAGTGACAAACTCTTATTTTTTTTAAATATGGAAATATATATCTCATGAGTCGAAATGCATATCGACATTGTTATTTGGGACTGAAATACTGGAAATTGACACTTACTATTATAATATATAATATGCTGTGGAAAAATACCGGTATATTTTAATATTAAAACAAATGGTTGGCAGAAAGGCATTTCTGGATTAGATATTGTCGAATCTACTAGGTTTCCAATATGGGACATATTACTTCTAATGGGACCGCAGTGTCCTTTGCGAGGACCATTGCGAGGGGTAGTGTTCATCTGAGGGGGTCAACAAAAAGGTAAATATGCGAAATACATTCAACAATGTATGAAAGCAGACAGTGACAGTATTTTTAAATATATAAAATAATTTCAACAATATGTGACAGCAGACAATCGCAGTATTTTTAAATATGTGAAATAATTTCAACAATATGTGTGATAGCAGACAATGGAAGTATTTTTAAATATGAAGAATGTATGGTCTCTATCGGTGGCGAGAAAGAGAGTTCTTCAGAGTTACATAGCACCGATTCTAACATAGGCGAGTCTTGGACAACAAATAAAAATAACCAAAAAGACCAGAGGATGTCCAACAAAGTGGATAGTGGCGCGGTAACCAAACGAATAAGTGATAAATACTACATAAAGTAGAAAGGTTACTGTTAAAGCCTAACTATCAATGTAAAAAACATACATAAGAAGTAATAAACAAAAGAAAAAAGCCTTCTTTCCACATTCTGGTCCAACTGGGACCTTTCTCAAGAAACATATAACCATTGAACAAGAAACATGGAAATGGAAATGATTATTTGGACACATCCTTCTTCTTTGTAGTTGCTCTTCCGATGATGCTACTAGTGCTTTGTCATCTGCAAACAGCAATTCGTCTTCAGTTTTTTTCTTCCGTTGTCTTTGCTACTTTGCATATGTGATCTATATATGTTATGAACAATAGGGGGGGGGGGAATAGTACACATCCCTCTCACTCCCGAGTGAAATTGGAAATTATCGGATGTACCTGTGCTCGTTCTTACTGCGCATTGACTATTGGCGTATATGCTCTGTGATATAGGCTTATCAGATGTTGGGAAACTCCATATGTCTGTAGTGCTATTCATAGTTGTGTTCTATCCACTATGTCAAAAGCTTTCTCGTGGTCCTCGAAAGCCAAATATGTCTTGGTTATGTTCTGTCGCTCTTTCTGAAAGTTGTTTGAGGGCGAAGATTGCACCTGTACACCTTACAATTTTCCGACAGCCCAATTGTGCGTTGTTGAGCAGTGGTTACCCAGAATCCTAGGAATATCGCTAATAGACAGAGTGGGGAATGAGGACATTAGACAAAGAACCGCCACCACCCCAATTTTGGAATATATTAAGAGACAACGGATCAAATGGTTTGCACACATCAGCAGATTACCATCAGACATCATACCACAGCAAGATATGCTACACATATACAGTGAAGGCAGACCTAGAGGCCGACCACGAAAACGATGAACCACTACATAAAAGAGGCGACAAATTTCATAATATTCTCAGCATACACGAGGGCATCTCCAGAAAACTCTTCTACCTCTGACGCTGAAGTAACAAATAGTCATAATTACCCAACAATAACTGTTCTATGTGTGTGTTTATGAGGATACTTGAATACTTGTACGGAATGTTAGTTGTTGTTGTAATAGTCATTGTCTCGATTGGTCCGTTCTCATTGACTTGAGTAAGCAGGTTGAATGTCTTAACGAGATCACATCTTTTTTTTTTTGGGGGGGGGGGGGAATGTGGTTTGTCAAGTACGGAAAACCTGTTTACATGTGTTGCGAAGCGATTCCGTGCTGCTAGAACGGACCTGGTTCAATTACCGCAATCTACAAGAAAGGTAACAAAAGGTTTAGCGAATAAATAGATAGATAGATAGTCCACCTTAAATCAAGATGCTCCAAGTAATGAGAGACACACTCACGTAATTGGTGAGTTATGTGCACAATTATTACACACCATTGACACACAGAAATTCTCATAGATTCAAGGAACTGATATACAAAAAGTGATGAAAAATCACATGTTAAGGTGATAAACCAGATCAAATGAAAGCCCAATGTAAAAGGTGAAAAATGCGAACACAAACCATACACACAACCCGAATATTGTGTATGTGGAAAACAACATGAGGAAAAAATCAGAATTGGAGGCCACCGATGAGCAATGTCAAGATTGGGGGGGGGGGAGGGGGGGGGGGACAACATCGAGACTTTAGAAAGATTATATATTTTACATTGACCTTTCTAAGATATATTTTCGTTAATGATATGTAATCTGGTTAGTGAGACGTAGTGTGGTTAGTGAGACGTAGTGTGGTTAGTGAGACGTAGTCTGGTTAGTGAGATGTGGTGTGGTTAGTGAGACGTAGTCTGGTTAGTGAGACGTAGTCTGGTTAGTGAGACGTAGTCTGGTTAGTGAGATGTGGTGTGGTTAGTGAGACGTAGTCTGGTTAGTGAGATATAGTCTGGTTAGTGAGATGTATTCTGGTCAGTAAGATGTATGCTGGTTAGCTGGATGTAGTCTAGCTAGACGGATGTTGTATGGTTAATGTGATGTATTATGGTTAGTCGGATATAATCTGAATAGCGGGATGTAGTATGGGCAGTCGGATGTAGTCTGGTTAGTGGGATGTAGTCTGATTAAGGTTTCTGGTTCAGAAAATCCACGATGAAGATAACGTTCTGGAAGAATACATTACTTATATATATATTATATATATACACTGTCACCTTTTATGGGATAGTGGTCAACCTAAATGAGCAGCCCTGCTTAGTCACCTCTTACAATATAAATGGCAACTCGCCGTGCGTAGAACCAAGAGAAATGTCATTTGAGCATCCGGACCGTTCAGAATGCAATAGTAAACTACTGAATGTATTTATATGGCCTAGAAAATCACTACAACCAAAAAATGTTGGGTTGATGGCTACGTCCTGAATAGGATACGCTACCTAATTTATTTTTTTTAACAATATTTACTGTTGAAATATCACCCGTAATAACAATATACTTTCTGTACTGACATGTTAAACTGTGAATTAGAAGAAGAAGATAACTATATCTATTGTTCGCTATTAAGTAATCTTACACAAGCAACTCCAAGATTTACTTACAGAGGCTGATACGTTAAGGAAGAATTGAAGTGCATTTAATTCCTTTAAAGCTTCAAAATCCAACTGTACAACAACGTGTATGCTGCCTTTCAGAGTGTCTTTCATGTGGAAGAACAAACGGCCATCTCGCTGCAAAGAAACATTTTATAGCAGTTTCCAACGCTGCTATTTGCTGTATTATTATTATTATTATTATTATTATTATTATTATTATTAGTATTATTATTATGGTTACGGTATTACATAGTATAATTTCAATATTAAAAGATTGAATACTCGACATTTTTTGACATGCTGAAATAGGGTGTGTAGGACAAAGAAGCGTAAATGTCACAGCCAAATTGTCAACCATGACATAACGCATTACATTCACTAAACTATAGTCTTCTAAGATTAATACATGTAAGAGCGGATGCAGAAGTAGAAGGCAGATATTCATAATATCAATCATTGCATCTTAACGTCATGTGTAGTGAGGACCGTAATTGCCCCTTCGATACATGTTCCATGACACGGAAATGGGGTTCAGTTTAGCCAACAGAGGCTAGAAAAAAATTTCGATTAGACCATCTTTCACAGCGAGCAGATCTACAGTCTTGTCCAAGAAAGCACAGGTGCTTTCTTGGAAGTCAAAGTCAAAGGTACCAAAAACTATTGTATCATACAATCCGCACATGTCTAATAGGCCTATGTCTGCATATCAAATTTTAATTTATCCATGACGCTATTAGTCCTGTGAAATTGATGATGCTACTAGCCATTTGAAGTTTCCCAGGCAGCAACAGTGATGAAAACTCAGTCTCCACAGAATCCCTTCTCCCCCCCCCCCCCCACACACACACACAAACACAAATTATTGATCTATGTGTAACCAGGAGGTCGAAGATGAACATTACTAATTAACCTGAGAAGCCAACACATGTACGAATATTTTGCACGGAGATACAGAACTATCTATTTATTCGCTAAACCCTTGTTGCCTTTCAGCGTCAGGGGTAGAAGAGTTTTCTGGAGATGACACTCGTGTGTGCTGGGTATATTGTGGAGTTTGTCGCCTCTTTCTTTTCGATGGTCCATCGTTTTCGTGGTCGGCCTCTAGGTCTACCTTCACTGTATCTGTGTAGCATAGCTTGCTATGGTATGATGTCTGATGGTAGTCTGCTGATGTGTGCAAACCATTTTATCTGATGCAGCACTATAGCACTAAAACTTAGCACTAAAACTTAGCACTAAAACAATGGATGTGAATACGACTTTGTACAAATAAATTGGGGGGGGGGAAGAGAGAGAGAGAGAGAGTTCTAGAAAAAAGCCTTGCTACTATGTTTTGAAGTAGCTTTTTGGAAAATACACTATTTTAAGTGGTATAGTTGCGAAAGTCGGAAGACATTTCCCCTACTTTTTTTATATGTTATAGTTACCTAAGAGAGCGAGGGAAGGACTCAACCCGTAACCCATCCACTTCAACACGCCGCTACGGACGTGTGTATCTATATCATATGATCATATGGGTGGGCAATATTTTGTGTTTTGGGAAAGTCAGTCTCGCTTGAATTCAGCTGAGTAAGCTGACCTTATATTCAAGCCCGCGGATAAGAAGAAGTTAGTGGGGGGGGGGGAGGTTAAACCCCATTATGAAATTAATATATGAAATTTAGGACTAATTCTCAAAATAGGTCACTAAAATCTCAATACACTGAAGAAATTATCCACGAAAACAAGAAAATGACATTATTTAAGGCACCTTCCTCTTACTGAAGACATATTATTTACATACACATACACTGACCTGTACTTCAGGCAAGTACTCCCATATACCAAACGTTAGAAACTCATTAGTAGTCGGGTTAACGTCAGCATCAATTGCGTGATCACTCAACAGGTAAATTTCTGTACCCGCTTCTGTGTTCTGGTGAAATTATGTAAAAGTAAAATGTTATCAGGCATCCGGAAATATCTGAACCGAGACCGTCGGCAGTTATAGAAGACTTGAAAGCCAAATAATAATAAAAACACGTAACGAACGGGGTCCAACTTAATTTAGCGAATGTCTTCTATACTGACAATCGGTCACGACTAAAATAAAAAAGCTAACATATTTTGGATTTTAAAAAACACATTGGTTTAGAAAGAGTAACATTGAAGGAAAAGTCCAAGGAAAGAGGACAAGAAGCAGACTCAAGACTACGATGGACACCGAAGACCTTCTGAACTTGACACTGGAAGAGGCTGGACAGTTTACTCAGAACCAAGAGGCTTACATAGTGGCAATGAGAATAACGTTCCATAACAGACGAGTCACGTAGATAGATAAAATGTGATAGAGAATGCCTATAGTCTATTATCTATCCCCAGGTGGAAGCTGGTTACTAGCATCCACACCTGCCGTTAAGTATAGGGGTGGGAGCTATAAGTTTATGTTCACGGTCAGATGTGATGCCTGAGTAGTACTGAGTCCGTGTTTGTGGAGGGTGATCGTGATGTTATCGATCCATCTCTTTCTCGGTCTTTCCATTGCTCTGTATGTAGCTGATCGTTTGTTATAAACTCTTTGTTGTATTTTCTTGGGTTCATTCTCACAAGGTAATCAAACCGCTTTATCTGCTGACATTCTATATATTCGATATAATGGCAATATTACTACTATTTTTTCTGATATCCTCGTTTCTTACTCTTTCCAGTTTGATGACCATATCTGCCTTTCTCAAACACTTCATCTCACTTGTGATGATTTTTTTCTGCTGCTTCTATATTGTTAAAGACCATGTTTGACACTAGTAACAAATTGTTGGCATGAAAATTGTAGATATTATTTGTCTCTTTATGTCCATACTGATCTTTGGATGCAGGAGTAATGGATATGTCACTGCGTTTGCTTTCTGACATCTTGACTCTATTTCTCTCTCTAGTTTCTCATTTTCTGGAAAGCGGGGGGGGGGGTTGAGAAACACATTCTAAATATTTGAATTCTTATGTTGAGAATGCCATCACATGGTAAGACACATCTAAATAGCATTCATTTTTGGTAAAACGATCTCTAAAGACAATCATTGTGTGCAACAGACCCATCTGTGTTCTTCTAGATTCTGGATTCTGGATTAGAAACTAGTTTCAAAGCACGTGGGGCATTCCATGAGTGATCCGCTCTCCGATCCAGCAGTCATCTCAGTTATGTAGACTCAGAATCCCGGTCAGGTGTTGATTACGTGATCTTCTGGGCTTTCCAAAAGGTTTAGTTTTCCTACCCTCCCCTCTAGATACTTCCATTTCTAGCATTCTCTGTATGTGTACGTTCTCGGCCTCATTGACATCATTTTCATCTTGAAATGAATTTATTACTATCTTAATCAAGTCTGCTTTATCTCATCTCGGCATTGTGCGGTCTATCACCGCATTGCCTGCCAATAAGTCGGCTCTCTCGTTTCCTCTGACCTCAGCATGACCAGGGCAGTATATCCATGTAATGCTCTGGACAATTGAATTGTTCATTAAATCCCACCATTCTTTTTCAGCATGTACTTTTCTATATTCCTTTGCATGCTTTGAGAGTCAGTGAGTATTACCGAGTGTGTTGATGTACCAATTAAGTGCTGATGTGACTCTATCTCCATCCTCATGCTCGATGTGACAGTGGGATATGCTGAAGATTTCTCAACCAACTTCATGCCGTTTCTGTAGGCAAAAAAACCACAACCGCTTTTATTTGTGCTTCTGTTAACAGAGCCATCTGCGTATATATTAATGTCTTGTAGTTTCGAGTGTAGCTGCGTGAGTTCATGCACTGTATCCTGGGCCCTGACACCCGTCCATTTTCGACACGCTTTGTCTAGTTGTACTATTATTTTAGTCGATGATTTCTTTTCAGTGTCTACCTCCACCCATTCACTGCACTTTCCTATTTCTTCAAATTCAAATACTCTTCGCAGTGTGTCTTCTGTCTCTGCCATCCATGATCTATCACGCTTGATTTGTTTTTCCCTTGACTCATCTAGAGGTTGATGTAATGGGTGGTGGTTGTATTCTGTCACTTTAAGGTACGATCTAACTTGTGCTACCTGATACAAGCAGAAACAGTACCCATTGCTGCATGTCGAAGGTCGCCATAACCTTGACAACACTGATCCCTTTTTCAGCCTTCTGAATCATATTTGTGACTTGTTTGTTGAATACCTCCATCTTGTGTATTTCACTTAACATTCTTTAATGATATCATAAAACCACATGGATTAGGGAAATAAAATCCAGTGACACTTGTGACTATTCGATATGCGTACAAGTTAAGGTATCTCTACATTAACTTAGCAACTGCCAACTGTCTCTTCTTTAAAACAAATATTCAATGTTACCCCCTCCCCCCCCACCCAGGGCCGGTCTTAGGCCATTGCAACCTATGCGGCCGCATTGGGCCCCGCACTTCATGGGCCCATAAATTAATATTAGAATTTATTGTATTATCCTCTTCCCTACCCAGACTGGGCCCCGCGCAATCCGTTTCGCATTGGGCCCCGCAATTGTTAGGGCCGGCCCTGCCCCCCACCCAAGCATTCATCATTCGTACACTCATACATCCACATTACTTTTTACTTAGAATTTACTTACTTATTTAAATTTAGTAGTACAAATAAATGTGTGAACTCCGGAAATACTTTCAGTAGACGCCTAAGTTGTACCACTAGCACTTAGCTCCTCAGATATAGAAACTATTTCGTGATACCGTTTACACAGCTACAGGAAGTGGTTGGTATAATTGTTTGGGGGTATCAGGACTGGTTCGATGATTACGACAGTATGGTGAAACCTCTCATTCAGAACAAAGGTAACTTGCATAAATCATATCTTAATGGTTCAAAATAAGTTATCAAAATGTTATTAGGCGAAAATGTAAAAAAAAAAAAAATATGAAAAAATAGCACAGAAGGATGCACAACAGATTGTTCAGCACGAAAGCTAGAGATAGGCTATATCACTATGTTGACAGCCACACTATGTTGAAATTCTATTCAGCTCTAAAAGTAGTAGGACTATATGGTTCTCAATCGTCTGAAACTTCTCTTTTGCAAACTCTGAAGGAAACTTTTTCATCACAAATAGAAAATGAATTTTGAACTATGAGAAGAATGTTTTAATA
This sequence comes from Meghimatium bilineatum, assembly GCA_034231615.1. NCBI lineage: Eukaryota > Metazoa > Mollusca > Gastropoda > Stylommatophora > Philomycidae > Meghimatium > Meghimatium bilineatum. The sequence continues at coordinate 58,029,808 of CM067320.1, forward strand.
GTGTTATAAACCATCAAGGTTTATCAACGATGACGCAATTGCACGTCTGATGCAATCACCAATTAACGATTAATTCTCAAAACACCATTTCCAGGCAGAGGTGTCGTTTCCACATATATTTACAGTTTTATGTACTTCCTGTTCCTATCCTTCCGGAATCTCGCATCCACATTTTTCTCGGACACGATTGTTGTATCGTTGTCATTTCTACTCGTTGTCTTCTGATGTTATGTGCGTATCTTGATAAAGGCCTTTTGGTCGAAAAGTCGATTATGTCATGTGTTATTTGTATGATTATACTGTATGTAATTTTGTGTGTCTATTATTTAACGTGAGCATCCGACAGTGATAGTGTGGTAGTCGTCATTCAGTAAAACTTCATTACCTGTATTCCAAGTAAGTACTTCGTCATACAATTTACCGCAGTATTACCTTTTATAATTTCCAGAGGGAATACGGACACCTGAAATTATCCGGGACGCAAAAATCCAAGTATCGTCTCTGCTAATGAGAAGGTAACAAACAAGATTTAAACTTTGTCCATATTTTCAAAGATTGTTTTTTTGTTTTTGTGTTCGCTCTAAAACACCCACTGGATCTCTCGTGTGGCAGAGAAAATAGCAATGCCTGCCAGATTTTCAGTAAAATTTAGTTCATCATCCAGAGAACATAAATGAGTTGTGCTGCCGTTTGACTTTAGCCAATGATCCGAAATATCCGACTTCGTCGGTGCTAACTAATACTGTCATCGTTTTTACCACTTCCACTGAAAGGTGAACGTCTGTAACCATATGTAAAAATATCGCTAGTGGCCGTATGAGGGACCTCGTTCCTGTACTGTATACCAAACTCAAAGCTAGCCATATAGTCAAGCATGTTTACCTTTTCGCCTATGTAGGAAACGCTATCGACATGCCACAGAGGATAACTTCAGATATTTTTGAATCGCTGAATTGGATTTTAAAAAGGAAATAAAGGTGCAAGACGGGTTAATCTCAGATTAAATGACTCAGGTTAAAATCGTGTTCGCTTTTCGGATTGTGTAGCTGTTTTCAATAGATTCTGGAAGTTTTATTCAAGCTAGTAGGAGGAAAAAAACCCATCAGGCAAGCATGAAACAATAAGTGAAACAAGGTAGTAAAGTAAAAGTACAATGAATATATGCTAAAGAAAAAACGTGTCAATAAAATGCGGAAAAGAAATGCAGCAATAATTTCTGAGAATAGAAAAGCACAAAACTGACCTCTGGAATAGTTATCTTCAGTGGCTTTACAAAAAATTCTGGTGCGTGTTCATTTACAGGTAATATTTGCAATATGATCTCCCGAATCTGAAATATATAAATTAAATAAAACGATCGCCAACGGATGTAGGATTAAGTCAGCAGTCACGTTATTATTACGAGTAGATTATAAGCTGCAATAGAAACTTGAAGCACTTATTTCGATCTTTGGTGTTGGCTACATTAATCCGGGGTAGATGGTTATGTTTGATGCCATGTAATTGCACATATAAAATTTGTACCATCCCTTAAACTAGTTTATAGGTAAAATTTGAATTAGGCCCCTTTTTACATACTGAAGTCGGATGTGTCAGGTCGAAATACGAAGATACCGCAGCAGGTCTGTAAACAATGACACGGCGCATTCCGTTCTCCAAACTACATGTAGTTAATCTGCAGGAGTTTGGAAACAAACGAAAAAAGAGAAATATTAAACTAAATTTAGAAGAGAAAATGAGAAGTATTGGTATAATTGTAAAAATAACATGAGAAGTATTGATCTAATGTGAAGGATAACATGAGAAGTATTGATCTAATTTGGAGGATAACATGAGAAGTATAGATCTAATTTGGAGGATAACATGAGAAGTATAGATCTAATTTGGAGGATAACATGAGAAATATTGATCTAATTTGGAAGATAACATGAGAAGTATTAAATTACTTCCAAAGAGAGCATGAACAAATGTTAAACCAATGGATATGTGAAAATAAGGAATGTGTTCAAATAAAGTGTGCGAGAAAGAATAATAGATGGTAAATTAATTTAGGAAAAAAAACCTGAATTGTTGCAATTTTAAAAGTACGTATAAGTACAGGAATAATGATCTGTGACAAATGATGAGTTACATTATTTTATTTAACTTAATAGTTCTCAGTGTGTGAGTAATATATTAGCAAGTGTAGTCTAAAAAATTTCTAGGGGGAGAGGGAGCACGACTAAAAATGGAAATAGGAACCACGAACCCGTCTAAAGAAAAGGCAAAGGAATGAAGATTTTTTGGACAATATCTAATTAGACATATAATTCTTAGAAAATCTGACAACTTTCTCTGTAGCTCCCAATGAGTTGCTTAGGAAAATTCATGCACAATCACAAACAGAAAGAAAACCACTGCTTAAACTAATAAAGAAAAGTACCGGAAAATCTGCAACTGTGGGTGTTGAAAGAGTCAAAAATGAAACAGAGCTTAATCAATAATATGAGAAAAATACAATCTTCATTTTTTGGCCACGCTATGAGACAAGAAGGTTTGGAGAACGTAATCAGAACAGGCATGATTGAGGGCAACAGAGACGGAGGGCGACAACGTGATGAAATATTGGACAGTTTAACCTGGCACGGCAGGGAAACAACAACGATCTTGATACATAATATTGGAGATAGAGAGCTATGAAGAGCCTACGCCAGCCGGCATGGCACCTAATGAATGAATGACAGGAAAATCTCATTATAACAACTTGGTCCAACGAAATGTCTATATAATAACCGAAATTCGTTATATACAGTATAAACAATAAGGTATAAAATAAGGAAAGTTTTATGTGCGCTATAGAGAGATTCCAATGTATTAATTGATTTATTTATTTTTAAAACGCATGTTACCTGATTTGGAAGACTATTTCTTTCGCAAGTAAGTACCAGAGTAAGACTTGCCAGTTTTATGCCCTGTTGCAATGTAAGTAGTAGGCTATGTTATGTATTATCCGACAGTTCTACAGCATGAGCAATAAAGCATATTTTTTTTTTTAACGAGACAATAAAAACACAAAGTTTTACCGGCAAATATGCAAGTTCATGAATAGCTGTGTCTGCATTAATCGTCTTATCTTATAAATAGAAATTGATAGCATACCAACCCGGAATTTTTTACTGCATTCATTTTCTAGGCAATATAAATGTGTTCAGTAGTTTGTAATTGCTTTAGGAACGGTCCAATTGCACAATTGCCTAAACTCAATATTCGAACCCGGTACTTTGGCACAGACGCACTCTGTACCACGCCATCACAGAGCCAGACTGTCTTCGTATACCTATCTTTATTTTCTTGAGTATGTTCTTTGTCCCTCGTAGTCGATGATGACCTTTCAGCACAACTGGGATCACGATAAAGATGTTGATGTCTGCGATTTTCCTAAATGCGACTAATGAGTCCTATGGGTGCCTGAAATTTTCATTTGCACTCTGAACATGTGTGGAATGAGTTTGTGTGACCCCGAGTAGCTATTTCCTTTCTTCTATCACGTTTTTGTTGTGCAACATCGTGTCTGGGTGCTCTCTGCAGCTGCTGCACCACTCGTCATTCTGCGAAGAACGTTGGATCTATTTTGTGCAAAATTCTACCATGAAAATGTGTCTATGTTGAGGTGAATCAGTGATGTCATAAGAGTGTCTTTAAACGCTTCTTCTGTCCGTCGGCTTTGTGGGAGCCAGTCCTTGAGTTCGCCGTATAGCAGCTTTCTTCAGTAGTCTTTATGTAGCAGACGTCACAAAGTTTAGTGGAGACAACTAAAAGCGAGAGAGATATTGAGTTATCAAAATCGACGATACTCTCTAGTACGGATACGGCATGTTCGCCAATATGACATCATCATCATCAAATGCCGTCTCCGCAACGAAGGTTGGCTGCAACGTATCTCCAACATCTCCTGTCTCTTGTCTTGGTGGTGCACTCTGCTAGACTGTAACCTGTCCATCGTGTAATGTTACTCTCCCACTTGTATCTCTGCCTACCTCTTGCTCGCTTCCCTTTGACTTTACCCTCAAGTAAGGTCTTCAATAGGGTGTCATGTCTTTTAATGTGTCATGTGTCCAAAGTATTTTATTTGCCTGATCTTTATTTCTCTTATTAGTTCTTTCTTCATATTAAGTGTCTTTAGCACCTCTTTATTTGTTTTCTTCTCTTTCCATGATGTTCTCCCTATTCTTCTATATACCCACATCTCAAATGCATCAAGGCAATATGACAACACACTATTTAAAAAAAGCGAGAGAGGCAGAAGAATGGCTGTCAGCCACTTTACTTTGTACAGTCAGAATTTTGGAGATTATAGTTATACATTTTGTCACAATTTTGTCTACACTAGAAACTCTCACGTAATGATGCCTTAACAAGGCGATACCTGTCTTGCCAAGATATAATTCCAAGTGCCGTTAGACAGGAGTATTGTGTTAGTCCAGCCAGACATAAAAACTTAAGACAGTGTTTTCATGAGTTTTATTACAGTTGATGAGTTTTTAGTTGAGGGTTCTTTCTACTCAGAAGTTTGTCGCTGAGAGAAAATCTCAGAGATTCACTCGCGAGACTGATCTAAAAGTTCTATCTACGCTAGCCTCCGGCTGATCTAATACTATTTACACTTACATCCGAGCTTAGAAACACTACTTGGAGTTCAACTATACATTTTTTAAATCTGCTTTTTTGGCACCATGACACACGGATAAAGACTAATCCCAACCGTCGATGACAAGGTTTCCCGCCCCTGCCTTATATGCGTATTAAATTTTCACGATTTCAGTCGATTGACATCCAGCCCACGCCACGAATAAAACTATGTCCCAGTCTTGTGATATTTTCCTCGAGCAACACACAAGCAAGTTGCGAAACCTTTCTTGTAGTTAAACATGGCGTCAACAAACTCGCTTTCGAGAGTGTTTGCTAATAGCATCCTGCTGGACAAATGGTACTCGCTGTCACTTCATGTCGGAATCACTCAATGATACCCCAGACTGAAAGAAGGTAGTAATCAATGAGATTGAAGGATTTATTATTTCACCCGTTCCAGAGTTTGGGGCTGGTATTATTGTTCATGATTGTTTTTGTTCCTTTTTAATGAGAATTTGGAAGCACAGCTCATTAATTTACAAATATAAATAACCAAAATATCGGAGGATGTCCGACAAAATGGAAAGTGTCGCAGTAACCAGACAAATAAGAGGTAAATACGAAGTTAGTTATAAAGGTTACTGAATATAGCTATCAATATAAATAAATCAAAAATTATTTTTTTTGTTTAAATTTATATTGATATTATGTTCAGTAACCTTTATAATTAACGTCGTATTGACCTCTCATTAATTTACCATCAGCTCTGCATATTCCTTTACTGATGGTGATGAGTAGGTACTGAATAAGTAAGTTACTCATTGAATGAGTAGGCTACTCACTACTGAATGACTAAGTTACTCATTGAATGAGTAGGCTACTCACTACTGAATGACTAAGTTACTCATTGAATGAGTAGACTACTCACTACTGAATGACTAAGTTACTCATTGAATGAGTAGGCTACTCACTACTGAATGACTAAGTTACTCATTGAATGAGTAGGCTACTCACTACTGAATGACTAAGTTACTCATTGAATGAGTAGGCTACTCACTACTGAATGACTAAGTTACTCATTGAATGAGTAGGCTACTCACTACTGAATGACTCAGTTACTCATTGAATGAGTAGGCTACTCACTACTGAATGACTAAGTTACTCATTGAATGAGTAGGCATTCATTGACATATTATCTTAAGAAAATTAGAATTCAACAATCAACCATTCTATTACAGACGCAGAAACATTACTGACATTGTCAGCTCTATTTTTCTTTCTGCTATTTTTTCTTGACATTTGTTTTCGGTGACTTTTTTTTTGCTATGACATTATTTACCTCTGATTTTTGTTTAACTTTTATTCGTGCATGTGCGTGGTGTGTTATTTACCAACAGAATAATAAATACACAAAACATCATATGAAATTGAAAGAGATATTCTGTTAGTCGAGAGATAATCACTATTGCACAGATGACACATCCATAAATGTTCTATTCTCCTCCTGAGTATATCCACAATTACACAATAACTGATAGCTAAAGTTCTCTGTTAGTTAGCAAACATTCTTTGTAACCCATAACCCTTTCTGGCAACGCCGTGTTTCAAGCCTAGCTCCTTTATTCTGGACATGTAACATCATCCTCATTAATTTATTTCGTTTGTGCAATTTCACTTAAAGAGTTCAATATATCGACGTGGCTCATTCGAGACAATAGCAGAACGGACCAAACTATCTGCTCTTTCATTGCCTTGAACGCCAGAATGACCTGACACGGGAATGGATTTGATACCCTCCAACTTCGATCTCTATACAGAATCAAACAACTGTTCATGAACACAAACAAAGAACATACATATGTCTGAAAGATGTCCTCCAGATCGGGGGTGAATTCAACAATCATCTCGTACTGGTTTCCTATTTTTGACAGCTTGAGGTATTTGCTTAGAGAACTCCATACCGATCCGTCCACTGGCCCTTCTCTTGCCAACTTGTAGGTCCATCTTTCTTGTCCGTCTACCTGAATAGTAAAAATGGGCGTTCCTGCGTGAGGGAAAGACGTTTGATTGTTGGTTATATCTTAATTAATGCAGGCTATAAAATATCAATTGATGTATAAGGTGTGCAGGACATAGCTAATCAAATGTTAACTTTCTATGCATCATTTATACGCTTCATTAACCTTGTCAGAGCTAGGTCATGCGGCTCGATCTACGCGGGGTTTCGTAACCCCGAACAAGTTCATAAAAATCGGGACTAAGTGATTCTTATTAGCCCCTCCGCTATGCAATTTCACATCACTTAACTAACGTTAGCATTCCCGAATTGTTCAGGTTCTATGTAGAGGTATAATCTGCTTCCAGTATTGTTTTCCAGATCAGTATGTTTGCTTGTGTGTCTATAAATTTATAATTGTTAAAATGTATACATTTACATATAGTTCTGTATTCTCTGTGTGTGATTATCCATTGTAGTATTTCAGTGGGCAAAAGGTTTAGCTAGTGGTGCCCATCTCCTCTCCAGCCGTCCTTCTGAATTGTCGAGGGTGGAAGAAGCAGAGGAGGACAAATAAAGACATGGACAGACAACATCAAGGAATGGACAGGGCTAGATATTTCCACACTCATCCGCATCGCTGAGGATATAATTCGCTGGAGGACTCTGTGTGCTGAAGCATCCAATGTGGTACCCCTACGACCCTGAAGGGTTATGGGTTTATTGATATTTATTGATATTGATTTACATATACATAAGCAAGCAGATAATTGGGAAGAAAGAATAGAAAAGATAGATGCGACACAGGAAATGTGTAGGCCTCAATAGAGACATAAAGACACAAACCAAAAATAGCATCGTATATACATACACAAACAAATAAACACACGCGTACGCCCACACATACCATGTACATTGTAGTAACATATAGTCTATACAACGGTGAAAATTAGCACCTCGGACTGCAGAAAACATTCTCAAGACCTACCAAATATGAAATACCGATGCAAGCACACTGACCCAGAAAACAACACTGGAAGTAGATCATACTTCTACATGATTTTCAAAACGCTGTCACGCTTATAGAAGAAACATATTTGCATATTTGACGTGAATGAACTTCGTTCACATTTTGATTATTTAGGAACTAAAATAAACATTGAGGGGACTGCGCAGTTGAGATCAAGAGAAGAACGACAATGGCGTTGGTAAAATTAAAACAGCTAAAGAAACTATGGCAAGGTATTAACATAAGAACCAAATTGTGTTTACTACGAACATGTGTATTTCATGTGGCGACATATGGATGCGAAGCAGGACACTATATAAAACAGTGGCAAAGAGAAAAACATTATTTGAATTAAAGTGTTATAGAAGAGTTCTGAGAATACCATGGACAGCGAAGAAAACAAACCAGGAGGTGTTACGAACAATTAACGTCCAGGAAGGCTGGCTTCTGAACACCATATTAAAGAAAAAGCTAGTTTTTTCGGTTATATTAAGAGATACGACGGCATGGGGAGAGTGTTACTGGAGGAGATGATAGAAGGCAACAGGCGCAAAGGTTGACCAAGACATTCAAGACATTGGACAAAAGACATTCAAGAATGCCTGCGCATGTTACTGAAAGATGCAGGACAACTTGCTCAAGACCACGGAGAATTCAAGAGATCCATAGGAAAGACTACGTTTTGGAAAGAATATGTCACTTGATGATGATGAAAGACGTTCGATATCTAAATATATTGATTGGTCTATTTGACCGTCTAATCAACCTGTAGGTGCGCACACGACCATAATTCGAATATGCAACTTTATGCACAGAAGATAACTGAAATGACAACTTCATCACGGAGGTCATCTCTTCTGATTCAACTAATTGTGTATTTATCTGGAATCTACAGATCCAATCTTTTCTCCACCTACCCCATCTACAGATCCAATATTTTCTCCACCTACCCCATCTACAGATCCAATCTTTTCTCCACCTACCCCATCTACAGATCCAATCTTTTCTCCACCTACCCCATCTAAATATCCAATCTTTTCTCCACCTACCCCATCTAAATATCCAATCTTTTCTCCACCTACCCCATCTAAATATCCAATCTTTTCTCCACCTACCCAATCTACAGATCCAATCTTTTCTCCACCTACCCCAGTCAGATGTATCTGCAATATTTGCCATTGGTTATTTTGATTATTGATTAGAAAACTATATGATTAACTATGCATGCGTACGGCTCATGTGGTTAAACAACCTCCCCACTGTGTATTGTCATATTTATTACATTTAAAATTATTCATCCTTAATCACATAACACAAGCGGCATCCTCATTACTTTCTCAGTTACTAAACGTGAACAAATCCAATGGTGCTTATATATTACCTAACATTCTGTTCTACAGTGTCATTTCCTCTCTTGAGTAATCTATGCTTGTCGGGTGCATACAATTGATAGGTGCTTCATTACATCTTAGTTTCTTCTATACATAAACTCGGAACAATTCAAATCTAGTCTCTTCATAGTCGTGCATTAGCTATAGCTTTCCAATATGTTCTACTCACTTTGTGGAACCGCGTAGCGCAGTAGTTAGAGTGGTCCTGGGTTCATTCCCCAGTTGAGGCGGAAATGTTTTTCAGATCGCAACTGCTCCCAGGTCGACCCAGCCTTAATTGGGTACCGGATTAATTCGGGAAGTAAAGACTGCGAGGGAAAGGAGATGGCTACCACCCCTCATATAGCAGAGCCACTGAAATGTGAGATCGCTAACATCTCATGCCCCTAAGGCATTAGTAAATGAAATGGGTTAACTGTACTAACTTTTTACCCACCTTGACTTCCAAAGAATGTACACCCTTTGGAAATAAAAAAAATTTCCAATTACCCAATCCTTTGTCTACTTGCCCCTCATATAGCAGAGCCACTGAAATGTGAGATCGCTAACATCTAAAGGCTAGTCATTTATCTAACAGCGCACAGCAAAATGTGATAAAACTGTCATAATTGGTGATATGCCTACAAATGTATCAGTCGTGATAAATCTGTCATATCGTACCACTTATTTTCATATGCCTTTGAATGAAGGGGATTCTATAATTACTTTTCTGTCCAATTACCCAATCCTTTGTCTACTTACCCCTCATATAGCAGAGCAACTGAAATGTGAGATCGCTAACATCTCATGCCCCTAAGGCATTAGTAAATGAAATGGGTTAACTGTAATAACTTTTTACCCACCTTGACTTCCAAAGAATGTACACCCTTTGGAAATAAAAAAAAAACAGCGTATAACTTTTTGATAGAGCTGTTGTAACATCTAAAGGCTGAACAATTCAGCAGGCTAACGTCATACACCCAGAAATATCCATCAAACATAATAAGTGCTACTAATCGATTATACAATGTATTATTGTACAAATATATAGGCCTATGGCCTATATATATATATTTATAGTAAACTATTACATATTGTAAAGGTTAAATACGCTTATACAGATCTATAGACACGGGATGTAAAGAGGAGCAGAGTATGCCGCACTTCCGGTACACACCATGACAGACATGCAGATAAGGGGGATTGGTGTGTTCAACCGAAGACTCACAAAGACTCCACTACGAAAACCCACGCTTATTTTTGTCCCCGGACACGCGGGCGTGGCGGGAAACGAACGAGCCGACCAATTAGCTAGCCTCGTCACCACAACAGATGGTCAGCCTATGGATCGAGCAGACATACTCATTGCTCTTCGTGAATTCTCACGATCAGAGGATTTTGAGATGAATGAGCATGAGTCAATATCGAAAATGCGCGAATTGGGAGTGAGGATGGGCGTGGCCCGTAGAGAACCCCTGACAAAGACTTCAGAAAGAGCAGTGAACCAATAAAGAGCCGGAACAATCAGCAGTTATACCCTGAGAGATTTACTGAAGCGGAGATCTGAGCACCTATGGACTTGTCCGGTGTGTGAAGAGGATAATCAACATACCTAATACCTACCTAATATCTAACAACGTACAGCGACATTTCGTGATAAAACTGTCATAATTGGTAATATATCTAACAGCGCACACGCGACATGTGATAAAACTGTCATAATTGGCAATATATCTAACAACGTACAGCGACATTTCGTGATAAAACTGTCGTAACTAGTCATTTATCTAACAGCGCACAGCAAAATGTGATAAAACTGTCATAACTGGTGATATGCCTACAAATGTATCAGTCGTGATAAATCTGTCATATCGTACCACTTATTTTCATATGCCTTTGAATGAAGGGGATTCTATAATTACTTTTCTGTCCAATTACCCAATCCTTTGTCTACTTGCCGACCCCCCTTCCCAAACACCCCCCCCCCCCCAAATCCATATTTCAGATATATATAATTTTGTGAAAAGCCGGAATGGGCACTAGTTCTTCCATTGATTGTTAACTAGTTATGGTCATGCTGACACATGCCTGACCAATTTCTAATTTTAGGTTGCTGCGAAGATATTGAAGCGTCTTACAAAGCATATTACCGCTGCAGTCCATGATAGTTTAAATTATTATATACATACCATATGTTTAAAGCTATCACTTATTGTTACCTGGTCTCACAGTTTCATTGATTGCCAGCTTGTCATCGGATGCAAAGTCTAAATTAGAACACGTGTCTGTGAACAGAATAAAACAAATGGCGTTGAAGCAGAGACGAAAAACGAACGAAGTTTCTGAGAGTGAATAAAAACCAGAATTTAAGAATTCAAAGTATGTGATGGGCACATAAAATGTCTATTTAACATCTACACATAGTCCTACTGTTTTTAAAAACAGAGATAAGAATAGCCATGGCTCAATATGAAAGGGAAAATAATAAACAACCTAAGACCCATAATCATTGAAATGCCCAATTTTCTACTTTAACTTACCATTGCTGGAGACGCATAAACAGAAGTCTGGACATTGTCCAAGAGCACAATATTTCTGACACTGATTGTCAATGTTTTGACTGCCAGCTCTAGACACACAGTTGCCATGTGTTAAGGCGTGGATAGCTGCTAATAAAAATATACGGATAAACGCTAGAGAAAGTATTTCCATCGAAATGAGTTACTGGCACGTGTCCCACAGATCAACATGTAGTAAATGATGAAACTTGTGTGATAGAAAGGTACAGAGATTTATCAGTTTCAATTAATTTCAGCGCGTATTTCTTACACGCTATCGGTTTCCTCCTATTCAACGAATGTGCTTCCTGGTGCAACAACTACAAAATATATTATCCTATGGCCTATTGTCTATTCCCAGGTGGAAGCTGGTGTACAGCATCCACACTTGACGTTAAGTGTAGGGTGTGGGAGCTGTAAGTTTCTGTTCAAGGCCAATGTGATGTCTGAGTCGAACTAAGTCGTGTTTGTGGATGGTGGTCGTAATGCGATCCTTCTCTTTTTGGTATTTCTTTTGTTCTTTATCCAGATGATCTTATGTTATACAAATGGTCGTCATCACTTGTGCGGAAGAACAAAAAAAAAAAACATTTTTCCAAGTAACACTGTTAATTAGAAATCAGCTTCACATCGTTTGTTTGTTATGCATGGGATATGAAGTCTCTTTAAACAGAGGCAAGCCCCCATTTAACCCATAATGATTGTCCCTTGTTTTAATAACATGACTTGGTTTTTAAACTAATTGTGACATTATTATATGTGATCTCTATCAATCATTACCAATGGAAGACAATGAAACCAGGACAATTGAACACAGAAGCTAGAATAATGACAGTTGAACACAGAAACTAGAATAATGACAGTTGAACACAGAAACTTGAAACATGACAATTGAACACAGATACTAGAATAATGACAGTTGAACACAGAAACTTGAAACATGACAATTGAACACAGAAACTAGAATAATGACAGTTGAACACAGAAACTTGAAACATGACAACTGAACACAGAATAATAACAATAAACACAGAAACTAGAATAATGACAATTGAACACAGAAACTTGAAACATGACAATTGAGCACAGAAACTTGAAACATGACAATTGAACACAGAAACTAGAAGCATGACAATTGATCACAAACTAAAAACATGACAACTGAACACAGAATAATGACAATTGAACACAGAAACTTGAAACATGACAATTGAGCACAGAAACTTGAAACATGACAATTGAACACAGAAACTAGAATAATGACAATTTAACACAGAAACTTGAAACATGACAATTGAACACAGAAACTAGAATAATGACAATTGAACACAGAAACTTGAAACATGACAATTGAACACAGAAACTAGAAACATGACAATTGATCACAAACTAAAAACATGACAATTGATCACAAACTAAAAACATGACAACTGAGCACAGAATAATAACAATTGAACAAAGAAACCAGAATAATGACAGTTAAACTCAGAAACCAGGGAATTAAACCATTTTTATTTTGCAAACATCAAGCTTACTGCCATATTTCATTATGTCGCAGAGCCACAAAAACACTCAAAAGGAAAAATATGAGAATAACAAGACAAACAGCAAATTGTAACATAAAAACAACCATTTTAAATTATTACAGAACAAATGTGCTTTAATCTGAAAAATGGAATCTCACTTTAATAGTGATGGAAATGTAATGTTACAACTCTCCCAAACAAGAATACAGAATACTCTTCATATTGTTGTTTGTTCTCGACAATATTCTGCAATCATGACAAGGAAACCAGGTTCATATCAGATATGTGGAATGGGCATGTGGCCATCAATGTTGTAATTTTATAATTTTGTTTCATTTACTCATATATATATATATATAATCTTGCATACACATTTAACTCAGTCCTAACCCTGTCGGGTACAAATTGTCATGGGATGCCAAACAAAAGAAAAGAAATGTAATCAGTAGGGCTCGGATTTTTATGACCTAAAAATCCTGAAATATGACATGCAAATATGACCTAAAAAAGGCAAAATATGACCTAAAATATGCCGAAATATGAACATAAGGTTTTTCTCATTTATGAACCAAAAAGAAAACGCAAATTATTATTGTTTGCATGTTTTACGCATTACATAGTACCTACATAGTAGTAATACTTAACAAAGCATGTATAAAAACACTTACATTTATTCCTCAGTTTTCATTGTTTGTACAATTGCAACCGACAACAACATGCATTTTTAGAGTTTCAAATTTGAACGATCGTCGATTGTCACTGAGAATTGTTTTATATTTTGAAAAACTTTGTTCTACATCACATGATGTCACAGGGGCAAATTTAAATAATGTCAGATCATTTGCTGAAAGTTCAGGTTCATCCTCTTGAAATGTTGCATGTTTACCACTAAGTATGTCTGCAATTTTGCACAATGAGAAATAACCAGAATTTCTATGAAGAACACTTTCTAATTTTACTTTAATCCTGTTGCTTACTTCACCACATGATCCATTTATTTCTGTTTGAATTTGTTTCACAATATCTAATGCATCATAAAGTGCAGTCCCTTCGCTTACCAGACGTTTTATTGCTTTTAAAATTGCCGAAAAGTTTGACTTTATATAAGTCAGATTTCGTGATAGTCTGGTAGAAAATAAGCTTTGAACTGCTTGTATTGATGTTGCGTCGTCTTTGTCTAGGGCATTAAATATTTTAATTAGTGTTGAATAGTTGTCACAGTAATACTTTACAGCGTCCAGCCATGTACCCCAACGTGTAAGGATAGGTTGTGGAGGAAGTGGTAGTTGAGGAGCTTCTTCTTTGAATTTTTGTCTCTAAACATAGTTTAAGATGTGCTAACATTGATAAGCAAACGGAGTAGACTAGAACGTTGAGTACACCAGAAAATATGCAAAATATGACCAAAATATGACCTAAATCTCCAATTTCAGGCAAAATATGACCTCATCAAAATTATGGTCAAAATATGCATTTATATGACAAATAAAAACAGCTTAAAATTGTTCAGAAATGCTTGAAACATGTAGAAATTAACTTAAAACTGAAAATATGCTTCAGGAAAAAAATATGACATTTCATGAAAATCCGAGCCCTAGTAATCAGTATTATATACCTGGCAAGTTGGTTCATATTTCATGATCCTAAGTTAAGGTTTTGAAATAATACAATTGACTTTTCATATCATCATGTTTTATAACCTCAAATATCACATAAATTGAGTCTTACATACAATGTATATATTCATTTTCAGAGATACAGTATTGATAGTGATGGACAAAACAACTTTATTGTAAGTGGTGCTTCATCGTCACCAAGGGCCGTCCGTGCAATGAAGGTTGGCCGCAACATTCAGTCTCTTGCCTTGGTCATGCACACTGCTAGACTATCATATCCATCTCATGATGTTTCCCTCGTACTTGTATCTCTGACTACCTCTTGCTCATCTCCCATCAACTCTACTACCTTCAAGTAAAGTCTTCAACAAGATCTTTTAATGTCCAAAACATTTTATTTGTTTGATTTTCATGTTGCTAATAGTGTTTCTTATATAAACATTCCTTACTATATTAAGCTTCTTTAATCTCTTTCCTTTAATTCTTTAATATAATATGGAATACACAAGAAACACCAGAAGACTGGAAAAACGCTGTAATAATACCTATTTGGAAGAAAAAAGGCAGCAAAAGAGATGGTACAAAATACAGAGATATTTCACTTCTAAGCTACGCTGAAAACATATTAAACAGATTCTTAACAATATTCAAATGGGATTCCGTAAGAATAATAGCTGTACAGATGCCATTTTTACACTCTGACAACTGGCAGAAAAAACATCTGAAAACAACCAAGAATTGTATATTGCATTTGTAGACCAAGAAAAGCCTTTGACAGGGTAGACAGATAACAATGGAAAATACTATCAAAATATGGGGTTTCATAATGCCTAACCAACTAGTGCAGTAGTTACACAGGTAGTCAATGAACAAGTGTAGGACTTTCAGACAAATTTCACATATTCTCTGGTGTGCAACAAGGATGTGTTCTATCTCCCTTGCATTTCATTACATATCGATTATTTATGTAAAACTGCTAAAACCAATGAAGCAAACAACCTAAACAACCTCCAGAGCAAATTTCTTTTTGCAGACCATCAAACAATAATATCAACATCAAAACAACTACAACATATAGACTTCACATAACTTGTAGAGACTCTAACATTAAAAAAAATAGAAAGAAAAAACAAGGTACTGTTAATCACAAAAAGAGAAAGAAACACTACTATTTTCATCGATGACCAACAACTTACACAAGTGAAAGAATTCACTTATCTTGGAAGCATCATGGCATCAAATGGGGAAAACACCAAAGAAATCCAACATAGAAGCAACATAGCATACCAGATCTTAGGGCTGATGTCTCCTATTTTTCAAAAAGCAAATATGTGAACATGAACACCAAAACTGCACTATACAAAATAATCATCATGCCATCACTATACTACGAATGTCAAATGTGGACAATAACATTAAAAGTCAAAAGAAAATTTGTTACAACAGAAATAACGTGTCTACATATTCTTGGGGTAACAATAAGAGACAGAATCAGAAATGAAAACAACAGAAGACTAACAAACACAATGTCAATCCTGGATTACACCAAAAGACAACAGATTAAAGTGTTTTTCATATGTTTCCAGACTACCATCAGACAGTGCCCCTCAAAAAGTAATGCTCACAAGCATGATAGATTCAAAGCCAGGGGCAGACAATGCAAAAGATGGATTACAGAAATAAGAGTTCATGAAAATAAACAGATATGAAACACACAAAGAGGTTGTCTCCAGAGAGCTCTTCTACCCCTGAAGCAAAGCATAAATAGTACCGGTATAAAGCAATAACAAAAAAAGACTTCCAGTTATATAAATGCTCCACAGAGATTTAGGAATCAAATCAACTGATTATTCTTCCAGCAAGATAGAGTCCAGAGAATGCAGATGTGCTATGGTTAGGTTTTATTAGAGTCAATGAACAGACACATCAAACTTCGACAAAATAGATTCTTTAATATTCCAATGTTTATTTCAAATACAATCCGTTATTCACTTTCTTATCAAAATTGTCACAAAATTGTATGTTACCCATTAGGGAGTTGATGGGAGGTGGTATGTGTAGTAAGATGATAAAGGCCACATGCCCTCACTAAACCACAGGGTGAACTTTCTAATTTACCATCAGACGGAAAAAAACTCATTCCTCACCAGGAGTCAAGCCCTGGACCTCACGAATGTGAGATCAATATTCTAACCTCTCTGCCACACACAACACTTATTTATAATGACTACATGTCTTATATCATGATAAATGCTTTGAAATCGATATGTTGGTTTCATTTTAATTTGATTAAATGCTCACTTTGCTTTAGTAAACGATTTTCTACTCATATCTATATTTATGTGTAGTTTTATTGCTGTTTGTACTAGTCACTTTGACAATCAGATTTTAATTGCATGAGTAATGACTGCAGGCTATCATCAGCAAACTCTGGACAAGTCCGTGGGTGTATTATCAGTAAATACATCCGAGTGTAACTTTTGGCAGTTCTGGTTTGATGTTGATCTAACAGTCTTCATATTTCTATTATTTTTCTTTGTATGGTCTCTTTCAATTTTTACACCAATCTCGTCACTCTTGAGAGTGACCATGATTCCCACTTTTGAAAATCTAAGCAGACGAGGTCCCTCAACACATTAACTATGGTGGACCGATCCATTGATGTACCTATTGACACTGTGGCCATGCTTGACAGTTTACCAGCCCGCTCATTACACTCAACACCCGCATGGCCTGGTATGAATATAAAGGTAATCTTTCTTGCCAAAGATTATGACAATAACTTCAACTGTTGACGGTGGACAACTTCTGCTCCAACTTTGTGGATCATGTTCATTGAGTCACTAAGTATGACTGCATGAGAATAGTTCTACGACATCATCAGCTAAGACAATGCCTCCGTCACAGCTTTTATCTCCATCGTAAGATTATTCATGGTTGTAATAAAGGCACAGCTGGATTCTATGACAGTTTTCCTACCGGATCAGGCGGAAAAAGCCAAAGCACAGCGTTTATGACAAATGACTGACCCATCAGTGTAGATTATTACATCATCCTATGCAGTGTTATTGACAATGAGCACCCTGAAACTTCTGTCAAGTGTGATTATCACAAAAAAGGTGTCTAATAATGCAGGTGGAGTGGGTATCCGCTCCCCAGGATTAATGAAAATTGGGTTATGTACGTGTCTGAATACTTCTGCCTGTGCTAACCATGATTTGCCCTTTTTGAGCATGGATCTTTTCACTGTATTGAGATCCAGATGTAATGGATGAAGTATACAGACACTGACTTTAGGATATGCTAGAGCTGATAACATCTTGATTCTGTCAGTTATGGTAGGGAAATCAAGGAGAACCCTCATCGCCACACAGGGTGTATCCTTGGTATATCTCAAGATGATATGCATGCCTTTGTTCTGAATCTTGTCCAGTATGGGAATCTGTGTACCACAGCACATGTGTATTTCACACTAGAAACAACAAGTCCCTGATATAAAAAAGTGCAAGCAGAAGTGGAATGTAACACAGTGCAGAAGGTAATTACTCTCAATGCTGATAGACCTTTGTGGGTTTTGGTTATGATTCAATCAACATGTTCTCTGAAACAAAGACTGAGATCTAATGTCACTACCAGATAATACAATACAGGTTTTAGAAAAATGTTGATGATATTAAATTTCACTACTGGGGTTTCCATGCTGCTGATGCAATTATTTAGCAGGAATGAAGTGAGAGCAGCCTTCTGGTTGATCATCGTGCAAGACTCCAAGTGGTCTAGTTCCTTGTGTAATTGTTTTGTAATCGCATACCAGTTCTTTCCTTGACTGTACACCAGAATATCATCGGCAAAGGATAATTCCCTGCCGTTATTGGTCCATTGCTGGTGTGTTATCATTAATGTGTAGACATTGAACAGTGCTGGAGAAATAAAGAGTCGAACCATGTATTATCTTGGATAAATTGTAATATGCTTCAAGGACCAAATACCACACCATGGTATCATTTTCCTTATTACAGAGTTTATGATATCAATCAAACAGTAAAGGAATCCACCTTTAGTAACTTGAGCACGTTCATGAAATATTAACATGGAACCACATTATATGCATCCAGATCAATCACTGTGGCACATACCTATGGTACGTAGCTTCATTAGTTATGTAGTTTTTGACCAGATTGAACTGTTTCTTATACAATTTTATTCAAATTTGATATGACTATACAAAATCATATGATTGAAACCAGTAACCACTTATATCACACCAAAAAGCAACCTCAGTGTGGTTCTGCCTGATTACATACACTCAATTCACTTCACAAAGCATAGGACAATAATAAACAAAACCATATAATTTACAAGACTTTGAAAATATAGTTCACATTCTCAATGTAAATGCTTCTCTTTCTGTTTGATCTCCACTGACATAAGGGGATATCTATTATATTTGCATAGCAAGGTAATGTACCGAGTCTAGCTCTCTAATATGCCAGCTTTACTAATGTGCACAGTTCACATCTAAAGAGAAATCTATGAAAATGAATAACTTCTAGCGTACCTTTATTAAATCCTCAGTAATTACAGAGCAAGCATGTATAACTAGTTTCCAAGCACATTGATTATCAATAATTGTCCTACCAAAAACTTGCCTAATCAACAACCTGTATACACCTTTACATTCAGTCCTATCTACAATCTGCATAAAAGACACTTTTACCCATATTTCCTGCCAAAAACCTGCATAAATGTACAGCCAATGTCCTATCAACAACCTTCATAACAGATACTTATGACACTCAGTGTCCTGCCCACCACTCTCCTAATAGACACACATTTACGATTTATGTCCTGCCTAAGACACATTTACAAACAGTATCTAATCATTTGATCTAATTGACACTTAACAGTTATTCTTCAAATAAAATACTAAAAAAAAGGAAAAACATATAATTCAGTCATTGAGATAAAAGAACAAAAATTAATCATCATTATATTGATATGTTGCCATATTAGAAGATATAAAAAACAAGATAGACATACTTAACATTAAACATTGTTCTTAACATGATTGTAAGAGTTACATATTTTACCCTTTTGTTCTCTGGCTGTACTACAGATCCCCCTACTCTACTGACATGTTCATGAAAAATTTCTGGTCATTTTATGTTCTTGCCCTCAAAGCAATCACTTTTATTCCCTATTTGCCTAGACTTTTATTTATTTTTATATTTTATTTATCTCCCCTTTTTGTCTGAACTTCCTATTACACCAACATGGTGTCACAGACAGAACATTTTTACACTACAACACACTGTACAAAACAAAGTTAATCTGTGAGAGGTCTCCTGAAAACCAGCTTTCAGGCAAGTATCACATAGCTGTCAACCTATTTTTTCTCAAAATCGTATTTTCTACAATTTATAAGCATATTCTTATAAAACGTCTGTATTAATAATAACTAATCATGACCTTTTCTTTTTTGGCCCGTCGTGCATGTAAGATAAAAACATCAGTATTAGTAATGATTACTTGAATTTAACCCCTCCCCGATTAAAATTTTTTTAATTTTTTGGCCCGAAATTCGTATCAATATGGAAAATCTGTACTCGTTGACACCTATGGTATCATAAGATACCACCCTGCCGTCAAAGTAGAAAAAAAGGCCCACATGGTACAGGCCTTGAAACAAGGCATTTACGCTACACAGTGCAATTCATACACCATATCATAAGTGGTCAACATGTCATTCAAGACCATGACCAAAAAACAAACAGCATGAGCTAAAAACCACAACTACAGGACTGTCCTTGTAAAACAACTGTGGGGAACCCACAATGACCTAAAACACTGCAACATAGGTGACCAATATCAGACTAGATGTATAATAATTGATTGCAGAAGAAGTCTAAATTTATAAACTAAATGGAAACTAGATCTGAGAAAGACAACATGAATAAATTAAACACAAACAGACCAAGTCATGACATTTTGAGTGAGAACAGGACTCTGCCGTCTAAAGGTAAATTTACATAGAATCGGCATAGGTGACTCTGTGGCCAGCATCTGTAGAACAACAAAACAGACACCAGTTTATATACTACTGGACTGTTGAGCATTGCTACTCATAGAGAAACAGTCTGGCCTACAAGAGTGTCTCTGCAAAGCAAACTATGGGGAATTCAGTGACCTTAAACAAACTGGTCTATACATGACCAATATCGGATGGGATATATATGGTAATGATTTATAACAGAGGTACAGATGTGCAGTATTTGTAAAGAACTTCTCTGTTACACTTATCTAACGTAATTCTAAACCTTGAACAAAATAATAAATATTATAAAAGTGATTGCTTTGAGAACATGTAAAAAAGTGTTTGTATGTGGCTTTTTAAAAATTTGTCGAAGGACATCTGCAATAATCAACAAAATGTAATAAATCATAGATTACTTTACTACAAAAATGGGGTGCAAAGAGTCTCGCATTGCTCTTGTGTGGACCCAGGGTTAGCAGATAACCAAGATCCTAAAAATACTTCCTCAAGGTGCACCCTGGAAACAGAAATACAACTGCTCTTGCTGTATTCCTGGCTAATGCTTTTAGGCTCGTGTCTGTGAATGTGGTAGATGGAATGAGAATTGCCTGCAGAAAGACAGGAAATATCTCAGAAATCTCTATGCCATTACATCCAACATATGCAAGGCATCTGTGCACTCCAACTTGGCCAGCTCCAACTCCAACAAAGCAAAATCATTGGAGGGGAGACCAATTTCAATGTCCCTAACATACGATGATCTTATGAGTACACACCCTAATCTGGAAACGGTAACACATTCTAGAGGGCAGCATGCAGTATGTGAGTTGATTCAGTGGCAATAGAGCTACAATGGTCCAGCATGAGATCGAGTGGGTGAAGTGCTGTTCATGCTCAAGAATACACAGAAGCCCAGACGCCTCATCACAATTGACCCCATTCAAAGTAAAGTCATGACTCTGGTATTGGATATGCCAACTTTAATGTACACTCCTGGGTATGGAAGAAAGCTTTGAATACAGCTCTCCATTGCATACAAGACAAGCATTGAACAAATGTCGGGGAGTGCATTGTTCAAATGTCTGACTAAAGAAGTGCTGAGACTTGGAATCTGAACACTGCGGACAATATAGAGGGTATAGTCTCTGCGCAAGTCTCCAACAACAACTCAAACCTAGCCCAAATGAACTGTTGGCTGCTGCCTAGCACGGTTCATACAAAGAGAATTGGGTTCAGTAAACCCAAGGGCCCACTGTGAAGTTCCTCGTCAGAGATTCGTATTTTACCTACCTTTTTCGGTATTATATGAAATGGCTAGGAGTTAAAATACACAGACTAAAATACGCACCTGGAGATGGATTGGAAGGCCATCTCCAGCAGATGAGGGGAGTGTGTGAGAAAAGCACATGTCAAACCCCAGACCACCAACATGTTTGGCAAAGCAGAACCTCATCTAGGAAGTTGTATCAACCTTGAGTATTATTTGACCATCACCTTTACCCAACACGGCTCATACAGAAGAAATTTAGGTCTGGGATCTAGGGACACAAAGAGTGGTAATGGAATGTTCTTCCTACACGAGGAACAGTTCACTGGATGCGAAGCGCCTTGTCAGAGGATAGATAAACAATAGGGTGACCCAAGCAAACTACTAGCTCGTCTCGAAACGTGTCTCTCCCCTGGGTAGAAGGCTCCTCCAATAGGCATTGCACCAAGAAGAAAGGCGAAGTCTCCTGGGTATGAAAGAAAGCTCAGAAACCTCCACATTACACATAGGAAGTAAGAGCTAATCGCTTGTAATTCCTGGGATTCTCAAACAAACAAATCGAACAAACAACAAAAAATAAATTGCAAGCAATTTTCAGAAGAGCACTCATACAAGATTAATGTAATTTTACATACAAAATACAACAAAACCATGTCAATAATAAATACTAGTCTGGTATGGAATGGATGATGGTAGGCAAAAAGTGGCATGCATCAAACAAATTGTAAAAACCAACTTCACTGTAGCTGGAATGGGACAATTAGTTTCCTAATGTGACTCAGCAAGATTTTTGGGCAATTATGAATCTGGAATCTGACTCACAGAAGACCACTTTATGTACTCCAATTACTCAAGAGTTTTGATCGAGTGCACAGTGTACCAAGTACACAATGGCAAGGAATGCATTCATTCCTTATATACATGACACTATAGGTCTGTGTATAATATGTGGATGCTTTCAGGTTCTTTCACAACCTATGTAGCACAAGTCATGATGAAGAAAAGTGATACATTTGATTCAATGCTAACTGTATTGAAGCCATGCATTCATATGGGCAGTGTGGTCAAAAGTAGGCCAACATATAAATCAAAATTAGGCCACTATAGGAACTGTAGGGAGCTACATTTATCCAACAGGCCTTGATAATTATATCAGCATGCTTATACTTGGACACATCCCTGGAGATGTTGGTTTGTCTGAAGTACTGTGATGTTCATAAACAAACAACACAAAAAGTACATTTATTATACATTTGATATATACATATATATATATATATATTATATAGACACACATTAAATATACTATACATTTTTATTTGTTTATGTATATAGCCCTATTTAAATTGGATGAGGAATCAAATGTGGATGAGATATCAAATGTGGGCACTTATCCTCAATTCTCCCACAAAACAGGACATTTCAGTATTTCCTTTTGATCGCATCAACAAGATTCCAATTTTGGGAAATTTTATTCAACTTTTTGCTCCTCTCTTCCCAACATTCTGTCTCTTTGTTTATTTTTTGTTGCTTGTTTTTATCCTGATGGAGACTATTTAGTTGAAACGTCATCTGTTTTTGTGGATGTGGTTAGCATTTCATGTACTTAAATATTGGCAACCCTCTTAACCAATTTCCATTTTTTTCATATATAATTGGTGTCTATTTCCCATTTCTGTTAGTTTAGAGTAAGATACATTATTTCAATACAATCTATTGATACCCGATGAGTGAAGTAAGAATTTAAATTTCCTGCATTGTGGTAGGATTGAGAACAACTCCCTCAATGTTTCATGACACAAAAGCAGAACATATATGCTACCAAAGTCGTCAATGAATAAACATTTACATGAATAATATCACCATTACACAGTATACACATGTATAAACAACCAACAGTTATTGAGGTAAGCTTAATATATGCCATGAAATACTGACACATATAACACCTGATAATGTTTTATAATCAAAGTATATGCACATATAATGAAGTTATTTACAAACTGCATGTGACATTCATTATGAATTCCAAGAGTTATTTAATTGCAAGCACAACATTTGCTATATGTATGATGAAAGAAGATTATACAAAGAGAACAAATTATGTTACAATGAGAATAGTTCAAGAGCACAAATGGTTATCACTGCAACTCACAACTTATGTTAGATGCTTCTGTTAAACCGCAGGTATAATAAACACACAAGAGTTCCAAATGTATAATCCCAGTAAACAATATGCACCCACAATTTTAGCCAGATGTTTCCTGTCTTTAACATGAAAGGGCTATACTGAAGGATCAAATATAAGGAGCACTATTGAACTATTAA
Organism: Meghimatium bilineatum; assembly: GCA_034231615.1. Lineage (NCBI taxonomy): Eukaryota > Metazoa > Mollusca > Gastropoda > Stylommatophora > Philomycidae > Meghimatium > Meghimatium bilineatum. The sequence continues at coordinate 58,054,120 of CM067320.1, forward strand.
TCACTACACTCAATGCTGTGATACTTGCTGTCCTAAATATGATATGCAACCAACTTTTATATATTTATTAAAAGCTTAAATTACAAACATAATAACATTTTACAAATGATAAAGAGCAATATTTTTACCATTGATGAAATACTTCAGACTGTACTTTCTTAGCAAAAGTATCTACTTTCAAGTTAGTTACAGAAATAGCATTCATTAATATCTATCTATTTGCTGAACACCTTTTATTATTATAGGTCTCACTAAATACAATCACAAGTGGAATGTAGGCTGATATATACCGGTACTGTTTGCATGGTTTAGGATAATATAATATAAGCATATATAATAAAAATTGGTAACATATCATTTTCAGAAAGTAGCGATCAACACAGTATCTTTGGATGTATTTATTTTCAGGGCAATATTTACATTCACTAAGTTGTTGTTCTCTTCTGAATGGTCCATATAACCAACTTCCTGAAATGGAATCAAGTAGTTTGGCTGTTCTAGACACATTTGATGCCTCAGCCTCAGGGCTGAAGAAAAGATAACAATACTGACATCAATTTTGTAAGATTACCACAATTTTTTTTAAAATTATAAAACGGGCTCATTTCTTGTGCATGATTCTGAATTTCATTTATTATTAGCTTAATTGTTAAGACAGAGCTGTGCACTGCTGCTGTTTCTAGAGCTTCATTGCACTCCAGGAAGCTTATATGTGCTCAACTAATCTCAGAAATTCATGAGAGTTAGTAAAGTGATGGTGTCACTTTGAGAGCTTGCATATACAAGAAGTGTTCAAATGAAACCCACCTGTGCTGCTACACAAATGACAGCATACGAGGAGCAAGAACATGTCACCACTGATGTATCAGTAAACATTGATGAACAAATGGTCACGCTTAGTGTCCTGTGCAGAGAGTCAACAAAATGGTTGGTGTGATAACGAATCTGTCCAAATTAAACCAACAAACAGTGATCCAGTTTCTTTCAGCCAAAGGATGTTGACAAACCAACATTTAAAGAATGCAGGCGGTGTTTGGTGGAAATTGTGTTTCGAAGACAACAGTGAAGGATTGGACAAGAATGTTTTCAAAAAGGCGACAGGCAACACATGATCTTCAGTGGCCAGCCGGGTCAGGCATGTGTTGTGACAGAAGACCCAACTTTTGCAACATGCAGGAGAGCATTGTCGTGATATAGAATGACACAACACGACCGACAGCATTTTGGGTTGCTTATTCTAGATGGCAGTATGCAACTTGTCTAATGTGTTCTAGTAGTGATAGCATTGATATTTAAACTAGGCTCACCAACAAGAGTCCTTGGTAAAAAAAGACTAAAATTAACCTTCCCTGCTGAATTTTATGATATTATTTTTTTTGCTCTTTGGTGATCCACTATGCATCCATTGCATAATGGCTGCTTTGCTGAATTGCTCAAAGTGGTGTCATCATGATTCGTTGCTTGCCATTATTCGTGACAGAAATGCATCACTACCCACACAGTAATGCTGCAAATAGTTCAAACTCCACCCTTCGTTCTTCCTTATGATATTCAATCAATAACCGTTGTTCTCACTGAGAACACATCTTCCGCACAATCATTTGAACTGTTACTAATGAAACTGAGAAATCAATAGCTAGCAAACACAAACTCCGACAACGGTCAACATATATTCCTGCATTCATCTTGATGATGTTTTCTGTCATAATGACACATGCTCGACACTCGGCCATGTGAAACCATTTGTTACCTGTTGTCCTTCCTGAACCATTCTTGCCCAATCATCCACTGTTGTCTTTGAAACACATTTTCCACCATACACTGCCTGCATTCTTTTATGAATGTTGGTTAGTCAAACATTTTTCAGCTATAAGAAATTGAATCACGACTTGTTGGTCAAATTTGTACAGATTTGGTATCACACTGGTCATGTTGTCGACTGCCTGCACAGACACTAAGCATACAAAAGGAATGACCATTTGTTCATCAATGTGTACTTATTTCAGTGATGACATCTTCACACTCTTCGTGTGAAGATGTCATTACTCTTTGCTACCTCTCTATGTAGTCTTGGCTTGAGATAGTCTTTACTTCTTTCCTGATATCTTCATCTCTTCAGCGGTCTCTTCTCGTGACATTTATAGCTTTCCTCAAACATCTCATTTCACAAACTGTGTTTTTTTCGCTAGTGTCATTGTCCCCAATTATATTTATTCTATATTGTTTATACCAGGGGTCGGCAACCTTTTGCTAACTGTGTGCCAACTTAAGGTTTCAAATTATTCAGAGTGCCAACATCACATATCATTTTATACAAGTCGAGGCCAATATTCTTATTTTACCATATATTTTATTTTTATATTTTAATTAATTAATATATTGTGATATTCAATAATATGTAAATACGTATAATATGTAACAAGTCTGGATACGTCTGTGGCTGGTACCCTGCTATGCCCAAGTGCCAAAATGAGCAAGGAAACACTGCTAATTGATTTATAATCAACTTTATACAGGAAACATGAAGAGTCTGTGTGCCATTTGAAATTGCTTGACATGCCAAGTGTGGCACGCATTCCATAAGTTGCAGACCCCTGGTTTATACTGTATATAGTAAATTTCTGTTATTACATACATATTTTGTTGTCCTGGACCAAGTTGTTATAATGGGTTTTACTGTAGTATTAGGTGAGCATTGTACTTGAGATTTCATGGTAATTCACAGACTTTAAAAGAGATTTGTGCTACCAACTAATGTTTGGAGATGCCATAGTGAGAAAAAAGAATGAAAACATTTATGCATGAAAAAACATAACACAAATTAAACAAAAAATAGCTAATTAACTAAGCATGTATAAATTAAAATAAATATTTAAATGCAATATCTCTAACTCAAACAAACTATTTACAGCAGACCCGTCCACGACTTTTTGTTTCAGAAAATGCACATTAAACAACTGATAGCAGATACAGTGAAATGGAAACACCTGACATTATATTATTAATTTTCCAAATATCCCTCCTTAATTCTGGTAAAAAAATAAAGAGGAAGAATTAACAAACTTGTAAAAAAAAAACTTGGAATCGATGTAGTTGATGATAATTTTCTGAAAAGACTGCAGTACACTTTGGGCATCTCCACAGAGTCTGCCTTTCAGCAGATGGCGAGGGGTAAATATGCAGATTCCCATAGCCTGTTCATTGCACCTCTATTAAGGGTCCTTCTCTAAATACAGTTACAGGTTTCTTTAATAATGAGCAAACTTTCCCCTATGAAAAAGTGCAAACTCTGTTACACTCTTCCAGATCATGTAGCTCTCATTTCTATAGATAAGTATACTGTTAGATCTACTTGTTTAAAATCCCCAGGAATTACTGTGACTCTCAGTGGCTAGCTATCTTTGAGAAGAAGCTTGCCAGACAAATGATGGAATCTTAAACCATACCAAGCAAGTGAAATAAAGAAGAGATCTTGACAGAAGTCAGAATCATAAAAACTAATCTGGTGGTATTGTGTACCAGACAGATTCATCATTAGAACTAATCTGGTGGTATTGTGTACCAGACAGATTCATCATTAGAACTAATCTGGTGGTATTGTGTACCAGACAGATTCATCATTAGAACTAATCTGGTGGTATTGTGTACCAGACAGATTCATCATTAGAACTAATCTGGTGGTATTGTGTACCAGACAGATTCATCATTAGAACTAATCTGGTGGTATTGTGTACCAGACAGATTCATCATTAGAACTAATCTGGTGGTATTGTGTACCAGACAGATTCATCATTAGAACTAATCTGGTGGTATTGTGTACCAGACAGATTCATCATTAGAACTAATCTGGTGGTATTGTGTACCAGACAGATTCATCATTAGAACTAATCTGGTGGTATTGTGTACCAGACAGATTCATCATTAGAACTAATCTGGTGGTATTGTGTACCAGACAGATTCATCATTAGAACTAATCTGGTGGTATTGTGTACCAGACAGATTCATCATTAGAACTAATCTGGTGGTATTGTGTTCCAGACAGATTCATCATTAGAACTAATCTGGTGGTATTGTGTACCAGACAGATTCATCATTAGAACTAATCTGGTGGTATTGTGTACCAGACAGATTCATCATTAGAACTAATCTGGTGGTATTGTGTACCAGACAGATTCATCATTAGAACTAATCTGGTAGTATTGTGTACCAGACAGATTCATCATTAGAACTAATCTGGTGGTATTGTGTACCAGACAGATTCATCATTAGAACTAATCTGGTAGTATTGTGTACCAGACAGATTCATCATTAGAACTAATCTGGTGGTATTGTGTACCAGACAGATTCATCATTAGAACTAATCTGGTGGTGTACCAGACTGCAGGGTTTATCATAAGAGCTAATCTGGTAGTGTACACATCAGATTCATCCCCATTGCTAATCTGGTAGTGTAAATATCAGATTCATCCCCATTGCTAATCTGGTAGTGTACACATCAGATTCATCTCCATTGCTAATCTGGTAGTGTACACATCAGATTCATCCCCATTGCTAATCTGGTAGTGTACACATCAGATTCATCCCCATTGCTAATCTGGTAGTGTACACATCAGATTCATCCCCATTGCTAATCTGGTAGTGTACACACTGGTGCACCAGACAGTCAGATTCATCCCAAGAACAGATCTGGTGGTGCACACACTATTAAGCAAATATAAGGATTTACTAGTATATTCCTCTATTTTTGTTTACTCTGAGATATAAATATAAAGATCTACAAACAACGGTCAGTTTCATGCTGTCAATATCTTCAAAAGACTTGTTCACCACTGAAAAATATAGCAGTCATCTCTGCTTCTCATACACTGCACACTTTTGTAACATATATATTTCAGTATCTGATATGGGAACATGTGGTAGGCACATGTTGCACATACTTAATCTACAACAATGACAGCAAAAATTTACTACCTGATCTGTTATGCTAAAAAATGAGGCAACATTATAACACATAATACAATAAAATAGACCATTTTTGTTTACACATTTCTTGATTAGGGATCTCATTGTGGTGCAGTACTTAGTGCACTGACTTTTTAACCTGGTAGTCAGTGATAAATTCCATTTGAGGGAATATTGTGTTAACCTAAAATGGTTCCATATTCAGGACATAGCAATCAACACAGAAATTTTAATGCAGTGATTTTATATGCAATATTTATAATCAGTAGGTTACCATTGCTTTCTGAGTGGTTTGGATAACCAAATGCCTGTGGTGGAAATTGAACCTGGTACTGTGGTCATCTATGGCAGGGTCAAATATAAACTGGGTTCCAGAACAAATTTTGAGAAAATAAAGATGACTGGAGTGATACTTAAGACACCAACCTTAGCATGCTGTTTGTCACAGAACAATACGACCCCAACACTTTATTCCTTGTATAGTTTAATGATGGGAAAAGAAGATTTACTTATTTTTTAACACATCTTGAATATCCTAACTAAGATTTGAATAACAATTATTATCACTTGTGTTTTGCTAGGGCCCAAACCAGGAGCAAAGAGTAGCAACACTGAAAAATAAAAATGGTTGAAAAGGCATAGAAAACTAATTTAATTGTACTATGATTGCCTTGTATGTACTCGGTCAATCTAAAAAAAGTAACACAAAACCTGATGAACCAATTATAATATTTTAGCTGTACTCACTTGAGCATAGCCTTACTGCTATCACAATGTTTTATATGAAACCATTCTATGCTACTTCTTCCTATTACTGTTGTACTATTTCTTTCTCCATCAAAGAAATATTACATCTCGGGCGACTTTTTTTTTTTAGAGTAAGTTCACTGATGGAGCTTTACAAAAATATGGCCCTCACAGATTTTGAAGAGAAAAGAAATAAAACTGGTGCCAGCACCTTTCTGTCATACCTGGAAAATCATTTGCCACAACACATAAAAATATTGGGCAGTACTCTGCTGCACCCTGTAGTGTGTCCATTTATGCAAATTTGTGAGTGCATCTGTATTATTTATATACAAACATAAGTTTTTGATATTTCTGTACAAGTTTTTCTCACTTATTTGTGGTTACAGCTAGGTTACCATGAAGATTCCAATTTTTATATTAACCAAGAATAATTATACTTAAAAAATCTCACAACGTCCTGTCTCTGTGTAGCAATTATGTCTCCAAATGAATCAACAGATTTTACTCTTCTATCAGATTTTAATACCTCATTTTTATAATATGGTTCATGCATAAGTGGAATTGAAAGTTTGCTTGATATACAATATGACACCAGCATATTTTGACAGGTTGGTTTCTATCCAGCTGTCCATGAGCGCATTCTCTTTGACCAAGATATTTTTAATTTCTTCACTAAACATACTATATAGCTCATACTGAAGACTCTCGCAGGCATGGAGTTGGCAAGCTCCCAAGGTTACTTTGAGAGGATTTTGAAGATTTAAGACTGTATGATCCTCTAGGACGTTTGAAGTTGTATCTCACGCGACTACTGTGTAGGTTTCCTGGTAGAGTTTGGATACGAGTTGGTATATGAATGTTCTGGTCTGAACGTCTATCTGAATAATCATAATTATGATTGGAAACTATTTCCCTACTGGACGGTCGACTGGAAGTAAGGTAGTCACTAGCAGAAGATGGAAGTGATGATGATATAACAGTATTACTGAATGTCCGTTCCTCTCGAAGACTGTGTGGAGGGGTCGGAGATGGAGGCGGTGCAAGACTGGGGTTATTATAATGAATGTTGTGATCAGTGTTGGAACGGGGGATAATATCTTGATCAAATCTCCCAGTTTGAGATGATTCAGAAGTTCGGCTGATAGTAGCAAATTTAATCAGTCGAGTAACATCTCCATTTAAATGTGGGGATATGTAATCTGAAAGACAGAAAAATACAGACATTAAATATCAATATTGGCACATTAAAAGGAACTTAAAAAGAAACTAACACAAAATTAATGTTTTTCATTACCCATAGTTCACAAAATTGAAACTTATTTATAAAGACTTAATTTCCATTATATGAGATCTGTATTTTGAATGCATACATTGTTGTTATATGTAGATTCTGCTTGATTATGTGGTTCCAGTCTGTGTTTGTTCGCCCCTTTCTTGATAAAGATCTTTTGGTTGAAATGTTGATCCTGCGTATTGTTCAATGTAAAAATTATATTTAACCCTTTTTTAATATTTTGTTCAGTATTTACTTATTTTTAATGCAGGACAAGTATTTTTCAACAATCTGCACCTTGTCGATTCTCAGTGATTTTAAGCCGGTGACTACATGTCATGTGAGTAATGAAGACATTATGAGAACAACTGATGAAAAAAGCAGTGACTGAAATGTTATCTTATGTTGTGTGATACCATGCTTGCTGGTGCGCCTCTCTGCCTGGTATCTCAGACTTCAGCACCAGGGTTTGCTTGGGCAGAACTGTGGTCCTGATTGATGACCAATCTTGGCCTGACCAATCTTAGTCTCTAGCCTCTAAAAATATGGGGAATGAGAATGAACAACAATATACTTACGCATACTCTATGGCAATACTTGTTTAAACATCATTGTTAACTTGGATGTCTCTACTGTCAAATATCTCCCACAAAATGCTTTTGCAATAGTGTCTTTAATTTTACTATTTTTACTGTTTGTTCAATGTTTGTTTTGTATTTATTTACCCAATAGTCTGTGGGTTCATTATAATTAGACTTAAGTAAAACACAGGTTTATATATCGTTTCAATGGGACACGACAGACTATAGCTAAAACTAGTAGGTAATGATGGGCAATGATGAGCACACAAGAAATCATAAAAATTACAATACACAAACCACATTCAACGTTTCAACCAAAAGGTTGTCAAGACACAAACTAAACATCAAAAGATGACGAATGGAAAAATTATCACAACATCCAACGGAAATATGGAAATGATATGCCGGGAGGTCAGAAAGTACATAAGAAACGTAAATATAAGTGGAAATGAAACAAATTTAATTTGTGGGTCATTATAAAGCTGATCAACCTTTTACAGAAGTACTACTATTATACATTTTTACACCAGTCTCAGTTATTATCAATCAGTGTTTATCTTTTATAGTAGATATCTTTCATATGGTGCCATATGCAAACTTATTGCTTCCGTGCTTAAATCCAACATTGATGGTTTCACATTGTTCTTCTTTGGCCAGTTTCATTTTTCTTATGTTTGCTTAGTTTACTATATTGGCCTGCCATTTCATGAGCCTCTTAATCTTTTTCCCTTCAAGCATTGCATAGTTTCAGACTGTCTTCTGTTGACTAAAGTTTGTATGTTCTTCTTTTTGTCCTGATATTTCTGCAGCTGATTTTATTAAAACACCTTTTAATGGTTATTATAAGTGAATTAATATCCTCACTTAAAAAGCTCAGAGCACATTTTTTCCCAAGTCACCTCAAATATTTCTGAAACTTTCAATTTTTCTAGATTAAATATTAATCTCCACCGAAGATGGATGTGTCGGGTCATTGGCGCAAATAAAACAGCGACACAACAAATTTTCTTTCTCTGGACTATATCCTGCTGGAAATCTAGTATGGCCATTGTCCTGCTGTAAGAGATCCAATGGGAGTTTGAGAATGAATGCTGAAGAAGAATAAATATTAATCATGTGCATTTGTTTTGTGTTTCTTTCTGAGCTTAATTTTAATCATCATTTAAAAGCATGAAAGCCTGTGTGTTTTTGGGCCCAAAGGTGGAGCAAAGAATAAAGACACTGTTACCTTTTTTTGCAAGTCATATGAGGCAACTAAGGAGGTTTTGGGGGATGGAGTTCACAGTCACATCCCATAGTAGGTCAAAGTGATCCAGAAGATGGGTTGAAGTCAGATTGTCAGGACAAAAGGTATAAATATCACAGCCTATATGTAAAACCATGACACAACACATTCTGTTCTGACGACATACTGTTAATCTGCAGGAATTTGAAAATGAACACAGAAGAAAAAGCATTATAAGGATTGAAAATCAGTCTGCTAAAAGGACTTTACAACTCTCTACACTGCAGCATACAACTGAGACATGTTACTGCTGTCTCAAGTTTCACAGGAGCTAAATCTCAAATTATAGAGTATTCCATTGTCATGGTCCACATATCAATTATACAGGCTTACTTAGCAAACTAGGAGATAAAAGTAGTTACCAGATATGGTGACAACTTAACTGATAATTAAGTACCTCTTCTTCATTTGTTCTCAAATTTCTTATGGTTAGTAGGATGTAGTCCAGAGAACAGAATGCACTGAGTCAGGGTTAACCTGTAGGAACCTGTGGGCATGTGGATATGCCAATTAATATATGTCACTATGGGCCTGACAGCATACCCATCCGTCTGTTGTTATGTCTTGATACATCAGTATGGAATTACACAAAGTTATGCTCACCTGATGATAGATACAATCCAAACACCACAATGTAGCATATACAAACAGCTAATATAAAGGAGCTGAATAACAAGGAGCCTGAAATTTTATATAAGAAATAGAGGAAATCCTAAAACATAGCCCAAGAAATAAATCTCCAGGAGATGATGGTATACCAAACAAGGAAATAAAGGAGCATGAGGAGATCTGATGGTTGCCAAGATTATTCAGCATAGCATGGGCTGAGAGAAAAGTTCCAGCAGATTGGCAAAAGTCAATAATTGTTCCAATATGGAAACACAAAGGGAATAAAAAGGATTCTGAATCATACAGAGGCATCTCTCCCTACTGAGTTATATAAGAAAAATATATGCAAAGATCTTAGAACAAAGAATACGACACATGGCAGAACCCTAACTGAGCACCACTCAATTTGGTTTTAGAAGAGGTGCTAGCTGCACCATCGCACTATTCACACTGAGACAACTAAGTGAAAAAGCTACTGAATACAATCAAGACCAGGAAAAGGCATTTGATTGAGTAGATAGGAATATTCTGGGGGAAATGTTAGAAACATCAGTGGTTAGCTATTAGACAACATAAAAGCACTATAAGAAAATTTTGTCAAGCTTTGATGTGGTCACCAAAAGGCAAGAGAAAACAAGGAAGACCAAAAGAAACTTTACGTAGAACTATTACAAGGAAACGTTTCACCATCGGTATCAGAAACAATGAAGATCTATAGCAAATTGCAAAGAAAAGAGACATGGAAATCTATGACATCCTCCCTATGTGCCATCTTTTGCCCTTGAGGAATAACTAACTTATACGAAAATTGCATAAGTGCAGTGAGAGCAGCAGATGGAATGACAGCCACATTTGAAACTAAATCAGGGGGTCAGACAGGGCTGCATGCTTTCCCTTTTTTTTTCAATATCTATATGGATAGAATAACGAAAGAAGGATTCAGCAGTGAAACAAACAAAAGAATTCAAATATTTAGGAAGTGTTTTTTCAGAAAATGGGAAACTAGATAGAGAAATAGAATCAAGATGCCAGAAAGCAAATGCAGTGACATGTCAACTCTCACCATTACTCCTGCATACAAAGATCAATATGGCATAAAGAAACATATCTACAATTTTTATGCCACACTGTTACCAGTCTCAAATATGGTCTTTAACCTCGCAGCAGAGGAAAATCATCGCATGCGAGATGAAGTGTTTGAAAAAAGCAGCTGCGGTCAACCACTAGACAGTAAGAAATGAGGATATCAGAAAAACAGTAGAAATTGTATCATTGTATCGTGTATATATAGAACGTCAGAAGATTTGTTTGATCATCTTGTGAAAATGGACCCAAGTCTATTACAATTACTACTGAGAGCTTATAATAAATGGTAATATGGACACAGGGCCAAGGTAAGATAGAGATGGTTCAATAACATCATGATCACCCTCTACAAAAAAAGAATCAGCATGACTCAGGCATCACATTTGACCTTGAACAGAAACTTACAGCTTCCACTACTACGCTTAATGGCAAGTGTGAATGCTATCAACCAGCTTCCATCTGGGAAGAGACAACATGAAAAACTTAACCTTTAGGGCCCTGAATTAAAAATTAAGAAACATCCCCTGGGGCCTGAATTCTTTTTTGGAAAATTTGCGTTATTGATGATGGGTGTTTTGAAAACGTGATTAACTTTTTTGTCTTAAAAGATATCAAAATAATTTTTGCATATCTAAATAAAGGAGTGAATATAGTCATATTTGTTGTTGTATGTATGACATGACAGTTGTGAAGTTTAAAATTCGGGGGAAAAAATCACACAACACCATTTTCAAATCACACATATAACTTCTTGACGACCCTAATTACTTGAGCAATGTGTGGAAACATTGATAAAATCCTCATAAATACCTATACTTATTGTATATATATTGTTTTATATCTTCTTCTTCTTCAGCGTTCATTCTCAAATTCCCACTGGATATCTCTTGTAGCAGGACCATGGTCCTATTAGATTTCCAGAAAGATGTAGTCCAGAGAATGGAAATGCGTTGTCGCCGTTTTATTTGCACCAATGGCCCGACACATCCGTCTTCAGCAGATTGTTTTACATAAAAACTAATATTATATGAACTAAAAAAATCTAATAAAACGTGAAGAAATTGCATATAACGTCCGTCCGGTCAACACTAGGTCTAGGCCGACACACAGCGTAATTATTGTCTATGCACACACGTGGCACCCCTGATACATATTATTTTTGTGTTTTTGAATGACTACACAAACATTCTTATCAAATAACAACATATTAAACACAAAAAACAACAATTAAAACATGTATTCACGATCACTTAGCCATGCCACGCGGTACTCAATTTGATAGTAAAATATGGCTACAAAATGGCCAACGTCGCTCTAGAAATTAGTTGACAAAACCAGCCGGCTTTCTCCATTCTTGCAATCGTAATGAGTAAAGGAATTTGACCTTTAAACTGTGACGTATTCCTAGCTTCGTTTGGCGGGTTTTATACGTCACGGGATCATTACTTCGTGAAGTTCCGTACTCGGGCATCGGGCGATGTCGCATGTAGCGGGATTGCACCCGCAGGCACAATGTAGCCTGTGCTCATAGGCGCAACATTGCGACTAGAGTCGTAAAGGTTAAGATAAATATGTGCCACATGAAGCTAGGAATATGTCACAGTCTAAACGTCACATTCTTTTACACATTATGACTAAGAAAGATGAGATCAGCTTAATTTTTCAGTGAAAGTCTGGAATGAATTCTGTTGAATTTCGACGCAATATTTCATTCCAATGTTTATGGATTATGTTCCAATGATGATTTCATGGGATTTACAGTTGTCATATAAAACATTATTAAAATGCTACTTTCTGAGAATATATCAATACATTTCGTCAATTCATATAGGACTAATACATTGTATATAATTAGGATTATGTCCAATTGAAATATCTCTAGGTCAAATGCTGAACCGCAATGGTAAGTGACATATGTGTCTAGTGTTTTATTAGTTCAATTTTAATGAGAATGTTTGTTTATTTATTGAATAACATTAAAAACAATATTTATCAGGGGTGCCACATATCAGCATGGAATATAATTAAATTGTATGTCAGGCTAGGTCTAGTCTTGAACGGATCGAAATCGTATGTGATATCTTTATGTTTTATTAGTTTGTTCAATTCATATATTAGTTTACTTTGGTTATGAAACAACATATATACAACAGCAATAGGTATTTAGGGGGATTTTATCAGTGTTTCTACACATTGCTCAAGTATATGTGTGTCAAGAAATTTTTCTAATCTTTTATTAAATTTTTATTGTGATTTTTCCTCCAATTTTCAACTTCACTACTAGATTCTCACAACTTTCATATTACGCATACAACCAAAAAAAACCACAATTGTATGCATTATTAACTTATTTTCATGTACACAAATTATTGAGAAATCTATAAAACAAAAAAGTTATTGCATTTTCCAAACACTCACCAAAAATAATGAAAATTTTCAAAATGGAAGCCATGCCTTGGGGGAAAAATGTGTAATTTTAATTCTGGGTCCTAAAGGTTAACAGATAACTAATACTTGATTTACTAACCTGAGGCTTGATAGTCTGTGTCATCTGCAAATCTTGATCTATAATTGTCATACTCCAAAAACCTATCCGCCTCGCCAAAATGTTTCTCTGCCAGCTTACGGAAACCTTGATACTGTGTTTCATCTCGTAATTTAGATCTGAAGTCTGATTGTGGTGATAGGTTTGAATCTAAAGTCACAAAATAGTCCTCTGAATTCTCTAAGAGGGAGTAGCCTGTTCCTCTGCTATTGAACTTTGAATTTTGGTTATACAATCTATCACGTTTCAATTCAGCATCTCTTCCTCTTGTGTCTGAGATATAACTGTCTAACCGATGAGGCTGACCTCCGACATGTGTCTGTGAAACATCACTTACATAGTTGAAATCTAAAGGCTTAAGTCTGACTAAGTCTAAGCTTTTCTGCGTGTCATATATCCTTGAGCCACTTCTAACAAAGCTACTCCCTTCTTCAATTGTGTCAATGCTAACATGTGCTCTTTCTGCTAGAGCTCTTGTTAAACTATCTTGCTTAATCAACTGTGATAGTTTTTGTCTTGCATTCTCAGTATCAGACATGACTGAAGGGTCTAAGTAAGATTTGAGTGGCCTGTTAGAATATGAATCTTTGTCATCATATTTCACTTGAAAGGAACTTGGTGTCTCAAATACAGATGCACCTTTTCTATTGCCAAAGTATTTATTATAGTCAATGGAAGACAAGGGATATTTGGCATCAGATTCTAAGCTACTATTGCTCAGCGATGCCTGGTGGCTGATAGTTTTAGAAGTCATCAGTGACAAATCATTAATTTTTGGAGGGTCATGTCTGATGACAGTGACCTGAGGCTTATCTGTTTTTGAGCGAGAGTGAGAATGACTTCTGGTAACACCATTGCTAAGTTCTGATTTCAAAGTTTTATTTTGATCAGCAACTAGATCTTTTTGATCTACTTCAAGACTTCTTCTGTTATACAGGGTTCTTGATGTGTCTTTCAATTTCACAGACAAGGCTGCTCCAGCAGACTTCTCTCTCCTGGACTGTGAAATAGGTGCAGATATTTGTCTTTGTACTGGACGAGATTTCCGTGTCAGATTATTCCTATCTTGTGAGGGAAGACTTATTAAGTTAAAATCATCATCAAATTCTTTGTTATCAGTGTATGAAATCATAGGACGTCTCAAGGGCTGTGGAGTCAAAGGACGGGTGGGGGTGCGACGTGTAGTTACACCTGCTCCATCTTTGTTGTTCTGTCGATGTGCAGAAGGTGATGCTGAACGAGAACGAGAACGGCGTGGCTGATGATCAAGCTCAATGTGTGACAAAACTGTCTCTTCTGAAATTGGCTTCTCTATTATTTCAGAGGGGGCTAATCGTAGAGAAAACACCCAGTGATCACCTGTAAACAGCTTCTGGTTCACTTCTTTGCTTAAAGTACGACGCTGATAAAATAGTAGGTAAGCTTCTCTTGTTGCTATTGGTCCATCTAAGGTGTGGACCTTGTTGTCATTAAACTCCCGCCATTCTCCATCAACAGGACTACGACAATAAGCTGTGTAATGGCCCCCCATCATGTTTCCATAATGGTTGCTGACCCCCAAAAGATCATAGCAGTAGTCATCACGCTTGAGATGGTTAATATGGTTTCGGTGGGTTAAATGAGCAGACATGTCCAAATTCTCAACTGGAAACTCTACCAATGTGTTCAGTTTGCTTCTTCCAGTCTGTAGATATAAATATAACAAAATATACTTACTACAAAATCCATAAATGGAGGCAACACACATTTACATGTAATTCTGGAAACAAACATTTAAATTGTGTGCATATAAAATATCTCTTGTACAAAATAATTTTTGCATTGATGAACAACAGCTGAACTAACTTTGCTGACACTGACCAAGTTCAACAACCATCAAATTTCCATTTTATGCCCTTAATGACCAAGTTCAACAATAATTAAAATTGTTATGATAATTTGGTAATATTGTATCTATGGTCATAGTATTACTAAGAATAGCTCATCAAGGATATCACATAATTCTGATACGGATAAGCACACAAAATATAGTGTACTGATGTGGTTTGCAGGCGAATCCTTTAAGAATTCTGAACGTTTTGCAGGTGTGTTAAATACATTGAAAGTATTGTAAAATTATGCCAGCATTATAAGAAATAGAATTAATCCCATGAAATAACCTTTGGGCGTTAAAATTACTCCAGACAAATCAAATATTAATTATGATACATTCAACATTTTTAAGCTCTATATTGTGATTTACATTTTTTACTAATGTTTCTAGTTTGACAGTCATTGTCTAAAAATGTGTGAACACTCTTGTAATGGGAGATAAGAATGCTCTAGATTGCTGGTCAACTAAGTGTTAAAAAATCATCGTCATATGCATTAAAAAAAAATACTACTTATCAGAACTGGTTGACATAAAATATTAATATCTAGCTGAATATTATGTACACTAGTTCGTGCTTGCACATATTGTATCTGTTTATTGTTGACAAATTTACAACACAACAAACAACTTTTAACCTGTTTAAATCTCTTTAAATGAAGCACCAAAATGTCTGGAAGAGACCAAAGTTTCAGGGTTTTGATGGTACCTTGTTGCTGTTGTTTACAATGAGGACACAACCATGCATCATCACCAATGAGCTGAAAAAATATACAATATAAGTAATTGTAACAGCAGATTTTGATAGAAACATTGCTTTGAAACATACATCAAAGTAGAACCCATACTGAAAGAAAAAATAAGATGATACAGAGGATTTGGTGACAAAATGAAGGCGGTCAAATAGAAACTAGTTTCTTTGGCTCAATTAAAAAAGTTAACAGAATACAGATACTGTAAATAGGGACAGCTGGTCTATGTTCACAGAGAACAAGAAGGACTCTGTAAAGTTAGCATATACATATACAAGCATTAACTCTTTTTCTACGGCTCGACTTTGGAAAAGACATTTCCATCTTTTTAAAACACATTCCTAAGAAAGTCTTCACCAAAAGAAATTGTAAAAATACTGTAGTATTTTGTCCAATCACAATGATTGTAAAGGCTTTCCCTCGTGACTTTTGCCGGCCATTATGTGATAGTTTGGAAGCGAAAACAATTTTAAGTTGAATTTTCAACATTTGATCAGTAAACACGGTTTAAAATTTTCTGAACAAAAACCATATGTCAACAAACATTCAAATCATCACAGAATGTTTATTTGTCCATAGAAACATATGAAACTTTCAAAAAAGATTGCAAAAATGGATATATACTTTACAAAAAATCAAACTTAAGATGATAGATGTCTGTAAGTATCATTTTACAATTTAGGCTTATTGTTTTGTTTTAGAGTTTTGCTATCTTTAGCCCTTTGTTTTATTGACGACTTTCCTCTAGTGTACTTCATATTTCTGCTCTTCAAACAAGACAGACACATATTCTAGAAATGGCATTCAATTCTGCACATTTTGATGCATAGTACAGTGTTAGATTACGAATCAATAAAAACTAAATGGAACTAGGAAAATATATGTTGGTTTTTTTTGCAAATTATTCAACGCATGTCAACAAACACATAAATCATCACAGAACATTTATTTGTACATAGAAACATTTTAAACTTCCTCAATAGCTGCACAACTAGATATACTATACACAACAGCCAACTTTAGATGCAAGAGTCCAGCTGAAGACGGATGTGACGGGCCAATGATACAAATAAAACGGCAACACAGCGCATTTCCATTCTTTGGACTACATCCTGCCAGAAATCTAGTAGGACCCTTGTCCTGCTACAAGAGAATCCAGTGAGAGTTTGAGAATGAACACTGATGAAGAAGATGCTAGAGTCACATATCTGACATTATAATATTTGTTCTGAAATTAATTTTTTTCTTCATATTCTGCTATTGCTATGTTTTATCAGAAACTCTCAGAGTGCTATGTATTTCTGCTCTTCCAACAAAACAATAAACGTATATTCTGAAAATGGCATTCAATTCTGCACATTTTAGTGTATAGTGCATCACTGTAGGTTTACAAATAAATAAAATATTGTACAAAGGCTAAACTGTAACCACAATCTTAATTTTGTTGCTTAGGAAGAGTGTGAAAAATATGAGTTTAGTTCATGTATACTATGAGTTAAATTAAACATTATAAGGACCAGTCTTTTAAAGGTTGGATATATATAAAAGAGAGGAAATACAATGTAAAACATACGGGAAACATACATAGGAAAATACAAATGGGAATTCAGAAAATGACAGCTTCAGATCAAGTATGAGTTCGTCTTAGTAGGGGGCTTCAAATAATAATGGAAGACAAATATGTTTGTGTACTCAGCAAATTAACTTCATATTTTCTCATTAGTTGCGTTTGCAGTTGCTTAATTGTACAACAGAACAAATGGAATAACACATTGCAATGTATGCCTCTATTACAATAGCAATGAAAATATAATAACTGTATCTATCCTATAAGAATCCTGAATGAAATTGTGAATCTAGTGCAGAAGTAAGACATCTTTTTGCAGATGGATCAAATTCAGGTTAGCCATGCAGGGATTTGGGTCACACATGGCATAATCAGAGAGGTTTTTTAAAAACATTTTATATATCACAATGAAAAGTATCACCACTAAGGTCAAAGCTTTTACCATCAAGTTTATTCCATGTCAATCATCAAAAGAAAGACTTTCTCCCAAAGTATATTTTTAATTCCGTGAATTTGTTGCATATGCAACATCAGAGGTTTGATGTATCATTTTCACCTTTTGTCTATTATCTTGCCCCAATTGAATGATGCTACTGGTTCATACTTACTGTAAAGTATATGGATGGGAGCTTTCTTCTTTCCAGTTATTAAAAGTCCTGGTTTACTTCTTGCCTGAATAGCTTGTGATATTTCGTGAGCTTCAGGACCAACACATATAGAAATTGTTAATCAGACTGGAGGACCAGTAAACATATCTTTGTTGATTTGTATTTTATTCATTCCTGATCTAGGGACTCAATATTGTGAACAGGAATGCTGCATCTGCCACTGCTGAAGTCAGATGTTTCTGGCTATTGGTGGAAATAAAATGACAACACACCACATCTTTATAAGCTGGACTGTTATGCTGGAAATCTAGTAGGAAGATTGTCCTGCTACAAGATATATCAGATGGAAATTTGAGAATGAATGCAAACAGAAACCTATGTCATGAAAGTTGATTCTGATCTTGAGTTAAAAAGTCACTTGTTGTGAAGGTGTTACAATAGCCACCCACTGTAATAGAAGTTATTGTTCCTTGATTCAAGCAACATATAACAATGTTCAAGTTTACTTTAGAAGAAATACCATAGTCCACATTAAAAAAAATGTGGATAAAGAAAAGACATTAATGACAAAATATTCGGTATTGCAAGATCTCACCTTTTCCTCCTGGGTATAAAGCTTGAAGCACTCATCGAGTGATACTTTGCCTTGACCTGGAGGGTTGTTCTGTGCTTCTGTTACAGAAGGATGAATCTCAATATGTTCTTTGTCATCAGAAACAACCCTGCATATAATTGAAAATATATTCTAGTTAATGAAACTTTCAAATACAAAATGTACAGGCAATGTAATTTGATGTACTAGTGGCGCCTAAAAATTCAAACTGTACTGGCTATGTGATCTGATGTACTAGTGGTGCCTAAAAATTCAAACTGTACTGGCTATGTGATCTGATGTACTAGTGGTGCCTAAAAATTCAAACTGTACTGGCTATGTGATCTGATGTACTGGTGGTGCCTAAAAATTCAAACTGTACCAATGACATGAATTGATGTACTAGTGGTGCCTAAAAATTCAAACAATAGTTGAAAAGTTATGTCCTATTCAGTATATGCTTCAATTATTTTAATAATAACCTTCAATAAGTTCTGCCTTGCTATTTTTAATATAATTCTCTCAGGAAATACAATTGAGAAAGTTGACAAATGTTTACTATTGGGCAGCATAATAACAATATCAAGACACAGCAAAAGAGATGTTGACTAATCATTCAACCACCTAACATCGTGAAATAAGAAACCAAGTTTAAATATACAAAACTATGACTGCTCTTCTTCTTCTTCTTGTTTAAAGTTTAACATGCCTACACAGCAAGTAAATTTTGTTATCTAGTCGTGTTTGTGTGATACCATGTTTGATGGTGCGCCTCTCAGCATTGGTATCTCTGACTTCAGCACCAGTGATTGCTTAGTCAGGACTGTGGTCCTGCTCAATGACAGGGATGGCCCAACTAATCAGTTTCCAGCCACTGATGGCTGGACTAAGCCCCACCTTCACTTCAAGGAGTTGACCTTGATGGGGACTATGGCTGTTTAACTTCCATGTAATATCCATGTTACCATATGATTGTGACAGCTGGAAAGAAACACAGGTACTGGAAAAGAAATTAAATTCATTTGAAAATAATGGTCTTATAAAACTTAATGCTGATTAGAAAGAATTCAAGTTAAATAAATAAGAGAAGACACCAAATAGTAATAAGTTCATATAATAAGAAAAAAGTGGTGAACTTAGACGTGTTTAGAATGCATTAACCTATTCATTCCCATAGCAGCCGAAATTGTTGATTATATATTGATTGACCTAGCGGCTGTTCTTGTTGGATTGACACACGGTTATTTCGGTTGATGTCTGTTACCGGATCCATGCAAATAGACATGCTAAATTTAGCAGCACTAACGTGACTACCGGTAATGGTGGCGTCGAGTGTTGTTTTCAGATCGTTTCCAACAGCTGTCATTTCTGAACTGCGCAAGGTTTATTATGACATTAAAAATTTCATAATATTCATCCAAACTTGGTAAAAATGGACCTACTCAAGATTCAGATGATGTTTATATACAATTTTTAAATGGAATTCTAGAGAAGGTGAATGACTCAGACATTGATGGGGTAGTAGTTCAGTATTTAGTAAGCCTAGTTGAAATTAGTGGCGATGTGTAGTGTAGGCCTAATTGCTGATGTGCGTATCCCGCCCCGCACACCATAGACATAGTTATGATTGAAAATAGTCAACACAGCTGATCTATTGTCAATATTGATCAATTTCATGAGAAATCAGGTCCAGCAAACAATATTGATCAATTTCATGAGAAATCAGGTCCAGCAAACAATATTGATCAATTTCATGAGAAATCAGGTCCAGCAAAGAATATTGATCAAGATTACTCTGCTTTTGAGACTAGGCCTAGTTTTCATTATTTCTACACAAGTCATTCTTTGGGGGCACTCGCAGAACAAATATTGTGTATGCCGGTATCAACATTTTTAGAAAAATGAGATCCATTTTGAAACCCTGTTTCACAGATATATAAGGCTTTATTTATGTGAACTAGGCCTACATGTTTAAAATTCTTGTTACAGAATGTTGTCATGCTGTGCAATGGAGACTGCTTTGCAGTTTTCACTTGAATATTTATTAGCAAACAATTTGACACTAGTAAATGAAGCCGACATGAAACTGGTGCTAATTTTTTTTTTCCTCTCGCATGTTATATGACATTCACAAAAATATGTTCACAGATCAGTACTTCTGAACTAGTATCATTTATCTGTTAATTGGACTTTGAATTATAAAAATTGATTTCAAATTGTATTTTATATTAATTTTCTTGCACATTCACTTCTAACTTGTGCAGAGTTATTTCTCTTGTCCTGAGAATTAAGCCCAGATTTTTTTTGAGCGGCTGGGATTGAGAGGGTTAATACAGACTGTCCTTACAAGCATCAAAATTGGTACCAGATGGCACAAAAGAGGAAGACCAAGAAAACTCTACATGGATTGACCATCAAAGGTTAAAATAAGGTTCGTTTATCCTCATTATATACATGCAATGATAAGCATTTGTTTGATTGTGCTCAGATACATTGTGTCATCTTCAGATATTCAATTTTTGTTATACTGATTCTTCTTCTTCTTCTTCTGCATTCATTCTCAAACTCCTGTAGATTAGCAGAATGTAGTCTGGAGAACGGAATGCATTGTTTCATGGCTTACAGTTTTGCTGCAATATCTGAGCCTTTCAGTCTGACACATCTGATTTAAACATGGCTTCTGGGTCAGTATTACCCTATATGGAATGAGACACTCCATAACATTATATTAATCATCAAGGAGAAATTTTATTTAAAACAGAAAAAGACAACTTACGTTTTCTTGGTCTGTGTGTCCCACTCGGCAATTAACTTTATGTGTGGTGGACCAAAATCTTCATCCAAAGTAGTATATGCTCTGTGAGTGAATTTGGTAAAAGTTTCAACACATGAAAAAACTCTAGCAATATCAAGAAGTATTAAATTAATAATTAACAATGACATGTTACTCAAAAACAAAATGCTAAATATGGGCACAGAAAGAACATGACTGCCAATGAAAATAAACAATATTGTAAATGTTAGTCAAGATCAGAAATTAAAGTCTCTTCCAACAACATTCTAACAATAAAGTTGGTAGCATATACTATTCAGGATTTAACCACCACATCAACCCAGCAATTTTTGAATGTAGTAATTTTCTAGAACATATTAACGTTCAGTAGGTTGCCATTATTTTCTGCAGTCTGGATGCACAACTATCTACGACGAAACTGAACTTGGTTGTCCAAGATGTGCTCAGCACCATTCCGTCACATAGCCAGACATATTCAAGCATATAATAAATAATGTATTAGTTCTATATTTTTCTGTGACCATCATCAACACAGGCCACCTTTTAATTCCCAGGTTTATTCTAGTACCAATTTCCTGAGGTTGTGTTCACCCTGAATTATCAAAATCCCAAAATGTCAGATTTGATCTGATGATTTAGAAAACGGGTGCTGCAGTAACATGTAACACGGTATAATAATAATAATAATTATATATATATATATATATATATATATATATATATATATATATATATATATCAGTAAAAGTATAAACTAATGGTAATGTGTGAAAATTACAAATATTTTTAAAAAAACATAAAAAAACTAAAAGGCATGCAATAAAAAACAATGACTATGATGAAAAAAGCTAAATGTGTTAAACCATTTTTTTTCATGCTTTAGCTTTGTCAATACATTTGATATAATAGTTTATAATTGAACAAATTCTTAAGTTATGAGTGCAGGTTATCCATGCACACGGTACAAGTCCATAAGTGCTCTGATCGCCATCTCAATAAATCCATCAGAATGTAGCAGCTCACAGTAGTTCCATTTTGATTTATCAGTCTCTTCTTATAACTATTTATATCAATCCTTGGAACTCCAATCACACGTCACCAGGTTTTTTTTAGAGCTCAATATTTTAAAGTTTCTCATATCACAATTAGCAACCACCAACCTTTCTGCAGACTGAGTGTACAGTGGCATATCAACATCTGAAGGTAGGTAGTTTTTGCCAGAACTTCCATCATATATTCTCAGCATGAACAGGTTGCTCAATTTCTAGGGAACAAAAAAAATTCAATACCAAGTAGAGCGTGTATAATGTCACTGAAACAAAAATAATAAACAGTAAAGAAACAATATCAAAGCATTTTGGTAACTTCTCTAATGCTCAGCCCCTTTCAACATTCACACAATAGATTAATAGGCAATTCAATATTATATCTAAACTCAGAAAGTTAGATCGGAGTTGAATCTAGCACATAATTCACAAGATCTGATTTTTTTGTGAAAATTATGAAACATGAAATCATCAGTAACATATAGGTTTCTGATTGTAATGGATATACAAGGTCTGTTCAAAAAGTAATTGACCTTTTAACTCTTTACACTATGTTATC
The DNA here is from genome assembly GCA_034231615.1 of Meghimatium bilineatum. NCBI lineage: Eukaryota > Metazoa > Mollusca > Gastropoda > Stylommatophora > Philomycidae > Meghimatium > Meghimatium bilineatum. The sequence continues at coordinate 58,076,999 of CM067320.1, forward strand.
TTTCACTACGTTATACAGAAAATAGAGTTAGGGCTAATGATAATATTGAGTAGAAACTCTCCTACTAACTTTGGAAATCCAATACTTGGGAATATTTTGTAAAGTTTTGCATTATTTTGCTCAGTTCTGAAATTTGACATGAAACACACAAAAATGGCATAAAACCATAGGCAGTTGATAAGATTTACTTCAAATAGAATAACTATATCAGGAAATGGAGAGTCAAGACATCTACTTTAGTAAGATTGGATAGCATCATTTTAAGACAAGTAAAATTGAAGGTGATTAGAACAAAATGAATGTCCAAAATATTTCTATTTATCTACCATCCCTGTTTGTGGTGTAATTTTTGTATTTTATTGTTACAATTCTTTATTTTTATATTGTGTATGGATTTCACATTCAATTATCTTTCTTTTGATACCTTATATGACCTTTCATAGCTAATATTTTGTCTTCAGGAAGTTTTCATCTAGATCATGTTGCGGTCCAAAGATTTAGTCAAAAATTAATTATGTCCAAACCCCGGAATAATTACATCCTGAAAGAGTTAACCAGAATACAATCAATCACTATGAGGTCTAAAAGCTTAATCCACTTCAAAGTACTCTCTTTAGGTCTGTATACACTTCTTCCAATGGTTCTGCCATTGTAGGAAGCAATTCAGGAACACCCTTTTGAAATTACGTGCAGCCAGTCCACATAATTTATCTTCATCACTCAAAATTGGTCCCTCTCTACTTCATTTTCAGCTGGGGGAAACAAGCAAAAATTGCAGCATTGCAGGAATTGTGGTGCCTGAAAACCATATGATTTATATATGTTTTATAAACTATATGTTTTATTTGGTCAATAAAGACGTAATCATATGTAAAGATGGATGGATGTATTGTCCTGACGGAGCTGCTAAGTTTGGTACCCACAAGTTAAGTTGTTTGCATCATAGTGGCAACAGATGACCTTCAAGTAGTACTCTTTAATCAAATTTTAATATTGTGATGCACTCTCCCTCTCCACAAGAATGAAAGAAAACTGTCAATATGATCGTTAAACTGCTGCACATCTGCAAGAAATGTTTAGTCCAGAAAATGAGGTACATCTTCACTGTAACAATTTGCACCTTGTTTTCTCAGTGCTCTAATTCTAGTCTCAATAAATTCATCAGAATGTAACAGCTCACAATTCCAGTTCAGTGTTTATTATTATTATTATTATTGTATCAAGAGACTGATAAATCAACTGTTTAACCCATAACAATCATTAATGATCATTGTGTTCAGGAAGTCACAGCCGTTATTTGCACAGTATAATATGTTCTCAAAGATTTCCAGAGAAAATTGCTTTTGCTTCATTCATTATTAGCAACTTCAGCACAAATTTTGTATGGTTAAATCCTCACTTGAAACTGAATTTATTAAACAATATTTACCCCACCCCTTATCCCATGTAAACAAGTTTTTAGATGGTGACACAACAATTCTGTATGACCACAGTCTGAATAAGTGGATATGAATACATTGCAATCTAAAGTAAATTCAAAAGTGGACAAGTATATTTTAATGTATCCATTAGTAATTAGATGTATGTCTTGTAGGAAAGTTATAGGGGAGAAGAATTGTCCAAAAGGTAAATTCTATTAGATATGTTTGTACAATTTCTCACACTCAAAGCATAATATTGTATGGAACTACAATTATCTCACATTCTCATATGAACAAATAAAGAAATAGATAACTAAGTTAAATGATAACCCTCGCTGAACATAACTATTATATATAACCAAAGACATCTGAGAAATATTAAACATTCTCTTAGAAGGAAAAAATCCAAGTCAACATTTAACCTACCTGAGTCTGAGATAATATTTCCTCACATACAGAGTCTTCCATTTTGAATAATATTTCTTTCTGTAGATCTTTCCATGTAATGTCTCGCCGAACCTTCAGCATTACTGGGCTTCCAAATCTGTGGATGACGTAGGAGAGGCAATTGAAAATTTACTCAACCAGTTTGCTGTGTTATAAAGAACTCATTAATAGAAGGAATAAAGGCTATTGTCTTTCCCCAGGTGGTTTGTCATCCACTCTTGCCATTAAGCATAGGGGTGATTGGAGCTCGAGCTTGCGTTCTAAAGCCAGATGTGTGGCCTCGGCTGTGCTATGTCTGTGTCTGTTCAGGATGTCCCTGACTTTTTCTATAAATCTTTTCCATGGTCTTCCTCTAGCTTTGTACCCTGATCTCATTTGGTTATATGCCTGTAAGGGCAACTTTTCATGATGCATTCTTGAAAAGACAACTGGCTTGTTCCATGAAATATGTTTGCGCACAAATACTTCTATCGGCTCATAAAGCCAGTCACAAAAGCTAGCTTGTGCTAGACCTGAATGCTTACATATCCATGACTGCCATGTTGGCCAGGTAAAGGCACTTAATGGAAACTAGTGTGAACTTTAGTTCTTCTATACAGATTCACCCAACAACATATACTACTCCCATCTCTCCTTCTTCTTGTCTATTTCCTGACAAATTCTATGAGTCATGCTTAGAAAGATACAATTGGGCTATCTACTCTGACAGTGGCTGGAGTCGATGACAAAGTCTGAGTTGAAACCAGTTACTTTTATTTTTGTGTCTGAATATGCGGATGTTAGGGGAAATAAAAGAGCAGGGCAATTTTACTAGCATGGCCACAGTGGCAATTAAATTGATAATGCTGATATTGCAAAGGAGTTAGGCCAGTTGGAGGATGTAGAGTGTGTGTCTTCTGTGTCTATGGTCAGAATGCAAAACCTGGAACTGCAGTATGGGGTTGATAAAAACCAGCAGCATACTAGAATAAAAATAAAGAGCTTTATAATATTAACCAACACAGAATCAGAACAGAAAAATACTATGTACTGAAGATCACATGGAATAGGTGATTGGTCATCTATTGGTAGTGTGTCTACAGAATCAAGATGATGGCTAACTAATTAGCGAACACATAGAAATATATTTATATATAAAAAAAAGTGTGTCTTGCAAGACCGTAGATGGGATTGGAGGGGGGGGGGTTCAAAACACCCCTGGGATCTGGCTATTATACACATCTAGTTTTAGAATACCGGTAAATTTTATGTTGTCACTAGTGTTGTAGTATATGTTAAATAACATTGTGATCATTTGTAGAAAAAAAAATAGTCCATGTTGGAAAATGAAAAAATACAAGATAGGCTAAGTAAACTACAGACACACAAGACAAGAAGATAGGCCAAGTAAAATAGACATGCAACACAAAACAGGCTAAGTAAACTAGATACACTACACAAGATAGGCTAAGTAAACAAGATACACAACACAAGATAGGCTAAGTAAACTAGATACACAACACAAGATAGGCTAAGTAAACTAGATACACAACACAAGATAGGCTAAGTAAACTAAACACACAACATAAGATATGTTAAGTAAACTAGAGACATAACACAAGAAATAGGCTAAGTAAACTAGACAGGAAACACAAAATATGCTACGTTAACTAGACATGCAACACAAGAAGATAAACTAAGTAAACTAGGCATGCAACACAAGAAGAGAAGACTAATGACATTAGACTGCATGACACACACACACACAAAAACAATATAGAAACTTCAGACTAGATGACAAAAAGTAAAAAGAAGAGCACACAGAATTTAGACTGGTTGACATAAGATTGAAAAAAATTGAAGTTACCAAATTGGTGATAACTGACATAATATAATGAAAACGAGGCTAGAAATAAAAACAAACTGAAAGGCAGAACACAAAAGAGGACGTTCGAGAAACTGCAACTGATGAACAAATACCAGACAACAGAAAGGAGGATAATTGAGAGTTTCAGTTATGCTCTCAAAAATAAATGGAAGTCAGTTTTTATGTTTTTCTTTGATACCACAATTGTCAATGTACAAACATATTTTCTTAACAATGAGCCTGTCAATATAAAATTACCCCATTCACAGTTAAAGTCCAGGGCTTATCTAGTTTAACTAGTGTCTATTTCTAGTTTCAGATGTCAATAAGGTGTGTGTGACATAAATACAATGCTAGTCAAGTAAGCTAATACACAGCTCTGTTATGATATGGAAAACAATGCTAGTAGAAAGTAATCAGCTCATATCTGATAATGCCAGGGTTGATGTGCTTTACTTTTTGTTTATATTATTGATTAGTGTAGAAGGTCAGAAATCTGGCTGTTTTTCTAGACAGAATGTGGTAAGGTTGCTGCAGAAAGGATGAAACTATTGTGATAATGATAGAACCTATAGAGAACATAAGTTTGTTGCTGTTGTCACATAAACCAGGATGTGGAGTGTTACTTTCAGCTCCACACTAGTGTTTAGCACTCCTTTTGTTATATATACCAGAAGGTGTAATATTACTTTCAGCTCCACACTAGTGTTTAGCACTCCTTTTGTTATATATACCAGAAGGTGTAATATTACTTTCAGCTCCACACTAGTGTTTAGCACTCCTTTTGTTATATATACCAGAAGGTGTAATATTACTTTCAGCTCCACACTAGTGTTTAGCACTCCTTTTGTTATATATACCAGAAGGTGTAATATTACTTTCAGCTCCACACTAGTGTTTAGCACTCCTTTTGTTATATATACCAGAAGGTGTAATATTACTTTCAGCTCCACACTAGTGTTTAGCACTCCTTTTGTTATATATATATATATCAGAAGGTGTAATATTACTTTCAGCTCCACACTGGTGTTTAGCACTCCTTTTGTTATATATACCAGAAGGTGTAATATTACTTTCAGCTCCACACTAGTGTTTAGCACTCCTTTTGTTATATATACCAGAAGGTGTAATATTACTTTCAGATCCACACTGGTGTTTAGCATTCCTTTTTAATTAGGTTTTCCAGAGTTTTTGCAAGTTCTAGATACCGTAATCATTTTACTCAATGTGACCGTATGGTACAATGCCCCTAGCCAGGCAGACTTATACTCAGGAGGTGACTGTCTTGCAATTTTGAGACATGTTGTAGTAACAAAGATTGATTCCCTCCCAAGTCAATTTATGAATCTTCAGCAGGCTTCATCAAAGTGGAGATTGTAGGGTAGGATAGGCAACATAACATGCAACATTCTTAGTCACCTCCTTCATTATGCATGGCAGATTGTGTTTCCATTTCATTGTTTCCATTACTATCTATTTTTGCCATTACTATCTTTTATTTCCATTTCCTTAACTATCTTTTGTATAAAAGTTGAGAAATTTCAACTTTCTCCTTCTCATTCAAGGTCAGGATAAAGACTTGATGTAACAAATGATAAAAAAGACATTTTTTTCTATCAACAAAACATTCTGCTGTCAATACCAGACATGAACACTGACTTCTGTACACAAGTGACAGCCAATGATGTGAACTGAAATGCTTGAGAAAGGCTACCAGGCTAGATACGTTATGAAATGATTAAGAATGACTACATGGCTAGATAGACTATGAAATGTCATGAAAAATAGAATAGGCATGATAGCATTTATTGAATATATCAAGACAGAAAATACAATGGTTTGGACATATGAGAATATAAATAACCCTACATGCACCAGAGGAAGACCAAGAAAGAAATTGATAGATAACATTAAACATTTTGAACATACATGGATATAGTACAATAGAGGTGACACATCTGGCAAACTCCCACCCCTACATTCAATGACAAGGTGGCCCAGTAGTGTTGCTATACATATAGGGCAAGAAAATAAATAAAAATAACTGTAAATACGTAAACTTGTAGCATGTTAAAATTCAAGACACCCCCCCCCCCCCAACATTTCAACATGCAATTGTATGCTCACCTTCGAACTGATCCAGCTTGGATCTCCACATGCATAACTAGCAACTGGGAAGTTGGAGTACCAAACTCCTGGATTGAGCATTGCATGCTGGAATCATCTGAGTAGGCTTCAAAAGCATACACAGTCTCATTCTCTGGAATGTCTGATATTGGCTGTTCATCACTATAGGTTGCCCCAAAACTATCTTCTTTCATTTGCACTAACAGCAACTGTGAAAATAATATTTTATCTATACACACCTCATTTATTGACAGACAATGTCCCTAAATAAAATATAAAAGTATTAAAACATTATCTATCTATGTTCCTTTAGCGCCAAATACTGAGCATAGGGCAGAAACCAGAGCTCTCCAGTTTCAGCAATGTGATGCTACTGTGTGTAATTCTTGCATTTTGAGACCCATCCTGAGGAGCATGGTAGCCTAGTTGATAGTGTGCTTGCTATTATCACCGGGTTACAGTGAGTCAGGCTCAAAACCATATCCAGGCCCAAAAAATGTCCATGTTGTGATTTCTCACCTGACATGACCACTCTTCTAGTTGACCTGCTGTAAATGGGTACCTGGCATATGATTTAGAGGAGGTAAAGACAGCACAGAAGAGAACTGGCTGCCACACTTAACATTTGCTGCGGCTTAGTACGTAAATGTCCGGCTCTGTGGTGGTGTGGTACAGATCGTGTTTGTGACGGCCAAGGTACCGGGTTCGAATCTCACCACAGGCAACTGTGCATCCAGACCATTTATAAAGCAATGACAAACTATTGAACATATTTATATTGCCTAGAAAATCACTACAGCCAAAAAAAGCTGGGATTTTGGCTACATCTTCACAATTATATGCTACCAATAATACATGAAGAGTTATTATCATATCCGACAGCAGGTTGCTGCCATGGGACCTACCTTTACCTTTAGTCATATCCTCATTGATGGTTGTTCTGTGAGGAGTCTCTCATGGTTTTTCTTTTTTCCTTTCGCCATCCGGTACCCATTCTATTGCTCATGGTGGCAGTCTGTTTTCATTCATTTTAAGTTTACATGTCCATCGTTTTCTTATTATTATTGCAAAATATATTGATGTTTGGTGTCTTCGTTTTAATTGCTTGCTTGACTTGAATTCTTCCCAATAAATATTTAAGAGTTTTCTAAGACATTTATTTTCAAATGAATTTACTCTCTTCTCCTGTGCTTTCGTTATTTTCCAACCATTACAGCATTATATAGTCAGAAAAAGTTCAAATTAGGAGTTATTTAATCAACAGAAGTTGAACAAGTGTCCCTAGATATGAGAGATGATGAACCACAGAACTGAATTTTATTCTTCTTCATCGTTCATTCTCAAACTCTTGCTGGATCTCCTTTGTAGCAAGACCATTGTTCTACTAGATTTCTAGCAGGGAGTAGTCCAGATAATGGAAATGCGCTGTGTCGCCGTTTTATTTGCGCCGATGGCCCGACACATCCGTCTTCGGCAAGAAATTTTATTCAATGCTGTAGTATCTGAGACATAAAACTAACTTGGCTCTTTGGATTGCAAAGCAAGTACTATAACACTTGAATATGCCAGGATTATTAACACTTTGGAATTTTAAATATAACTTCACTGATGATGGAAAGTTGTCTGATGACCAAGTATCTAAACCCCTAAAAATCAATAGAATATCTAAAATTATCACTGTGAGAATAATAGGAGTGTGCTTCAAACCTTAATAGTGTGATAGCAATTAGAATATTCATGGCTTTGTCTTGTAGCTTGTCAATACTGCCAAGAATATCTTCATCTTGGTGTAGATGGTTGTTTTGTCATAATGGCAGTTTAAAGATGGCCACCCCACAATTAACATGCATCAAAGAGAAGCAGCATTGTTATCCATATTTTTGTATATAAACCTAAAGAATGAAAGTTGACTATGGTGATGGATGCCTGACTCTTGTTGCTGAGTCTGAATATTATATCTTGTGGCATCCTGAAAGGCACAAACAACTATCCAAATTGGCCAATAAATGGACATCCTTCTAAGATTATATCTTAACAGTGGTCATTCCATGCCCAAACTGTCCAAGGACATTTGCAGCTCAAATAGGGCTTATTAGCCATCAATCAACTATTAGGCATGGGCATAACTCTAAATGAATTTTCTAAAGTAGATGCAACAAAATGGTCATCATCATTTGTGATGGATAAACACACATATCTTAATTGTGGTTCACAACCTTCATCTCTGTCAAGTAATCCTTGGTCCCCCACTCTATTTTAGCACCGTAAGAAAGTTTTCTTATCTGATGTGTATGTAATATTCATCTTTTTATAGAGAAAAGTTGCTAGCACTGCCAAATTCCAACTTGAAGGACCAGGAATCCACACAGTCGGATATTTTCAGTGATCTGTCTGGTCTGAGTGACCCTGTCTGAAATATATGTTTCAGCCATCACAACCCACTAAATCATTATTGGGTACTCTCACCAACAGAAACAAAGCTCAGAGATTAGTAAAAATATTACCTGTTTTAGTGGAATCTTGGCATCCACTGACACAAGCTCTTTTAGTTCCCTGACTCCATCATGCTGGTTCAATGTGATGGCCATTTTGACTTCATGAAAGCCTAAACTAACAACAATGACATAAACATCTCGCGGACACCTCTGAGGCAATGGCAGAGACACACACAAGTATGGATCAAATGTGCTACTGCATTCACCACAGGTGGTGCAGATTAATTTAGAGCTGTGTAATGCCTGAAACAGCTTGCGAACAAAACTCTCACCATTGACAGAAGCTGCTTCATTTGCCAGCTCCTCATCTGACTTCAGGAAGGGAGTCTGTTATGAAGAGAAAAATTTGAAGTATTACAAAGTATATGGTACTGTACATATCTTGACAAAGAGATACAACAAATATGACAGGTGAACAATTAAAATATCTGTATGCTCATTTGGGTAACACAACTAAATTGTTTCTGTTTGTACTTGAGTTTACATACCTCATAAACTATGATAGCTACCATAGTCATTCAAATACATACAACCATACACATACTATTATTTCAAGTATAGTATACACATACACATTACCATTGTAGTTTCTAGTTGTGGAAACAGAAGCACAATAGAGAAAAGATTTATTCACAATACAGAAAGCATAACAGAACTACCAAGAATTACCATCTAGTTTCAAGGACACAGAACACAAGCTATCAACTAGTTTCAAGAACAAAGAAAAAAAATGAAAATGTGAATGTATTCCAACAGCTAGACATGCCAAAATAGATCAGAATTAATATAAAAGGGATAGGTAAGTTATGGCTAGAATGTAAGATGATTATCAAACAACAGGTAAAAGTTAGGTGTTTATGAAGATATGCTTTCAATAAAGTTAATGAATGAATGATAGATTCGTGTTCAACTTGCGGGTGAATGCTACATTTACCATTAGGCCATATAAATTCAAAAATAATTTGGATACACAAAAAGGCAAAACACAATCAGAAGACTTTATTAGAGGGAAAGAGCAGTGAACACAGGGATGCATTGAGAATGTAAAACATCAAAAATAGATAACAACCAGATGGAATATACCATCAGGAAATAGAAAATGCTGGGTACCACACAGTGACTGTATCTGATCCTACAGATTTGCAGGAAGGCTTAGGCTGTACTAGTATATTTTTCTCTCTTTATACAAAATGCTGTATGAAAACAAACGACTTTATATTATAGAAAAATTCTCAAGATGAGTGATGCTGTGCTGTGCTAGACCAGTGCACAGAAACTATATCTACAAATAGCCTTGGGTAGTCGCATACCAAGAGATGGGGTATGAGATATAGTGTACCCCATATTACATAGCATCAACTTTCTTTCCCCAACTGTGCCAGTTGGATACCAGCTGTACAGATGGGTCGACTGGAGAGTGGTAGACATGTTCACTCACCTACTCTATTATAAAATTGTATTATGTTTTCTAAGCCATACTAGACTACCAAGCTTTGATAAATTTTATCCAAGTGACAGTTTTAACGGAGCAATTAAATGATGATATATCGGATTCTCACAAGTTAATAATTGTGTATATCTCTTTTGTGTGTTCGCGCCATCTGATTAAATATTCGCTTTAACTAACGCAGTATATCTCAGATAACAGAAGGTATTAATTGTAATAGAAATGTTGCAAGCATTTCTCCCAATAATCATATTATACAACTACCCCCCCCCACCCTTACAACTAAAACAGAAATCGAAGTTCAAAGGTGATGATAACGACTCTCAACCGCAGGTAGGCGGCAACATGTCTACTGGGCCTCGAGAACTTCTCCGTGAATTATATAGTTATTTATGTGTATATAGAATATGTTTGAACTGGACCCTGGTCTTTTAACAATGTTTTGTTTACCAGGAAGCTTCCTCACAATGTTGAGAAGCAATAGTTTAGATCAGTGGTGCCCAACTCTGCATCCACCTCACGCTTTTCTGGAGCATTCTTGCATTCAATCAGTTTTGCTGTCATAAAAACTGTGTTTCAAATACTTTTTAACATTGAAGGGCCAATTTATTGGGCCAATGTCACAAATAAAATGATGACGCAACACATCTCCGCTCTGTGGACTACATCCTGCTGGAAATCTAAGTACAATCATTGTGCTTTTATAAAAGCAATCCGGTGGGAGTTTCAGAAGGAACATAAAAAACCAAATATTTTTAGCAACACCCATTGAAACACTGTTTCTGTTTTTCCAATGTTTTATATGAAATCATTCTACTGCTTCTCCTAGCCAACTTTGATTAGTTGACCTTGTAAACTTAAACTTAAAGTGAAGTATTACGGTAATTAATTATCTGCAGAGGTCTTCTATACTGCAGATGGTCATGGCTACCCCACCTTTGTGACTAGACAGTGGGACCACAGCACATCAATTTGTTGTCATGTGTGGAAATGGACGCATGGTTGAGATAATTCCAGTTTATTGAATAGGTCTTGACTTGTTTATATAAAATATTCAATACCTGTGCTTATTCGCTTCTGAGCAAAAGTCTCTATTGGAACATAACTTGTTCATATGTTTTTATTTGCAATATTTTACATTTGAGTATTTTTGCTACTTACTTGCCATTAAATTACGTCAACAATTATTTGCCAATTTGTGATCCCCATCACAAGTCAAACACTGGCAAGAATTTTTAGATTAAATTTATTCACTTTGCTTAATTATCTAAAATATGTTATCTAAAATATTTTCCTCCCCCGGAAAATAAAATATCTCGCAGAACAAATATGATAAAACTATACTTTCTCCAAATAGTATTGTTGACGTTAACTTTTATCCACAACCCCCCTGTCAAACTTTTTTCATACCCCTCCCTCTAAATGTTGACGTAATTGATGGACAATCCCTAACCAGGATATATTGGCTATATTAGTAATAGTAACAACATTACATTATCCTTATCACTTCTTATTTTTGTTACTGCGACTCTCCAATTCCCTGGATATCCTCTGCCACTTTGATAATTATTGATGTAGCAATATTGTAAAACACTAAATTGGGTGCCACCGGGAGTAAGGAGAAGAGGCAGACCTAGAGAAACTCTACGAAAAACCATTAATAGAGAAGGAATGTTAATGAACCTAAACAACACCCAAGAGCTGAAACACAACAACAGAAATGGAAAGCTATCGTTTCTGCCCTATGGTCCTGGAGGAACATAACATAACAATATTGTAATTGTCATGTTGAAATTGTATGTACAGGGTCTAAAAGCAGTGGCGAGGAAAAGGTTGTGCGTGCATACGCGCGTGAAGGGCAATTTGAAAATGTATAACATCGTTCGCGTACCGTTCATATTTATTTTTAATTTCAAAAATTACCTGCAATATTAGCTCAAACATTGAAGTAACTCATCCTTAATGTTAATGTAATGGTTGGAACTGCTTCTCTGTTTTGGTGAGGCGTGCCTGTACGTTATTATTATGATTCACTAAATATACATATATTGTACTATGGAACAAAACCCTAGCTTTATTGAATATTTAGTCCCGCCTCGGTTGCATTCGTCGGGTCAAACTAAATGTCCCACGGGTATAGGTTCCTCACGCCTGGTTTTTAAAAAAAAAGTAAAATAGTGTAGCGATGCTGTAAACGATAATACTATGTAGCATTTCTTTTTTCTGAATACATCCTCCCAACCAGAACGAATTCATTCTCAAACTCCTGCAGATTGTCGGGATGTAGACCTGAGAGTGTTGTGCCATGGTTTACAGCGTATCTGAGCCTTATACACGGGCACATCCGACTGCACCGTGGCTTTTGGATCACTTTGGTCCTAAATGGGATGAAACATCCAATTCCGCTCCAAGACTCCTTAGTCGCCTCCTACGGCATACACGGAAGGTAAACAATGATGCCATCCTTTGCTCTCCTTTCTGACCGCGGAAATACACAGGCGCAGCACGCGTATGAGAATACAACGTAACACACTTCAAGTGTAGATCGTTAAATGAATGGCACTGTGATTCCTTTTCCATGACTAGATAATATTAGCGCTAATGAATATTCATGAAGTTTGTTTGCACTCATGACCTTTCTAATTCTGTGTATGTTAATAATAAATTGCAATCTACATGAGCTCTTGGTCACCATAATGTCTGGAGTGACAATAAACCTTTGGGAGGCACAAGACTGTTAGCAATATTTGAAAAAAATCGATCAATACAAACTTTTGTGTGAGGTAGCAAAAAAAACAACTGGCAAGAGTGTATCATTCATTCATTAGTTAGAAACTTGCGTATAAACTCTAGGTGAAGTTGGTGATCTGTTGGATGCTGTTACAATAGCGTTGTCATACTGGCTCTTTAAAAGTCAAATTTAACCAATTTTGCTTATTTCAAAATTATTTGGCTTCAGATAATTAGTTTGACTTGTTTGGTATTTTCTTGGCTTTTTAAAAAATATGATAAAAGTAACATGTGACCCATTATTTAAATAAAGACAAAGAATATATCTGCAGAAACAGCCTATTTTTGGTTAAATAAAGATACTCACCGTTATCCATTTAATTAACTTGGTACACCAGGCATTTGGTAAACCACTATAATTAAATGGGTAACGGTCGGTGTAGCTTTAACAGAAACTAGGTTTTGTCTACACGAATATTCTTTGTCCTTATTTAAATAGTAGGCCAAATGTTACTTTTAGAAAACAGAGAAAAAGTCACGGTCTAAATGTAATACGTTCAGCAGGATAGTATCCACTCATGTCATCCACATCAGTCTTTTGTTTTCAGCAAGCATTAGAATTCATATGACGTAACGATCTTTTGTTTTCAGCAAGTATTACCTCTTCTTCTTCTGCGTTTGTTCTCAAACTCCTGCAGATCAGCAGGACGTAGTCCGGAGAACGGAATGCGTTGTGTCATGGTTTACAGCATTGCTGCGATATCTGCGCCTTTCGGCCTGACATATCCGACTTCAGCATGGCTTTGGGTCACTGATCCTATATGGGATGGGACAGCCAACTCCATCCCATAACCTCCTTAGTCGCCTCGTACGACATTCATGGAAAGTAAACAGTGTTGCTATTCTTTGCTCCCCTTTCAGGCCCTGACAACACACGGGCGCAGCAAGTATTAGAAATCATATGACGTAACGATCTTTTGTGGTTGCAAGTTTATATGATATTTATGCAAATATAGTGCAGCTTAGTTCACTAAGGCAACAGCATTGTCATAAGAAACATATTTATACAGGGCCATAGGTAAGCCTTCCCTTAAAAAAAATTTTATTTGGGGGAAAAGGGTGGAATTATATGTCATTAATTCATATGGACGGAATTATGTAAGAAAAAAACACTTCGCTTTAAGATATTGTTTTTCTAAACTTCCAGGAGGGAAGGGTTTATCATCACTTTTATTCGTTATCTAGTATTCAATGGCAACCTCCATATGTGCCCCCCCCCCTATCTATAGGGTTGTATTTCTAATTAAATGCACATATACCGAGTACTGAAAGTATAGCATAAGGCGTGCTGTTACACAGCGAATTATAAATTTTAATTTAACAACGACAAAGACATAGAACAGAAATCTAGTTAAACAGGCTGATCAATGTGCGCCTTTTGTATAATATGTCTTTTTACTCCGCATCTTTGAGGGCATCTACATTAGTTTTCTTCTAACCGCATCATTTTATTATATAAACTACAATTCAGTAGTCTCCAGTTCACTTTTATATTTTTAACACGCTATAACTACAATTCGTATATGATTTAATAGTTTTTCATTGCACTGTTTAATTAGCGACATCTAATGGGGAAAAAAATATTAAAATTCTGTAATAATAAAACGGAATTTAATGTGACATTGTGCCCTATACATAATAAAGGTCAAGAAGAAACTGTAAATTTGGAATTTGGCGTAAGCATTTAATTCTAGTTTTTAAAAAATAGTTTCCAATTTTGTTAGGCTTTTTTCTGGCTATCTCATAATACAGTTTGTTATTTTATGACAATTTAAATATGACAACCCTGTGTGAAGCGAGTTATGTTCCTCCATCAATTAGCAACTTGCGGGTATATTCTATATTAAGTGGATCTAATGTTCGCTACTGTTACAGTGAGTTCGTGTTGGTGAATATATGACTGCACATTCTGAGTAGAATGTGCGATAAGCAGTGATTGTCAGCAGCAGAGTCGAACAGACATGTGAGGCCACCGGTTCATTTGATTTATGTTATGGTGCTGTTCGTCCATCACAAGGGATGATGATGACCATTTGCTACATCTACTTTTGAAATTCAGTTAGAAGTATGCCCTTGCTTGACTATGAGTTCGTAGATGGCTAATAATCCACATACTGGCCGCAAATGTCTTTGGACAGTACGGACATGGGATGACCACTATATACGGTTTTTCTTAATCTACTCATGACTTTCTAGCTACTTTCCGCGGATGTATTATGCTGCATTCTCTTTTCACAAGATGATGCGCCTTTTATGACTAGAGCATCAAGTAGCTCTATTTCATGCAGGTTCTTCCCATGTATCTTGGTCAATTTCAAAAGTCTTTAAAGTAAAGTCTTTAACGAGTCTTTTAGCCACCTTTATAATGTATGTCCTTCTGTAACTTACAATAGAGAAGTATTTTTGGCAGGCGATGATCTGGCATAAGCACCGCATAACTTGCCCAACGAATCTGTGTCTGCATGAAAATAGTGTTAATGCTCGGAATACCAGTTATGTCAAGGACAGTTTGTCTTGTCATCTTATATTCATAATTTTGCTGAGACAAGTTGTGTGATATACCTTCCTCACATGTCATCTATACATATATCATGTTTCACCAGCATATAACGGCACTGGAAATACCACTGCTATGTAAACTCTCACAATTTCTATACCTCACATTTGCGTACACTCTGCCGAAAGTGCTGCTATTGTGTTGTAAAGTATACAACACTGGAAAAAAGGAGGAAAAAATTCATGGAAGAATTTTGCACAAGACAGATCCGACTGGCGTTGCAGAGCAAGAGTTGTGCTGCAGCGAACCTCATACATCTTACTGCGCAACAAAAACGAACGAGACGACAGGTAAGAGCTGCTCAATGTCACACAGACTCCTCCAATACATGCTCAGAGTGTGGTAGAAAATTCCACGCACGCATAGAACTCGTTAGTCACAGTCGGACACACGGCAGACATCATCATCCCAGCTGAGCTGAATGGTCATCATCGACTTCGACGGACGAACAACATCACTTCTAAAATATACACACAATATTTCTTTTTTTTTTTCCCCAGTGTTTGATATCAATCTCCAACTGAAATTTTCTCATGGCATGACAATGGTGTTCCTAGATTTCCTGCTATAGTGGATGCCGTCTCTCATCACTGCAAGCATTCGTGTTAAAGAGTGCAGGGTGGATTTATATGATGTGGTAATAACGGTCACTATGCTATAGCTGTCGCCACGACGTGTAACGTGTGGATATTAAATTATACCTGAGGGAAAAAACCAGT
Source organism: Meghimatium bilineatum (assembly GCA_034231615.1). Lineage (NCBI taxonomy): Eukaryota > Metazoa > Mollusca > Gastropoda > Stylommatophora > Philomycidae > Meghimatium > Meghimatium bilineatum. Next base: position 58,092,848 of record CM067320.1, read on the forward strand.
TCTTACGATGATTTCACCCCAAGTCTTTCTCCTTCTTAAAGACCTACGCGTTGAGTCATTCATATGGACTGACACGATTGTTCATTTGTGTCGCCAGCCCATAAAAACGGAGAGGGATTTGTTTAAAGTTATATCATTGTTCCAACAAATTGGCCAAGCGCTATCACTTAATGGATAACACTGGGATGAAGAGAGACATAGCTGAACTGCATTGCCGGATTTACCTATAAGCTAAACAAGCTAAAGCTTAGGGCCCCACTTTCTTGGGGGTCCCCCAATTTTTTTTATAATTTCCCTATCTATATATATTCTTAATCGTTAAAGGGCCCATATTTCAAATAGCGCCCTATCAAGTCTAAATCCAGCACTGGTGAGCTGACAGATAACACTACCACTACAAAATGTTGATGTGCTAAAAGACAATCTACCTGTTCAGATAACGATATAAATTGGAATAAACAGTGGGATGAAAAACAATACGCCCCCACCTCTAGAAAAACAGCAAACACAAAAAAAAACACAGGTACGCTGAGAGTATACTGTACACTTGAATGGCTGGCGGACTGAGCACTTTTGGTGTAAAAGACGTAGATGATTGACTCCCGTGTACTCAAGTTTCCCTATATGTACTTCGTCCTTCTCAAAGAAGCCGTACGTCATCTGTCGAGAGTACCTCTCACAGAACCTAACCGTGACCTATTTCCGGTATAGGAGACCTGTCAACTGAAACATGAACTAGTTTCCCATTTTTCTGAAATTTATTGGTTGACTGGCTATTTTTGGCATGCGACTCCAAGTAAGTAAATAGCGACCAATCAAATTCCCAACAATAATCAAAAACGTAACACACGGGGTCCAAATTAATTCAGATTATAAGTCATGTCGATAGTCACACCTAACTCCGTAGCTGTAAGCAATAATCCGATCCATAAGCAGGGATCCCCGGGAAAAAACCCCACTATGTAAACAAGACGTCACGTGCCGGATTCGAACAAAGCGACCTCTTGGGCACAAATTGAATACCTAAATCATTACGACACGTAGATCTTCGAAAACGTATGGGAATGTCCCTAGTGCCGCAAAAATAAGATATAAATGCATGTGGAGATCCGTTATCGTCTACACATGAAAACATTGTTCATTGTGAAGCTCTCTGACTTGAATTGTATTTTCTTACAAAGCAAGAAGTGGGGTGGGTAACAAGTACAGAACCTTCAATTGTATTGAAGAAGGGTGAACAGAAATATAAACAGTACAACTGAGTCACTCTCACCGGATAACAACTCTATGAAATACCGGTACTAAAGTGGCTATCTAAGACCGCATTACACCATGACTGGTATTTGTGTCACACTCTCAGACCACGTTTACTGAGTGACAGAACCAGGTGACTCTGACATTCAGGGTAGTAAAATACATGCCTCCCTCGCATCAACAACAGAAACAACACTACTTAATCGCCTATTGTGTGAATATTGGATAAGTCACGTAATGAAACTGAGCTAATCAATCTATACAATGTAAAGATAGTCCGGTACTCGTTTGAACAGCAAAACTAGGCGTATGTACATTTGTCAGTTACATTCTGCATGTGCGTCCACATCAACTGGAGAAGATTATAAAATAACTAGAAGTCACATTCAACAGAGGCCTGTTACGAGACATGTTGACACTGCCATTCAGAAAACTAAATATGGTAGAGCAATTAAAGTATTGATATCTACAAAAAAGATACGTCATTTTTTTTAACAGCTGGTGCAAAAACGTGTACTATCTGTGATAAACTGGACGATGACGTGGCACGGATGAAATTACAGGTATGTTGAATCAAATTACCGCCGAAGACGGATGTGTTGGGCCATTGGCGCAAATAAAACGGCAACACAACGCATTTCCATTCTCTGGACTACATTCAACTGGAAATCTTGTAGGATCATTGTCCTGTTACAAGAGAAATCCAGTGGGAGTTTGAGAATGAACGCTGAAGAAGAAGAAGAATCAAATTATCTACACGTGCATCTATGACTGGTCATAGCACATGGATCACTGGATCAGCTACAATCCTTGACCGTCTACAATATAAAACTCTACCAGCTAGTAGGAAACCAAGTCCTCTTACTGATTCATTTGACTACTCCCTTGATTCGAGCAAGCGATCTTTTGAGCACAAATTGAATACCCAAACCATTACGACACGTGGATCCTCAAGAACTTATGGGAAAGTCCCTAATACCGCAAGAATCAGATATAAATGTATGTAGAGATCCGTATCGTCTACACAAGAAAACATTGTTCATTTTGAAGATCTCTGACTTGAATTGTATTTTCTTACAATGCTGTTCTTACAAAACAATATAAAACTCTACCGGCTAGTAGGAAACCCAGTCCTCTTACTGATTCATTTGATTACTCCCTTGATTCTCTTTGGTCATTATGATTATACTTTGTGTGACAGCCAAAAAAAAATCACGGTAATAGTCAAACGAGTCATTTAGACGGTTTGATTTCTCATTGTCCAACGGGTCTTATAAAACCACAGATCACGGTACATCTGTTAGTGGTGAAATCGACGCTATAGTGTGATTTGGACACGTGGTTAAACATAATTTCCTTTTCATCACATCCTGCACTAATGTTCTTGGGGTCTTTGTTACCCCTAATATTTTATGGTAGTGTGTCCTGATATAACCCAAATGGACTTTGTTCGCTGGCTGAAATGGGCAGGCCTCTCCAAAAAGGAGGCAAAGTCATTAACTACCTACTTCCTGCACTGGACTGAGAGAGTTCAAAAAGTGTTCAAAGGACGTAGAGGATTGACTGCACTGTACTCAGTCACTCTCAACGGAGCATGCACACTGCCTCTCATAGCACGTTACCTCCGTAGGTTTAAGCGATAATCCACAGGGATACACAAAACGACAAGAGTCGGATTCGAACCCATGACCTCTTGAACACAAGGCGAACAGCTTAACCCCTACGCTTGGGAGATACCAGGACAGTTAGAGTAAGAAGGCAAAATGAAAGCATGTAATGATAATATTAAGGAGTGGTCAGCATTGCAATTCATCAGACTTGTACAAATTGTTGAGTTGGTACTTCCAATCTGGCACCACTACGGCTCTGAAGGGTCATGGGTTTGACGATTATGATGCATCACTGTAGATCTATGATTGTGTATGACAAAAACACACATCAACCATCAAATTCTTCATGTCTTCATATGAAACAACCATCATACGGCTCACAAATGCCTACGAGACCAACCATCATAGTTAACATTAGATGTAATGTTAATTAGTGATGATTTTCTCTTGTGGAAGCCCAAAGCACTTCATTTATAAAATACTTGCCTTTGTGGTGCAAAATTAAGAGAGCACAACTTTGCACATCACGTTGGCGGTGAGCTCAGGATCTGGTCATGGTCGGCAGGTAATGTACGTGCGCCAGCTAAGAAAAGACAGCGCATGGGGTGTAATAAAATACAACTCCGTGCATACCTGACAATTCCCGAGGACAGACAAGATAATATAAGCTTGAAAGGTCTGCATAATTGGAGACGCTCTTGTGTGACTGGGAATTTATAGCAGGTTTCTTCACATATTCGTGTTATCAGCCAAGAGCGTGGGTACTATGGAAACTTCTGACAGAAAAAGACGATTGGCAACTCTGTTGCGCACAGGTAGAAAAATTACAAAACCTTCAGAATTCACTCCCTCAGACTAGTAATTCTTGTCTCGTTTAAAGTATTGCACGCCACAGAGAATTTCAGTCTTTTGGGTATGAAATAGAGCTTCGGGGAAACATATGTACCACGGGAAAACAGAACGCAATTGCTCGTAATTACCGAGGATCAAAACTAGAAAACTCGAATTGAAACTTTTTTGTTGAGGGGAGAGACGATGCCTTATTAAACAATTCAGGTACAACCCCCTCGATTTAATTAAGTCAAAGCCATGATCAATGTGGATGTGCCAAGCCTAATGGCACATAAGTCGCAGTCAACCATGTAGCAACGCCTTTCGTTCGTTCATGTATCATCATCAGGGGCCATGTCGGCCGACGTAGGCGATCATGGCTCTCCACAGCTCTCTATTTCCAGCATTATGTATCAAAATTGTTGTTTCCCTGCCCTGCCAGGTTGTCAAGCAGTCTAATACTTTCTACGTTGTCTCCCTCTGTCTCTGTTGCCTTTAATCTTGCCAGTTGTGGACTGTTCTCCAAACCTCCCTTTCTCATGACGTGGCCAAAAAATGAAGATTTTCTTTTTCTTATATTATTGATAATGTCTGTTTCAACACATTCACATTATCATGCAAAGAGCATAACCCTACGACGAAGAATGTTTGATATCAAACTACTCTTCGAATTTAGCTACACTCCCGTATATATTGATTTCAGTGAATAGTTTCAGAATTGAATGAACCATAACAAGAGTCCTAGCAAAAATACATAAACTTTGAGTGGGAAAAACCAAAATCAGAACTAATTGTTACGCCATTGAAATGCATAATGTACTGGCTAGTGAGAAGACAGAATATAATTAATAACGTGTGTGATATGATTAGTTGAAAACACATTTTAAATTTGTGTATGATATTTTTAAACAATCGAATTGATGTATAAAACAGTATTGTTGACGTCAGCTTCTCCTACCGTCCCCTTCCAACTTCTTTTCACCATCACCATTACGTTTTAATTTATGGACAACCCCATGGTGCACGTGGTTGTATTGTATATATTTGATTTCGCTGAATAAAATGTGTATGCATAATTCTGTAACGATATCAGAGAGTTGGGGTGGTAAATAAAGGAAGGAGGAGGGAGGAAGCAAACACCCGTGTACTAAAGAACAATCACTCATTATCAATCGTCGCTGAAATCATAACCGGGTTCCAGTTGGTGTGGCTGCTCATTGTTCTATTTTTTCTTCTTCATTGTACGAACGTGCGACTGTACTGAATTCTTCTTCTTCAGTGTACATTCTCAAAGCCCCACTGGATCGCTCTTGAAGCAGGACAATCGTCATACTAGATTTCCAGCAGGGTGTTGTCCAGAAAATGGAAATGCGTTATGTCGCCATGTTATCTACGCTAATGGCCCGACACAACAGTCACCGGCGATATACTGAGTTCAACAATTTTATTTTGTAAATAGATTATTATAAAAGTTACATGTATGCTCATAAGACAATATATTTGAAAATGAACACATATGTTCGTTCATATGACAATAGATTAGACAAGATCAATATATTCATAAGACAATATATTAGAAAAGGTACATGTATGTTCATAAGACAATCGATTTGAAAAGGTACATGTATGTTCATAAGACAATATATTAGAAAAGATAAATGTATGTTCATAAGACAATAGATTTGAAAAGGTACATGTATGTTCATAAGACAATCGATTTGAAAAGGTACATGTATGTTCATAAAACAATAGATTTTAAAAATAAAAATGTATTTACAATTTACGAGTATGGGAAATGTATATTCAAATTACTAGTTAACTACAAATTCAGCGGGCATTAATTTGATTGAAAACATTCCTACCATTTAACAAAAATATTTGAAAATAGTACACATATAAAAAGGACAGACAAAACGACATCGCACTATTAGCACGCATTTTAACCAACTGAGTCACTTGAATTCTCTCAGATACATTTAGAAAATGACGAATTTACTGTAAGCTGAAACGGAATTTGCTGTAAATGATAACGCTAGCTGGAATGAAAAGAAATATGGCAAGTGTCGCCACTACCTACGCTTCGATGAGTTCTACGAAAATATCTTAAGATTATTCGAGTGCCATTATAAAGACAATGTAATCGTTCGAGTGCCAGTATAAAGACAATGTAATCGTTCGAGTGCCAGTATAAAGACAAAGTAAACTGTCGGATTGTTCTATCTGGTGGAAATTTTCCTCGATTTTCAATAGCACAATAATGCGCGCCAGCCGATTACACAATAATTACACTCCAACATGATGACCACTCTCTGAAACAGATTCTTGGGAGCATTATTTGATTACGAAACTAACAAACTTCTTTTTATTCTTTCGTTCGCTTAAAATGTATCTATATCTGTAATTTTGTTTCCTCAATAACCTTCAACGTCTTATGCAGCTTGCACAGGGGTTCATAGAGCTTTGATTCTAGTGTTATTCCTAAGGACCAGTATGTTTTTTCTTATCATCTCATAACATTTTTGAAGTATGCATTCTGCAGTCTGTGATGCTTGCACACATGTCGGTGTTGCCTATCCTAACTTTTATGCACGTGTGACTGCGGAGTAGGTTGTGTCCCTGTACTTGCAAATTAACTGGGAACTACATTTGCACGAAAAAAATTTCATAAAACCTACGAAAACTTTGAAACAAATATTCAGTTAACACTCAATCTAATCAACATAAAAGTAAATGATCAACTACTGATGAAGCAGGTGCACGAGTTTAAATATATTGGGAGCATTTTTACAAAAGGAAGAATGGACAGAGAGCTCGAGACAAGAATTCAAAAAGCCAAACATTTTTACAAAAAGAAGAATGGACAGAGAGCTGGAGACAAGAATTCAAAAAGCCAAACATTTTTACAAAAGGAAGAATAGACATAGAGCTCGAGACAAGAATTCAAAAAGCCAACTACGTAAATTATGAATTCACACTAATTTTTAAATACAAGTCTATCCCAGTGAAAACTAAAAGGCAAATCAAAAGTTTAATCTCCATACCAGTATTGTGTTATCAATGTCAGACATGGACACTAACAAAACAAAACAGACAACCGAGAAAGCTTACTACGTGTGAAATGAGATGTCTAAGAAAAGCAGAAAACAGAACAAGAAGAGATCAGGTAGGGAATGAAGAGATTACAAGAACTGTTGGAACGACGTGTGGTCAAATATATTGAAAAACAGAGACTGAAATGTTTGGGCCACTTATTGAGAATGAACCCTTACTGACTATCGGCAAGAGCATAAAACAAGAAAATAGAAACAGCATGATACAGAGGATGACCAAGACGAAGGTGGGCTCAAGGAGTTACAAAAATTCTTAGACGTCACAATATTACAGCAAATCAAGCGACCAAACCTGTTATAACCCAAAAACCGATTATCATTCACCCATGCGACAAATGACAGCACAAGCAGTGAAAAGACAATAGATTGATGTATTCATTGTTCGTCCCCCTGATCATGTGTCAACCTTTGACCCTGCATTGTCCACCCTGAAGTCTCTCACTATCTCATTGACCAACCCTGCTTTTATAACATTATTTAGCGTGACTATCCGGTAGTGTGTTGCAGGTGTGATAGTATCTGGTTGCAGAACCCTTCACAGGCAGGGGGTTTCACAGTAAGAAGTGAGAACCCTTCACAGATAGCAAGAGATGGACTGGGGAAATGCAACACATTGAATGTTTTGCTCTTGTGTAAATGTTGTCACTATGGATGCTAGTGGCACACCATGCAAAGGTGTGTTTATCTAAGAACGTGTCAAGCGACGATAAAACACAAACGTGTGTTTTTATAGGAACGTGTCAAGCTATGATCAAGTGCAACGTTTGTTTACCTAAGAACATGTAAGATAATAGACAGACGGGAATCATACCAGGTAGAAGCTTCCTGGTTGGTCTGAGGCAACGTGGGTTTATTGTAACCAGAAGTATCAATTTCTGATTGGCCAGAGCTTTTCCTCTGGGGAAATGAAAGCTTTTGATTGGTTGGAAGTTTCGAGAAACTTAGGAGTGGAGGAGGAAGAAGGATTGCATTATCGACTGCCGAGCAGGGCGGTCGCATTTTCACTCCTGAGGAAGAGAGTGTCCCACGGAATCCCGCATCAGTCGACAGGATCACACAGAGTCCCCCCGGACGTGTGTGGAGAATCCCGAGACAGTCGACAGAGCACTTGTCTCCCCGGAGAGACAAGTCCTAGTTAGTTTGGCAACAGACAGGCAGAGAGCTGCAGTCTTGTTAGAAGGTCGGTCCGACTTGAAATAGAAAGAAAGATAGTCGAGCAAAAGTGAGATTAATAGTAGAATAATGAGATAGTCTATAATCTCATTAAGCTTATATATTAATGTGCCTATAATTCCTGGATGTGCTAGAGTAGTTCGTGAAACCTTAGCATTTTTGTATTGGTGATGTATCATACGTCGCGGAGATATTAATTACTCCAGAGTTTAATATTGAATTGTGTCATTGGTTTGAAATTATATTAAACGACATTCTGATTATGCATTAAGAAGTGCCTCTGTGTTCATTGATAAGCACTTATTGAAACCAAGTAGAGATCTACGTTAGCAGTCATTCTTGATCACCACCTTCAAAAGTAACAACTGTAACACTTCCTCCACATTTTCCCTGAAAAGAATATACTGTTACACAGGGACCCAAAATGGGAGTAAAGAGTGGCGACACTGTTACCTTCCTAACATGACTAAGGTTTTGGGGTGGAGTTGGCTTTCCCATCCCATATATGGTTAAGTAAATATGACCCAAGAGCCGCACGGAAGTCAGATTATCAGGTAGAAAGGCGCACATATTGCAACTAAGCTATAAACCATGATATAACACATTGCGTTCTATGGACTACATCATGCTAATCTGCAGGAGTTTGAGAACGAACAAAGGAAGAAAACTTGACTAACTAGTAATATTACACAAATACCAACTATGAAATAAATGTTATTGGCAGATGTCTTGCCATAATTGAATAACTGAAGTCACAGGGGGATAAATTAGATGTGGATCAAGTGCTTGGACTCACTTCAAGCAAAATATTTCATAATTAACACAATCCAGTCATCCATCTATCCATAAACCCATAACCAGTAAGGGTAATATGGATATTATATTGGATGCGTCAACACAGTCCTCCAGTGAGTTCTACCCTCAGTCATGTGGATGGATATGGACAAATCTAGATATGTCCAGTCTTTGATATTGTCTTCCCATGATTTTCTTTGTTCCTCAACTGTACCCAGCATTTCGTTTTTGACAGAGAATCATGTCAGCATACATGTCCAAACCATGCAGGTTTCCATGTTTTACTATTGAAAGACAACAAGAAAAACTGCTGACGATCAATCATTAGACGTAACGTACTCCAGATAATAGGGTTTTTTTTTTACAATGTCACTCATCTGTGTTGATCTGACTTATTCTTTCTTTGTATTGGTCACTTTTTGTGTAAATCTTCTCGCTAAACGGGGAAAATAAATAAGTGGAGTAGAAAGTTTCAAAACGGCGTCAGACCGTTAACAGTGTCGCAGAACTCACGTCATTTTGAAACTTCCTTCTCCACTTGCTGGATTTGCTCTAAATGCATCGCCATAATGGATCTTCATTCGTCCAAAAATGAATATGGGTTAAGCTGATATAAAAAAGAAAGGATGGCAGAACGCTGCTTCTCTGGAGCGCCCATCTTTAAACTTTCATTATAACCGTTTATGGCCAAATGTTAAAGTTGTGTATAAACTACTTAATATATACTGAATATTAAAAACTACTAAAAACACGTTTAATTTTCAAGATTTGTACCTTTATACAAACGTGAATTACCTTTCTCCAATTATTAACTTCCATTCATTGTACAATGACACGTTATTGTTAACTTAATTTAATTCGTTTAAAATGTCTATTTTGAGAGTCTGCGCTTACTATAGAAATGAAAACAGTGCGGGTACTTAAACGTTGCGTGCATAATATAAAAAAAATTATACATCTTGCTTTTTAAGTAACTAAATTTTCAGTTAAATTGATAATGTCTAGTGCCTTTTGACACTACGAAAATGTATATTATTATTTTCTGTATTAGGTCTCACTATATTAACAATGATTTCACTCAGACATCCTGAGAAATGTACCTATTCATAAGTTGCTTTTGATTCTTTACATTTTTAACTAGCCGACGTCACGGATTTTCGTTTAACAACAATGAAATTAATGGCTGCCGTGACGTAACATCCCGACAATCACTGAGTTCAACTGTAGACACAGACGAAATTATGCATAATCTGTATATTTACCAATTTACATATTTTAAAAAAAATTGTCCTATGATTTGTACTGAGCCCTCATTATTTCTGCGCGCTACACACGAAGCGAGGTGCGCGCACATATTAGAAATATTTAAGTTTGCCAAATCACACAACAAAGGTTAGGTAATACCTCACAACTAGAGCAAAGGTCACAACGAAGAAATAAAAGCAACTTGCGCCAAAATATGCCACAATTTGTAGCCAAACTTAAACAAAAAAACATGAAAAGGAAATATGTTTTCAAAGAAGATCAAAAATAGTTAATTTCAAGGCCAGTGCGCTTTACAAAATGCCCTTTTGGAGAAACAAATTTGATAACATGTCGACCCTGCGCAGTACCCTCTTGATAGGCTACAAGACAAGGTCATTCTAAATTATATCACAATTGTAATATTTTTATTTCAAAAATCCTCACGCGTAAAAATGTACCGTCCACTTATTTCGTCTTTCTCTGATAGTAGTACGCTCTGGTATGCCATATCTTTAAAAAAAAATGTTTAATGTGTACAACTGTTATCGGAAGTAGAAAACAAACTTATTTCGCATTTAGTTTTAAAGGTACTTTTGTTAACTGATGTGTGTTTGTTCAACATAAACATCAACGTTACAAAAAATACCTTCAAAAATGAGAATCATTTGAAGTTTAGAAATGTGAAACATTCTTCCTACTTCTGACGACAACTTGTGCGAATATGTACCTGAGACCGACCTACTTAGTATAATGAAAATATTGTCGGTGACCTCTTCCATAACGGGCATCCTGTCAGTGTGAAAAACAACTTGAACTAGAGAAAACAATTCGGTCACTATACGGAACATAGACACCACCGTAGCCCCGCAACAACAGTTGAACTCGTATTTATATATATATATTAGCAGCTTTCGCACCTGATTGAAAAAAAACCAAAACAACCACGTTGAGTTTGTTGTTTACTGTTAATCGGGGAAGTATGAAAAACGTAAACACAATATTATAAAATCATTGGTTCGTGACAATTGAAAACATTGTCAAAACATAAAGCTATCTTATAAAATATTTCATAGGGAAAACCAGGGAACAAAATTGTAAAAAAGTATTGTCTATCCTATCCGTTTGTACATGTGCTGGGGAGGATTTTAATTCGTATGTATCCAAGATTGTAAGGTTGTAAGATCAGGGCGGTTGGAGAGAATACACGTTCAGAAAATGATAATTAGAATGGCCAGACGCAACCGTCGATAGTTAAGACACCTACAAAGTTTGTTAAATGGTTAATTAGAGCCTATTGTCGAGGGACGAATCTTTCAACCTAAGACCGGAGTTGGTTACATATAACCCTAATGAGTGAGACGTGTTTATATATTCGTAAATTGCTGACAGAATGGCAAGCAGCGCACTTATAAATAAGATTGCCCCCCAAGGAGTGATTCTGTTCCTAATCAAGAAGGGTACATACGGAACATGACATTACAGAACAATATACAAAATAGGGGAGGGGGGTTGGGGGTTCGTTTAGAATTAACAATCCAACCTGATGGTATAAAAAAAAAGTTTCCGACACAACCATATGAACATGCCAGCTATGAATCCGTTCACTGATTCATAAATATGATGAGAAGCGATTTTCTCCAAAACTACCGCAGATTTTAGGCACGCAACTTTCGAATATCAATGACGCTAAAATATAGACATTATTAGGGCCATATTTGCGATCGATTTGCATATCGGGGGAAGAAAAATTATAGAAGCTTTTGTGACTCTTCCACCTTTCCGCAATATGCAGAGTTAACGTCATAGAGCCCTGCTGAGCACCCCCTTCTGTCAGGTCCCCATTTGTTTGAGGACTATTGCAAAAAAAAAAAAAAAAAAAAAAATGTAGTCAAGTTTTAGATTTTACAGTAAGCATGTTATATTTTCAATTATCGCTGTTCGCATACCCGAATGTTCATTGACACTGCTTTGACAACACATATATCAACAATATATATCACGACAACAATCAAAGTCGTCATGAAAAAGGCTTGCTTTGATTCTGTTCTTTTATTGGCGTGAGTCACGTGAACTAAACGACCGTTTTACCATAGCAGTCATGTACAGGTTCAGTGTACTCTAGGTCTACCTCTGGCTCTTCTTTCTGCTTCTCATCTCTTCATATATGATTCATTAGTTTATAAATCATATATGAAGAGAGGAGAAGCAGAAAGAAGAGCCAGAGGTAGACATAAAGTACGCTGGATCGACAACATCAAAGAGACATTACACGAACACCAAATTACATTATCTGAATCTGCCAGAAAAGCGAAAACAAGAACATTGTATTTCCCTAGACACCCGTGAAGGGTAAAAGATGAAGGAAAGATAGATAGAGATAGCCATGTACAGGAAGGATTTGTATTTATTAAACATCATTATCAGGTGACATATTCTTTCCAGAACGTAGACTTCCCTCTTGAAGCAACAAATTATACATGAAAGAGGACATATAGATAAAAAAGGAAACATATATAAGATTAAGAAATCATTCTGTGGAATATCAAAAACTTAAACAGGCCTATACCAGATTTATCAGAACAAGGAAAGGAATTCTATTTAAACAGACATTGACACATGCGGGAGAGAAGAGATTATAACAGCCACTAAATCTCTTTAAAATGGTATCTAAATATTACAATTCAATTGCTGATTAAATATGATGAAAAACATTATAATTAGATATTTCTACATAATTTTACATCCATGCTTGTTCTATATGTTTTGAGTAGTTTATGCACAATAGTTTGGCCAATTAAAAAAAATAAAATTTGGCTATAAACTTTCCATCTAGCAACCCTGATACGGAGTGACAATCTATACCTGATACATGGAACATAGGGATCATTATATAAAAGAAGGCTCCCTCTCGTGATTTTGATTAACTAGTTGTGGATTAACTCCACTTTGACCCAAGCAATCTAAGTACCGGTACGGCCACTGTATAGAATATTACCAATAACATAGGTAAAATATGGGGAGGGGGACTAACTGAATTTGCAAGGAAAAGAGCTGTAAACATCAAACATGCTTAAAAGAACTGAACATGATGAAGTTAACTCTACATAGAACTTTATAGACATCTAAAAGGCCTTATAACAAACATCAGCAATATTTTTTAATGACTATGAAAATATTACCTACTAAGATGGCATTCTAAACTTGTGAGGCTTCATACATGACCTGAAGTGAAAAAGCCAGTTTCATTAGAAGCTGCAGATGATGTGAACAATTATGGAAAGCTATTGCAACTTTACATCCAGCATCGACACTTCAACCTACAGTTTAAAGTTAGGACAGGATAGTGACATAAAAAATGTCATCGCCAGAAAGAGAAGCAAAGACAAAGAATAACAATCTGACATGCGAATCATAAGAAGATTTGGGGGAGGGTGGTGGTGGTCTCACACCATAGATCAGTGTCCTAAAGCCATGATACGTCAAATGTGTCAGGTTGAAAGATATAGATACCAAGGACAGGTTGTAAACCATGAACAAAGCAATCCAACAGGAGTTTGTGAATGAATGCAGAAGAATACCCCTGCACTTTGTTGATTAATGACCAAGTCACAATACTTCGACTGAGAACGGAACACAACCATAAAATAAAGTATACTGGTACTTACATCCAATCAGAATCAGCCATCTGCATCTTCAGATCAACAACACAGACACTAGAAAATATACTACAGGACTGTCCAGATAACCAAAAATAAATGAAGATAGTGAGCATCTGTGGCTATGTCGATTGCAATGCAAAATGGCAGAAAAAATATCAAGTAAGTGTGATCGTGGTTAGCTTTGAACTTGGTGACCAGCGTGTAAATAAGAGTCTCTTATATGATTGACCTACTACACTAGTGATATGGTTACAGACGCTGATCACTCAGTGAAAGTGGCAAAAAAACTGAACATATTGGTTACAAAAGCCGGAGTCTGATGAGTATGAAGAAGAAGGAGTAGTCTCATGTGTCGGGCCATTGGTGCAAATAAAATAACGACATAGCACATTTCCATTCAGTGGACTAAATTCTGCTGGAAATCTAGTATGACTATTGTCCTACTACAAGCATGGCACCTAATTAATTAATGAATGAATAGAAAAGTGGACATCTGGGGTCCACTGGTCAAAACAGATATTAAGTAATGAATACATATTACAATAACTAGATATTAAGCCATACAAGAGGTAAACTCTTTTTAATTAGCTTCAATAATGGAATTATGAGTAATGATCATCAGCATGTGTCACAATTTCAAGTTTTTTGGGAATTAACCTTACAGAATTCTAAAAACATCCACATAGTACTCACGTGGGAAGCAGGTAATGAAGTTTTACTGTACGACAACACAGAATATAATCATACAAATAACAATACACAGGACATAATCGATGTTTTGAACCAAAAAGCTTTTATCAAGATAAATAATATACAAAGACGACAAAATGACTACAAGTAGAAATGACTACATCACAACAAACGTGTCCGAGTGAAATATGGATGTGAGATACCACAAGGATAAAAACAGGAAGTACATAAAAATGTAAACATAGGTGGAACTGAAACAAACAATTAGATGACGTAAATGACAGAACAAAAGAAATAAAAACAATGGCCACTCCAAACGAGAACTAGACAAAAGAGTGTTTGGAATTGAGTCCAAATGGCTTGAAGGTTATAAACTCAGAAATAAGATGATTTTATACAGCGTACCTAGATCTATCATCGGTGGTGCAGGATCTGATGGAAGTGACCTGAATATCAAGATTGAAGTTTGTGGCCACAGGAGTTGGTGTTATATGCTTGATGGCATGAAGATGGTTACAGAAGCGGTCGCTCAATCTTAAGCCAGTTTCAATAAAATACTATTTGCCGTAGCGATTACATATTATCACGTAAATTACATTACAGGATTCACATGTAAAGGCTTCATCGATGCAGAAAGTGGCCTTGGGAAATGAAATGGAGTGCACCTGAACCACATAAGGACATGTGTAGCAATAACAACATGAGCAACAAACAGTACCAAAGACCTAAAGTGGTTGTCGACCAATGTGTCCTTCAGATTTTTGTCACGCCTATAGACCACCAGAGGCAAGTCCTGGAAAGTGGCACAACTCTAGAGTTTACGCTTACAAACATCCACTGTTGTTCTTGATGGCTGTACATATATATATCAATTTCCTCCTTGATATCATATTTTCTTTTGAAATAGTAAAGTGGTCAAACCATTTTGTTTGTCTTCAAGGGGTCAAAGGTTCAAAATGGGACAATGTTGTCGCATTTGCAGTGGATATTTTTGAGGTCTCTTCAGATCATTAGTTTTGTTCAAGTCAGTGGTTCTTAAACTTTTCCTTTTGATTTCCCCCCCTCGTGAAAAAAAACAATTTGGTAAGTATAAGGAAAATAATAGACATCACTGTAGCCCTGCACCAACAATTGAACACATATATTTACTAGCAGTTTTCACACCTCAATTGAAAAAAAAAACTGGAGTATGTGGTTCACCATTCATTGGGGAAGTATATATAAGCGTAAACACAATATTATAAAGGCATTTGTTCGTGACAATTGAAAATATGGCCAAAACATAATGCTGACTTATAAAATATGCATGTGGTTGCGTCTGTGAGTCTCACCAATGGCCCACTAGACATACCATCCATGCAGCAGAAAACCTTAGTGGATAACATGCCGTTATATTGAGGTTATCTTCTTATAGAAGCTTCATGGCATGTCATCTATACAGTTATGATTTTGTTTTGTTGTTGAAATGTTTTTCATGTAAGCCTGAATATATATGTATGCACCCTCTGTGGTTGGGAGGGAGATAGAGATGTACTGTGCAGCACTGAGGAGGAGGAAACTGACATCACTGTTTTTCCTATGACTGAAACCTATCATAGAGGCACAGTGGCTCAAGACATGACAATCCTTTTGACTTGAATATTTGGTTGCATGCCTGGAGCAATATAGAAGTTCGGCATAACCAGTAGTCAATTGGTGGCGGGGAATGAGCACAGTGAACCCTATCTTGGCTACAGTGGCTAGGAGCGGTGCATAGGTTGAAACCTACCTTCCTGGAGGTGTGATAGTTATTCTCTGGCTCTGTCCCGGGGTGGGCCAAAAATCCACAGACTTCCCAGCAATATAATGTCATCTAATGGCATTGGGTCAAAGGGCATGAGCCCATGGACTGCTGGATCAGGAACCAACCAACCAACTTATAAAATATATTTCATAGCGATAATCTGGGAACAATAAATGCAAAACGTATTGTCCTATCCAAGAGGTAGTAAGTATATGTGCTGGGAAGGATTTGAATTCATATGATCCATGATTATAGAGGTTCTGTCATGCGGGGGGGGGGGGGGGGGGGGGGGGGTCCCCTTCTTTCATTTTAGACCCCACACAAACTTTTTCAACCATGTTGTGGAAACAAACCTAGTATTATTTGTCAGAATTGTGTCTTGATATTTTTATTTTTTCATGCATATTATTTTCATTACAATACAGAATTAACAGAAAGTAAAATGAATGAAACAATTTCAATTAAGGAAATGATACATAACGTATTTTGAAAAAATTATTATTTCTTTTGCTTTTTCTTAAATGTATCTTTTGAAACATGTTTCCATTTTAAACCAAAAAGCAATCATGTCATTACCGGTAATACACTAAATTCCCAAATGGTTTTCATCCTCCTTTTTGAGATCCCCTGAAGCCTACTATAGGGGAGAAACCCGTGCTGTAAATTATATATATTTGGCATGCAAACTGCTCTACAACAATGTTGGGAATACAATCAAAGTACCAATGGGGGAAATATGTCCTATTTTAAAAAAGCACATATCCAGACAATCAAGGTGACAACTGAAACAATGCTGAGTGTCAATCTTAGACCAGTCTGTAGTAATCTTGAGATATGCAAGATCAGCACTCCAAGTGCTCCAGTCTAGAAAGCTGTTAGACTTGCAAATACTACTGATCAAACTAAGCAATCATTGTCAAATAGCTATGTAGTGGATACCATCGTATTGTGAAATACCTGGATATGAGAAAGCAGATTGCCTGGCTAAAGAGGATGCTGCTGATGATCAACCAGAACTGCCAATAACATACCATCAAAAGTAACAGATGATCACAGCAACTAGAAAGTCAACACCAACACTAGATGACTACAAAATTATGAACAGACCAGAACAAATTGTCAATATGCACCTCATAACAGGATACAATCGACTCAGCAGTCACATGTATACAAAGTTCAAGATTCAAAGTTCAATACAACAATGTGAACATGCAATTCCAACAGCAGAGCACATTCTTCAGTAATGCACAGAATATGAAATGCTGAGGCAAATACACTGGCTCAGAGAAACAACAGTGGAAGCAAAACTCTATAGACCTCTGTATGAGTTTCCAAAGCACAAGTCAAGTTTATAAAAGTCAAAACTACAAATATTGGAATATATGCACATTCCAAGCAAACACAATAATAACTGTTCTACAGAGGATAGAGTACATTTAGGGAAATGCATGCATAATAATTCTGGCTACACTTTTCCTCTCTCCAATTCACTTTTAGATATACAGGGTAATAGTCTATACAAGCCAATCTTAAAACATTGCCACATTATTACAGTTTCCTTTTTTTCCTGTCATTAGTAGATCTTCTTTTGATCCAAAGACAACAATTTCCTAAATCTTACCATTAATGATTTACATTACCTAGGTTTTTTCGAGGCAGTGGATTTTTTTCGGTAGTACAAATGACTAGGTCTAGCAGCAACATTCCAATCTGTCACACAACGAAGTTTGATAGGTCAAGGACAAGTCAATTTTCAACAATGTGAAAAAATATATTTTTTGCTGTTTGATCTATTTTTTTGTTAATTTCTGGGACTCTGCCTGCTGTTATCACTAATGTCGTAATTTTTTAAAATAATTAAACTGTAATATATGTTATGTTGTTAATATCTTAAGCACGATATCTTGTTAGGCTCCTTATTTTATCATTGGAATTTATGTTAGTTGCTAAAGATGTGATTTGTGATAAGATGGCGCACATTTATTCAAAATGTATGATGAAAATATTTTTATGTCATGAGAAAGTTGCAGATGCTGATCTAATGCTGGGAGAGACCGATGCATATGGTTACAACAATCATCCAACCTTACAGAGACATTATTAGCTTTAACCTTTAGGGCCCTATGGTCGCAACATTGCGCCTTGCGTGTGCGTCCCACCTTGCCTGTGGTCACAATCATGCGCCAAACGATATCGCTCCATTCCTGAGTACGGAACTTCACGAAGTTAAAGCTTATATGGCGTAGAATTCCCGCCACACGAAGCTAGGAATACGTCACAGTATAAAGGTCAAATTCCTTTACACTTTACGATTGTAAGAGAGAGAAAGCCAGTTGAATTTGTCAACGCATTTCTAGAGCGTCTTTAGCCATTTTCTGCCATACTTTACTATCAAATTGAGTACCGCGTGGCAAGGGTAAATGATCGTGACTACATGTTCTAATTGTTGTTTTTTGTGTTTAATATGTTGTTATTTGATAAGAATGTTTGTGTATTCATTAAAAAACACAAAAATAATATGTATCAGGGGTGCCATGTGTGTGCATGGACAATAATTACGTTGTGTGTCGGGCTAGACCTAGTGTTGACCGGACGGACGTCATATGCGATTTTTTTCCACGTTTTATTAGTTTTTATTATATTAGTTTTGATATAAAACAATATATATACAATAAGTATAGGTATTTATGAGGATTTTATCAATGTTGCCACACTTTGCTCATGTATTAGGGTCGTCACAAAGATATATTTGCGATTTTGAAAATGGCGTTTTGCGTTTTTCGCCCGAATTTTCAACTTCACAACTTGCTCACAACTGTTACATCACACGTACAACAACAATAAAAAACACAAAATTCACTATTCACTCCTTTATTTAGATGTGCAAAAATTATTTTGATATCTTTTAAAACAAAAACGTTATGACGATTTCAAAACACCCACCATCAATAACGCAAATTAACCAAAAAATAAGTCAGGCCCAGGAGGGATATTGCGTAATTTTAAGTCAGAGCCCTAAAGGTTTTAATGGAACTTTTTTTCAGATTAAAGTTACGAAACTAGGCATATCTATTTATTCTATCTATTCTTAACACACTGATGATCTCCCTTTAATTTTATAATGGTTTGTATCACCTTTTTTACATATATTCAAAAAATCTAATTCTACTGTCTCCATGTAGCTGTATGTTTTCAATACCCTCACTAATGTAAGATAGATGGATAAGCTATACACTGATGGTAGTTTGGTCTCTCATAGTTAAGTCTAGTTGTCAGAATACCCTAACACATGAAAAGTGCACACGTCTTGCACCCAGCTATTCTATACTATAAACATTTTCTTGAATGTATAGATTAGAAGGTGGTTTGAAAATGGCATGTACACGTCTTTCTTATTGTGGTACTTTAGAACATACTTATAGGTCCACAGTTTTCACTTATGTGTGCAGTGAGTGTGCTCTCCATCAGCTTACAGGGAATAGTATTAATATGTTAAAGGTTGGCCTAAGTATGGTTCTACAAGGACTCCATGGGAAATTAAGATGTCCATGACAGTTTATTGAAAGCCCTTAAGTTAGTAACAGTCAAAATGCTGTGCAATTGTTTCATCATAGTGAAAGGATATAAAAATCTGGAACAAATTATCAGACCTAGACTTAATATCTTAGAAGACTAAATCTTAGAGCAATATCAAGAATATGATTTGAAATACAAATTACTTACTTTCTGAGGTTTGACTTTCTTTTTACTGTTTGTGCTTACATCTTCATGGATTCTGTCTAAAAGCCAAAGTAGGAACTCCTGGGCATCATGTTGATGATCCCCTTTATACTGACTGTTGAATTTAGCCACAACAGCTTTAAACTCCTTAGAGACTTCACTAGAATATTTCCCTGACCACAGACATTTCAACAGGTGTCCAAATTGTTCTGTAACTTCAGCATGGCTTGAACGAAATACTTTTTTACTATTAGAATTATTCTTTAAGTCACTTTTAAAAATATCTCGAACAAAATATTCAGTAAATGAGTCAATGTGGCTCAAACATTGCAGAACAGTATTCATGAAACAACTGTTGCCATGGTTGTATATTCCAAGTGTACCTGGTGTCTTCTTCCATTTTGGTGCAATTGGTCCCAAAATTGAGTCGTTAATTAAAGGCTGAGTCGATGACATTGTGTAAATGTCTGAAGGTTCACACCCATTGGATTTTGTATTTGCTCTTTCCCTGTTCTCTGGCATACAAACCTTTCCAATATCACCAACTTTATTCGATTTTTCTTTTTTAGTTAGGCCTAACTTGTTGGAGTCTCTTGTGACAAACGCACGACTAACAGCCTTTCGCATAGATTTTAAAAAATGACCCTTTTTGTGCGGTCTAGCTGAAAAAGATTGACTGTGTGACACTGTATTTAATTCACCGTCACTGTCAAATGTGTCGTTACTCGAATCTAAATAATCACCGGTGTTGTCATTGTTAACGTTTACAACCACATTTGCTTTTTCTTGTGGACTCTTCCGGGACGCTTCGTAATCGTTATGATGATCGTTCAGACTCACGAAAAGTGCAACACTCAAACTGTCATCTAGTATGTCTCCGTCTGATGAAGCTCTTGGTCGTCCGCCAGGAATAATCTGAGACATTATTGAGAGAACATCACTATTATGGTGATGCTCACTTCTTTACTATCACCGAAAATTTGTCTTACTTCTGCCATATTGTTGTTTTTTTTAATCACATGAATCCTGGGATAGCGACAAGTTTAGTTAACCTAGATGTCCAGATTTCTTTCGTTTTCAGAACGACGAAAAATTGTTATCACTAAATTTGGCTAACAATTCTTAAAAGGTCAAATAGAATCCCGTCAAAGACAGATCTATCGGACCATTGATGCAAATAAACGGCGACACAATGCATTTCCATTCTCTGGACTACATCCTGCTGGAAATCTAGTAGGATGATAGTCCTGCTGCAAGGTAGTTCCAGCGGGAGCTTGAGATTGAACGCTAAAGAAGAAGAAGAAATTGAATAAATCTTGTTTTTTAAAAGTATAAAATAAAGCAGAGAATACAAATCGATTAATTTTATAGTAAGCAAAACATACTATATTTCACAAACAAATATGACTAACAGTTCAGAAACATAATGAATTCACGTATCTACCAAAAGTTATAAAGAAAAAATATTTAACCGTTGGAAAATAGGTTTAATGTAGTCCAAAAATAGAGACATATGGATTGTTGTTACACTAAAGTAAGAAAGTTACCCAAAACATTTGGACCTGATAAATAGGTGAGGCGCATACAGCCAGTAGTCTTGTGTTCTAGTCTTCTGATTCGTGTTATAATTCTTCGGGACTGCGTACTTATTGTCAAATTTTAGTATTAGTTCCAGTATATTTTACATTAATCCAACATAGGCCTAAAACACACATTTTTTCTCAATATTCCCTTAGTTTTTAATAATATAACCTACTATGTTACGTCAACACTGATTCACCTAATTCCCACCAACATAAAGATTATCATGACCAGTTTTTCTGTACCTTTTTTTTGTTAATTGTGTGCTACAGCAGTGCGGGAAAGAAGCCGTCCGAGTGCAAAATCTCGCCAAGAGTTGCTATTGGGTCCTCCAGGCTGTCCTAAAAGTACTGTATGCTCTGGACCCAGAACATGCTCGAACTACTTGGAACTTCAAAGGATTAGAAATAAACAATCTTCTTTGTCCAAAACCACACGAAAAAATCTCAATCAAGCCCATCGTTCCATAAACATTGCCCATCTCTTTATTACAGTATACATCAATTCAAACACTACATTACAAATTACTTACATAATTGGGAGATGCGTATGATAGTGTAGCATTTAAGCCTACCAAACAGTTTACCCAGTTTTCGAGCTCAGGCTATACTAGTAGATTGCAAGGTCTATTGTCTTTCCCCATGTGGTTTGTTGCCCACTCTTGCCATTAAGCGTAAGGGTGATTGGAGCTCGAGTTTGCGTTCTGAAGTCAGATGTGTGACCTCGGCTGTGCTGTGACCGTGTTTGTTCAGGATGTCCCTGACGTTTTCTATCCATTTTTTCCGTGGTCTTCCTCTGGCTTTGTACCCTGATCTCATTTGGTTATGCCTGTAGGGGCAACTTGTCGTGATACATTCTAATTATGTGGCCAAACCACTTTATCTGCTGTCTTTATACGTAATCCGTACAATGTATTATACCTATTATTTCCCTGATATTTTTATTTCGTAATCTGTCGAGCCTGGTGACCCCGGCGGTTTTTCTCAAGCATTTCATCTCACATGTCACTATCTTTCTGTAATGTGACGATGAGAGAGACGTGGCACTGGTAGCACAGTGTTGGTAGGAATATAATGTAGATCATTTGTCTTTTAACTTCCATCTCGATCTTGGGATGAAGAAGTAGTGGTGACAACAACAAAAGAACATCAACAAAAATATGACATGGTCCATACAACCACAAGGAATTGGGTACCAAGACTCCTGGTATGAAAAAAACAGGGCATGTCGACATCGTTACTAAGTGCTAAAGGCGACATTTAATAATATTTATAGTATTGGCGGTTTCTGACAGTCACTAACTAGGCTGCTGATCACTAATCACTTATGGAGATACATTGTAATATAATGCTTGTTCATAATTCAAAGCCCTAGATCCATACCTTTACTAGTTACTATAATTAGTGGAATATTATGACAAAAATGTGTTTGCCCACAGAAATCTATCACAATGATGCAGTGATTGAATGCAAGGTAGAGTTCTGGCTGCAACTGTTCCTGTCTCAAACGGAATTAAGCAGGGATATGTAACTGTCTCATCCCGCTGTTACCTACATCTGATACACGTTTGTTGTTAGAGCCTGAATAGAGAGCAAAGAATAACAACGCCATGACATGCCATGCATGCTATAAGAGGCATATAAGAAGGTATGAGGGTGAAGTTTGCTGTTCCATAGATCATAGTGATCCAAACGTCATTCTGAATTCTAATGTGTCAGGATGAAAGGTGTACGTATCGCAGCCAAACTGTAAGTCATGAAAAAATAAACAACTCATTCCATTCTTTGGGCTGTACCCTGATAAGCAGCAAAAGTTTGAGAATTAATGCAGAAGATACTTTTGGGTAAAGCATACTAGTTAAAGGACCTACTGATTGCATAACTCATATTTGCTGATTCTATAGATCAGAACTTTTCGTTGGCTGGTGACAATGTATACGCAAAGTGACAATGAAAAGCTTTAAACGGTTGTGTCAGCCAAGATGAGTGACCCAGTCTGAACGTTCCATATATTATGTAGGTCCTTTCTTGAGCTTTCTTCGATATCGTCACTGCTATCAAAGGCCGCCACCTTGGTCATTTATATTTTCTAAAGTTGCACCATCATCTAAGAGGTATTTTTTTTTAAATATGGGAATTAATTTTTAAAAAATTTTTTTTTTTGAAATAGCTCTTATCGGGAGGTACTCTTCTGCATATTTCAACTGCGTTTCATATCTCAAATTGGTTATATCATCGCTGTCGCAACAAAACGTACATTAATTGTACACAAATTCTACATTAAATGGGAACGTGGTTCATTTAGTTGTTTTTTTCTCGAATTTAAAAATCAATTAATCAATCAAACGTAATACCGGATGGTCTAGACGACAGATTCCTAAACGTTTTTTTGCCACGTTGAAAGATATAAATGTTTACACCCCCCCCCCCCAATTTATATCAATATTTCGTGTTCAAGCCATTTAACATTTTTCACGTAATTAGCAAATGATACAATATTACCTAGTCATTAAATTATTGAAAAAGTAGTGGCAATATGTGTTTCATCTTGTGCAGTTACTGCTATGCCGATTTTGATGTAAAGATTGTAAAGTGTATGCCCCCATAACATTATGCACAGTTTCATACAATAGTATAATAACGTTCATAAATAAAAATTCGAAATATATATTGAGAGATTGCATTACATAAGTAAGAATATTGTTGTAAAAATTAAAACACCATAAAATATATTACAAAATATATCGCAAACACAGGAAAATAATTAATTTTAATTATATATTATTAATTTCTATTATATATGGATCCACCGACCCATAGACAGCATGAACGCCTCCCAATTGCTTCTGAACCAACAATCTCTCCCCTCCCCTCCCTAGAAGTTTTCAGCGACCACTGAGGGACGGTACCGCCCACTTTGAGAACATGTGGCTTTTAGAGGATCATGTTTCTCCACAACTCTTTGACTCTTGTAAATAGCTTCAGTTGGTGACTTTTCCTTGTGTCACAGTGACCAACCATTCAAC
Organism: Meghimatium bilineatum; assembly: GCA_034231615.1. Lineage (NCBI taxonomy): Eukaryota > Metazoa > Mollusca > Gastropoda > Stylommatophora > Philomycidae > Meghimatium > Meghimatium bilineatum. Next base: position 58,117,324 of record CM067320.1, read on the forward strand.
AACTTCGTTGTCCTACTCTGTCTTCTCCCATTCGTTTTTTTTTCCAATGGTTTCTAAATGTTCAAAGTTTTGCCTTTCTCATCACTCGCCATAAGAATCTAGGCTTCTAATTTTTGCAGATGCTTTTTGTCCCTGCATCTCTGATGACTTCTATATTAATTTCTTGTTATATTTATAACTGTAGTGTCTTATTGAAGCGATTATATAAACCTGTGTTTTACGTAAGTGCAATTATTAATTTCATCGCTGTCAATGGAATTTCTGTTATTCTTCTCATTCATTCCTTCAGTATTCCTAGCTTTATGAGTGAGTATTCGATTACTCCAGGCCTCAAAGGTTGGTGCCGCTCCAACTTCGGTAGACTTGAACTACTTTCTGCTTGGGTGTAGCCTATTGTTCTTTTAAAAAAAAACCCACATGGCAATAGCATCGAGCTCACTTTTACCTTTTTTTTGTTTGTTGTTTACTGCTCATGGTGAATAATTATATTAAGGTGTAAGCAAAGATTTGGAAAAATGTTAAGAACACCGTGGACAGATTTTAAAAAATAAGATACTGTATCTTGAAAGAAGTTAATTAAAAAAGAGTTTCTTATCTGCATCAGAAAAAGACAGTCCACATTTTTTAGACACAATGAGAAAAGGAAAGATATAACACATTATAACAACAGGCAAGTTTAAAAGACGGATAGGGGAACGAATCAGAAAGAAGATGCTTGAAAATCTAGCACTCTGGCATGTGAGAACATCGTTATCGGAAATGATTGACAGCACACGAAAAGGCCGAGCAAAGACTTCATAAACATCGTCACACGGCATGGACCATAAGAAAAAGTTTAATGTATAGGCCTAAGAAATGTTAGTTCATTACAAGACAAAGTGGCCAGATTACATTTTTTTAAAATTATGTGTATTTTCATTCAGCTTTCGTGATCTCGCTGAACTAAGATTAAAAAGTCAATAGTTCTGCATCGATCTGCGAGCTATGCACTGAAATCCCCTGCCCCCAAGGTCATCGGGGGGGGGGGGGGGGGGTACTCTAAGTGCGTATCGGGAAGATCGCTGTATGTGCCAGTAGACTTAGTTACTGTGGAATGCGTTTTTATCGATATTTCGTTTCGTTAATTAATGTACGTATTTGTTTCGTTAAAAATGTGACTGCTGCTGCCCGTAATGTACGAAAGTTTTTATTGTGAAAGTTATATGGAATGATATCCAAATGTTACAATGTTCATATTTTAATTTGTTCTGAAAAACTTCGGTATGTATATTTTAACCTCAGATATAGGCCCTAGCAATAAATTGCTTATTAGCTTCTAACAGAATATGTTTGCCTTCATTCCTATCACATTTACTGTATTTAATTGTATATCATTTTTGCTCATGAAGTATGTGAAGTCTATTCTTTGCTGTGTGTATTATTCGTAAATTCTGTTAGGTAGTGGGAAATTGGGTTATTTTTCTTACAAATTGCCCAACAAATTAAACATTGTCAACTTATAAATAGGACTATATTATAATGTGGGTTTTCCGTAACTTTTCTATGACCATGTCTATTAATATTATTCCATGGAACAGTATAAATGTGAGAGTAAACCTAACAGGAATATTCCACAATGTACAACAAGTGAAGTTGTATTTTACTACTAAGGTAACCATGTTATATTCAATAAAAAATTAAAAAATGAATGTAAAATTGGAGAAGTAGTATACTAGGTACACGTGAAATATGCCAAAGCACCCGGACCATACAACATCACATTAGAGGAATTAGTAGCTTTCGATCTTAGTAGCTTTCGGAATTAGTAGCTTTGAACCCAAAGATGAAAATGGAAATTATTTTAAAAAACCCAGATAATATCTACAATTTTTATACCAACACCCTGCTATCAATCTCAAACATGGCCCTTAACAGCCTCGCAACGGAAGAAAATCGTTACATATGAAATGGAGTGTCTGAGAAAAGCTGCAATGGTTACCAAACTAGATAAAATAAGAAATGAAGAAATTAGGAAAAGAGTTCGTATAATATAATGTATTGAACATATTGAGAGGCAGCAAGTAAAATGTTTGGTCATCTAATGAGAATGAACCCAAACCAAATACCAATAAGAGCATATAACAAACGAATATCCGGACGTAAAGCCAAAGGTAGACAAAAAAACGTGTATAGAAAACATCAAGATAGCCTTCAACAAACATGGACTAAATGCAACCACGGCGATACATCTGGCATTGGAACGAGAGTTTAAGCTCCCACCCATACGCTTAACGGCAAATGAATGCGATCAACAATCATTCACCTGGTGACAGGCAATGGACAATAGCAACTTTCTGTGACTTTGGAGTTGAAGTAATCAACAAATTGATGAATGACGTATATGATAGCAAACACATACCCGATGACTATGAGATACATATTTATAGTCTTACCAAAGAAACCAGGGACCACCGAATGTGAAGAACACCGTACAATCAAACTCATGCGCCAAACAACAAAATACTTCTCGGAATCATCATGAAGAGAGAAACAAAAGAAAAACAAATGAGAATAGAACAATGTTGCGTCGTAGAAGCCAAAGGTACCAACAAAGCAATATATATATTTTGAGAACAATATATATTTTGGCTTCCGGTCAAAATGGCGAGTGAGAATGCATGTGTTTTCATCAGTGTCAGTTTAAATCGGGATGTTCCTCCTGAAAGCAACGGCAAACTACAGAGCTATAGTGCCAAGAAATTTTCTATGGATGTGGTTATATACAATGCGGGGACTGTGCAGTTGAGATCAAAAGAAGAATAGCAATGGCCCTGGCAAAATTAAAACAGCTAAAGAAACTATGGCAAGGTACTAACATAAGAACTAAATTGTGTTTACTACGAGCATGTGTATTTCCTGTGGCGACATATGGATGTGAAGCATGGACACTAAATAAAAGTGGCAAAGACAATAACATCATTTGAATTAAAGTGCTATAGAAGAGTTTAAAGAATACCATGGACAGCAAAGAAAAGAAACCAGGAGGTGTTACGAACAATTAACGTCCAAGGAAGGCTGGCTTCTGAACATCATATTAAAGAAAAAGCTAGTTTTTTTCGGTCACATTAAGAGATACGACGGCATGGGGAGAGTGTTACTGGAAGGGATGATAGAAGGCAACAGGGACAAAGGCCGACCAGGACGCCGTTGGACAAAAGACATTCAGGAATGCCTGCGCATGTCACTAGAAGAGGCAGGACAGCTTGCTCAAGACAGCGGATAATTCAAGAGATCCATAGGAAAGACTACGTTCTGGAAAGAATATGTCACATGATGATGATGAGAACAATAATAGAGAGGTTTATAGAGGTAAAAACAGATTGTACCTCTGTTTTATAGAATACACTAAAGTATTTGATAAAGTTAAACATAGTGAAGTTATACACATGCTAGAGAATTTGAACGTCGACAGTAAGTATTTAAGAATTATCAAGAACATGCACTGGCAACAAACAGCAGTAATAAGTGTAAGAAATAAATGTGGCCCCTTTCAAAAATAAAACAGGGAGCTAGACTGGAATGTGTACTTTCACCAGACGTGTTCTCTTTATACAGTGAAAACATAATGCGTGCAATAGTTGATATCCCAGGAATATCAGTGTAATAACATAACATAAATAATTTAAGATATGCGGATGACACTGTATTAATTGCTAAAAGTGAGAAAGACCTTCAAGAATTAATTAGTTTAGTAGTGACCGAAAGTAAAGGAGAAAGGCCTCTTCCTAAATATCAAGAAAACAGAAGTAATGATTATTTAAAAGAAACAAAACACCACAGCTTGCAAGGTGAACGTAAAGGATATATTGTTAAAACAGGTCCACCAATTCAAGTATTTAGGTACAACGATTATAAAAGATGGAAGAAGTTCAACAGAAATAAGAAGCAGAATAGTGCAGGCAAAACAACATTCGGAAAAATGAAAAATATATTGTGTATTATGACCTTGCCATTAGAGGTGAAGAAGAGAGTTCGGCAGTGCTATATAGCTCATATACTAACAGGTGTCTTGGAAATAAACAAACTGGAAAGTGGGAAATTAGAGGCAACAGAGATGTAGTTCTACAGAAGAATGCTGAGAATACCATGGACTGCCTGAAAAACTAATGTAGTGGTGTTGAAAGAGTTAAATGCGAAACGGACCTTAACAATATAAGAAAAAGGCAATCTTCTTTTTTTGGCCACTTCATGAGACAGGCAGGTTTAGAGAACATAGTCACAACAGGCAAAATTGAAGGCAACAGAGACAGAGGGCGAAAACGTGAGAAAATATAAGACAGTTTAACAACCGGACACGCTGGGAAGCAACAACGATCCTGATGCATAATACTGAAAAAAGAGAGATGTGGAGTGCTAAACCGTCACGACACCTGATGATCATGAGGTAAGCATATCAACAACTAACAACATCAACTTGAAAAAAGACAAATAAAAAAGACAAATAAAAAATACTATCAAACCAAAAATATGCATATGTTAGATTATGACAGTTCCAATAGGCGAAAAAATACCATATGGAATATCCAGTTTTATATAGGCCTAAGTAATTGAGAACGTCCAAGAAATTCTGTAAAAAAAGTGTGCAAAGAAAACTCCGAATCCTCAGCGGAGGTGTAAATTAACGTCAAAAGGAAACCCCCTACGTCATTAGAAGACTACTGCTAGTTATAGAAAGTTAGTCAAAAGATGGGTACCAATCTCCCCTCCCCAAACTATTTTCTGCCAAAAAAAAGGCTTACCAAGAACATAATGAAATAGAGGAAGATACGTCGAAAAAGGGTAATTTTTTAAAAAAGTACCCCCCTTTTTTCTGCAATACAGAAGACGTATCTACTGCCTGGATAGCACTAAAGGTAACGTACTGCTGTTACTATCTGTCTGTCTGTCTGTCTGTCTGTCTGTCTGTCTGTCTGTCTGTCTGTCTGTCTGTCTGTCTGTCTGTCTGTCTGTCTGTCTGTCTGTCTGTCTGTCGGTCGGTCTGTCTGCCTGCCTGTCTATATTTTGGTGTTTCTTTCTGTTATTCCTATCTTAATTACTACGGTCTTTTCAATATGTATCTTCATGTTAAAGGTTTGGTTTGTTTGATGTAATCTTTCTATCTATTTGTCATTGTAGCTGCACTTCTAGTGATGCTACTAGTGCTTGGTCGTCTGCAAACAACAATTAATTTAAGTTATCCTTTAGATTGTTTTCTTCCGTTGTCTTTGCTACTTTGCAGATGTGATCTATGTATGTTATGAACAATAGGGGAGATAGTACACATCACTGTCTCACTCTCGTGTGAATTTGGAAATTATCGGATGTACCTGTGTTCGTTCTTACTGCGCATTGACTACTGACGTGCATGCTCTGATATATGCTTATCAGATGTTGGGGAACTCTATATCCCTGCAGTGCAATCCATAGTTATGCTCTATCCACTCTGTCAAACGCTTTCTCTTGGTCCACGAAAGCCAAGAATAAGTATATGGTTTTTGGTTATGTTCTGTCGCTCTTTACGAATGTTGTCTGAGGGCGAAGATTGCATCAGTACAGCTTTTATTTTTCCGAAAGCCCAATTGTGTGTTGTTGAGCTGTGGTTCTATATATGCGCGCATCCTTCTCTCGAGTATCTTGCTAAAGATGTTTCCTATGTGGCTTAAGAGTGATATACCTCTATACTTACTGTCTTTTCCCTTCCAGATGGGAACAATCACTGCTGTATTCCACTTATGTTGTGTCTTTTGTGTCTTCCATATCACATTGAACAGTCTGTGAAGCCACTTTATACCCGTCACTGTTGGTATTTTATTAGTTCTATAGGCATGCTGTCTATTCCTGGTGCTTTGTTATTTTGTGCAAGTTTAATTGCGTCTTCAATTTTGGATTTCAATATGTATGGTTCTAGGTCTTCTTCTATTGTTTTTATTGTTGTAATCACTTCTCTTTCGGTTCAGTTTAACAGTTGATTTAAGTAATTTTTCCATTTTCCATGATATCTTGGTTCCTATTTAGTATGTTGCCATGTTAATCGTTGATTATTTCTGTTGGTTCGTAGGTGTCTATTTTACTTCTCATGTTTTGTATTTTCTTGTAGAACATCTTTGGTGCGTTTTGTCTATCCTTGTTAAACATTCTCCATATTCTTGCTATGACTTAATTTTTGCAGATTTGATGATTTTCTTGGTGTTGTTCTATACTGTCTTGAATGCTAAGTAATGTTCATGCGTTTTTCTTGTTGTCCATTTCTTGTATTTTTGTGTGTGTATCTATCGTTGCATTTTTTACCTCTTCTGTCCACCAACCTGTTATTTTTGGTTTCGTGCGTGCCCCTATGTTTTTTTATATCCGCATATATTTCCTACTGTTTGTATGATGGCATTTTTCAAATATTTCCGTTCTTCTTCTGTGTGCGGGTTGTTTTCTAGTTGTTTTGCGAATTCTTCGTTAACTTCCAGGATATATTTTTTCGCGCATGTTTAGTTCTTCCAATTTCTGTATATCTAGTTACATTAGGTGCTTTGTGCCTTTATTGTGCGTGTTAATTTCCGCTCTGTTTATTTTTGACTGTTATTATTACTGCCTTGTGGTTAGTGTCTGCACACATTTTAGGTATTACTCGTGCGTGTATTATTTTTCGTTTATTGTTTCTTTTTGTGAGTATAAAGTCTATCTGACTGTTGCATTCTAAGCCGGTACATTTATACCATGTATAGGCCTACACTTCGTTATTATAAAGAAGTTGTGCTGGATTGAGTGAATTGTGGATTGAGGCCTTGAGAAAGGCGAGGCTGAAAGTGGTTACATTTATTTTCTTGCCTGGACATGTGGGTGTTCGAAGTAATGAAAGAGCGGATCAACTGGTATCATGCGCGATTGTGGCACACGGCGATGGGGTAATGGATCGCGCTGACGTTTTGAACTCCTTAAGAGATATATCACACGAGAGTGAGACTAATGTGGATGATGATTCCATTTCAACGGCTAGGATTAAATATCAGGGATTGAAATGTGGTGTTGCTAGAAGTGAACATTTTGGATGGCGCAGAAGAATGATGGTCAACCAGCATAGGACCTGTCAGCAGAAGTGCAATGGCGGATACACTCAAGGAGAGATCGGAGCAACTATGGGCGTGTCCAGTTTGCAGTGATGATGATCCGAAGACTAACTAACTAAGTTGTGCTGGATGCATGCATCTATTAGTTTATAACCGTTAGTATTACCAATAAACTAAAATAGATAGTCAACATACTAATTGTAAAATATAGTAAATGAAAAATAACAAAGAAACAATGACCTTTTTAGCCTTTTAACCTTTCGGTCCAATAGGGACGTTTTTCAAGAAATAAACGAACAAGAATTATCTGACACTGGTTAATATGTCTACTAAAGTATTCTTTTTTTCACAAGTACTTTCATTTCTCTTCCCCATTCTTATCCTACATATAATAAAGTGTATGAAATTGCTAAGGAAAAGCTAAGTAGCTTTCGGTTGTATACATTCGCTAAATATTTGTAATTGTAAATGTGTGCTAGTTTTGGACTTTGTTCAGATAGTTGGAGAGTCAGTGCGCAGATTGAATGCGCAGCAGACTGTAAACACAGCACAGAATGTACTCGCTGCCGAAAGGCCCAAGTAAAATTGTAGCGAGCGCCCGACGAGGTGAGTGAAGTGTTTCATTCAAATATAATTGTGATTCGTGTGAGGCATGTTAGAATTGCACAAGTGAAGCAATCAGCTGTATAAAAATGACACATTTATTCCTTTTGTTTTTATGTAGGGCCTCCAAGACAGCTGGATATCGAAGGTTACGATAACCGAGACAAGTCAACCAAATTGTTAAAGAACACAAGGGACGGAGAGGTGGAAATGAGGTAATAATAAATAGGTACTATCAAATGTTTTTAGAAAAAAGGTCTTTGTTGTACTATCAGAAGTAAACATTGTCACAAACTTTCACGATTTATTAAAGACTTTATCCATATGACATTGAAGGTACATAATTTCATCATCTCCATGCTGATTGAAAAATGCACATGCGACACGGGCATGTCTGTGAATAAGGACTACTTAGTAACTGAAGGGTTATAATAGGTTCTTATCTACGAGAATCATTGCGGTTGCCATGCTTTAAGAGAGATCCATTGAGAATTTGAGAATATATGCTTTAAAGAAATCTATACAGGAGAACACTGAGTATGCATGGCTGGCAGATAAAAAAAACTGGCTGAAGTACATTATAGTTCTCCGCTGTGACCTTTGCTCTAGTTTCGATGTGTTTTCTGTCCTTTGTTGTGTGATTTGGCAAGCTTACGGGTAAGTACTTAGAGTAAGGTTAGGATTAGAAATAATATTTCTAATGTGTGCACGCACCTCGCTCCGTGTATAGCGGGCAGAAATACTGATCGCTCATGTGTAAATTGTAAAACAAGCAGATTATGCATAAGTTCATCTGTGTCTAGAGTTTAACTGTCGGATTGTCGGGATGTGACGTCACGGCAGCCATTATTTTGATTGGTGTTACACGGGAATCCATGACGTTGGATAGTTAAAATTGTCAACAGTGTGCTATTTATAGCACAGCAGAGAACTATTCTGTACTTTCACCAAAAAACTTTGTTTCCATAGTGATAGTCACCTGTTTCCCCCCCCCCCTGGCCTTTTTTTTGACACTAAAAAAAGTGGTTGCAGCCATTCCTATTCAAACACTTATTTCTTCATCAAGTGAGTGTTGTAGTAACTGTGAATCCCAGGTAGTCCATTCTCGGTGCTGATTCTTTTTCTTCTGTGTCTGTTCTCAAACTCTAGCAGGATGTGGAGCCTCCTAGTTAATAGATGGAATGCATTGTACCATAGTTTGCAGCTTAGCTGCAATATTTTTGCCTGACACATCTGACTTCAGCATTGCTTCTGGGTCACTTTGGCCCTGCATAAGGCTTCACCCAACTTCACCCAAACACCACTTTAGTCACCTCTTATGACAAGCATGAAAGTTAAACAGTGATCCTTTCCTTTGCTCCTCTTTCTGGCCTGACAACACACGGGCAAATTCAAGTTGGATAAATTTCAGCATGATGTTGGTGCTGTAACAGGTTTTTGATGAAGACCACAACTTTCTTGATATTTATTATGAAAACAAACTTCCTGAGGAGGATCTTAGTTGGCATAGTCTTCGCTGGAAAATAAGCATGGTTGAATATGGAACCATCATGTTTTTGGAAATGATTACATCACTAACACAATTTTTTGAAGGGTGAAGTAAGAGTTCAAAGTGGACATATGGCTATGTTGAAAGTGTTATCTACAGCTGCAGAAATGTCAAGGACGCTTGACTGTGGCTAGCTTTCAGATTGGCATGCTGTGTGCAGTACAGGAACTAGTTATTTTATATGGCTGATGGTTTCAGTGAAAGTGGTAAAATACTGAATGTATTAGTTACCATGCTGAAGTTGAATGTGTCGGACCTTTGGCAAAAATAAAAATAGTGATATAATGCAATTCCATTCCCTGGACTAAATCCTGCTGGAGAACTAGCAGGACCATTGTCCTTCTACAAGAGAGGTTCAGTGAGTTTTAGAACAAACAAAAACAGTTTGTGTGTGAAAATCATGTCATCTGGACCCACAAAGTGACTCTTGATTCTGCGCTCTGCGAGCTTATGGAGCCATTTCAGTATTACATATTCGAACATCTTTCTTATGCTTAATAATAATTCTCTATTATTATTGCAACTGAGCTACGATCACATGGACAAGAGAGATGAGGAACTTGAGAGCTGGCAGCATGAAAATAAGCTCATACTTATTAACCAGCCAGCAGACCCACCAACCTTCTACTCGAGAGCTTGACACACCACCTTTGCACCAGACTTGGCATTCCACTCACCAGTCCTTGAATTAAACAACACGAGTTGTTGGAAAGCAGCTTGGAGGTAGTGACCACAGACCAGTATTTTTAGAAATCCACAATGAATTTGTAAAGAACAGCAGCACACTCACTAGGTGGAACTATAAGAGGGCAGACTGGAAAATGTACCAGCAATTTAACAAGTGTTCTAGCTAAGGACATAAGTGTGGATAAAGACATCAATAGAGCAGTGAGTGAATTTAATAGATGCATACTACATGCTGCTAGTAAAACCATACCCAAGGTGACATGCAAAAAATACAAACCCTGGAATCATGAACTGGAGAAGCTGCAAAATGAGATGGAAAAATATAGACTGCAGGCAGACAACAGACCTAGCGACAGACCACAACACATATCAGCAAACAAAGACTAAATTTAAAGGTGCCAAGTTACAACAACATCAAAGTTAGCCCAGACAACAACAGGAGGTCCTAGAGAACCAGCAAAACATTGGACAAGACGAACCTATACCTGAAGTCATGGAGGCACCAATCATATTAAAAGAACTGGAGCATGCAATATCCAAATGTAAAACAAGAAAAAATCCACAGGAGCTGATGGACTATCCAATGGAATAATTAAAAATAAGGGAACTTCAGCAAGAGCAAAGCTACTGCAGATCTTTGACACAAGCTGAACCACAGGTAATGTTCCACAGGGATGGAGGGAAGCAATAATGATACCACTCTTCAAACCAGAAAAAGATGGCAACACAATCTCTAATTACAGGCCCATCAGCCTCACAAGCTGTCTGTGCAAAACAGTGGAACACATTATCTATCTTAGGATGCAGTGGTACTGTGAAAGTGAAAATCTTCTGGTATCACACCAAGCATGCTTCAGACAGTGCTACTCTACTACAGATCAGGCAACTACTCTCCCAAGAGATTGAGGACATCTTTTTGAAGAGATTGGAAAGAAGGACTCTTTAAAGAAATAGCGAAATAGCAGGGTTAACTCAAGAATGTACAAATGGGTAAAAGCATATCTGCATAATAGAATAGCCAGGGTACAATTGGATGGTTACAAGAGCAAGAAAGTCCTACTGCATCATGGAGTCTTCCAGGGAAGAGTCCTATCACCCATACATTTCTTGGTTTACATCAATGACCTAGTTGCCAAACTACCACATGGGACAAAAGTGGCAATGTATTTTGACAACCTGGTGATCTGGTGCACAGAAGAACATACAACCGTGGTCACTAAGCAAATACAAAGAGCTATTGGTGCCTTTTCGCTTTGGGCAAATAGATGGTGCATCAGAATTAACACAGATAAGTGTAGCACTACACTCTTTATCCTCTCAGCAAAACAAAAAGCCTGTGTTATCAAAAGAGATGGAGAACTTTTGAAAGAAGACAAACAACCTACATACCTCAGTGCTACTTTTGATGGTAACAACACATAAACGACGCAACAACAAAAGCCAGGATGAAGTTAGCAATCCTTAGAAAACTAAGTGGAACCACATGGGGAGCCAGTGGGAATATACTCCGTAAAGTTTACCAGCAAGGCATAAGACCACACCTGGAATATGGCTCAGCTGCATGGTGTCTTGCAAGAGGATTTAGATAAAGTGCAAAACCAGGTGCTTAGGATAATGTTGGGGGCAATGAAATCAACACCCATAGTAGAGATAACAGAAATGTGGCGAATGCAGAGACACAAAGATACTAATACAAGTAGAAAAGTTTCAGTGTATGCCTATGCCAAATGAAGGAAAGATTCCAAAATCTAACATTGGGACGACTGATAAGAAGTAGCTTTATCCACCAAGCTAAATGACTCCGTAGACAACTTACAGACCTACCTGAAGTTGACAGCCCCTTAAGGTCTGTACCAGAACAAATCTCCTAGAGTAAAAGGCATGCAATACCAATAAACATTCAGACTCATTTATAGGAAATCTAAGTGAGGATGAACAGAACAGTGTGCAGTGAAGGACAGTCACCCTCAGTTTCCTGGATGATGAATATTTACAAGACATATGGGTCAGAGTATACACAGATGGGTCAGCACAGAATGTATTGAAGAATGGAGGTACAGGTGTATATATAGAGTATCCACACATTCCTAGAGTTATAATCAGAACACCAACAGGGAAATTCTGCAATAATTATGATGCAGAAGTCCAGGTAATTAGGGTTGCAATTGAAAAACGGATGAACTCCAATTCTGGCCTGCATCCAGTATTGCGGACAGATGCAAGGTCAGTGATTCAAGCTCTCCTGTCTGGAAAACTAACAGACTTGCAAAAACTACTTAATGAACTGTCTTGCTAGTATAGGGTAACCATGCAGTGGATGCCCACTCACTGTGGAATACCAGGAAATGAAAAAGCTGACCAACTGCCTAAGGAAGGTACTGCCGAAGACCAACAAGATGTACCAATCACCTACCATTAGAAAAACAGATGATCAAGTCAATAAGAAAGCCACAAACACCAACACAAGATGACTATCACATTATGAATAGATGAGAACAATTTGTAATTCTACGCCTCAGAACAAGACACAACCAACATGTACACAAAATTAAAGATTGACAACACTGCCATGTGTACATGTGGACAGGCACCACAGAGTGCCAAACATATACTTGAAGAGTGTTCTGAGCATGAAACGCTGAGACAGACACTGGCCAAAAAATATGGAAAACATCACTGGAATCAAAGCTCTATGGGCCTCTGTGTGAACTACAAAGGACAGTGAGTTTTATTCAGGAGACAGAATTACAGATATAGACATGTTTCAAGTGAACGAAAGAAGAATTGCAACTACCCTTTCACCTTTTTTCTTATATAGTGTCAGAATTTTTTAACCTTGCATGTCTTGGAGAATTTTACCCTTTCTCCAGCACTGGAGTATCAATTTATAAAATGATAGCAAGAGACATTCTTGATTTTTTTAAAGGATTTCTCCAGAAATGTTGTGTTTGCTTGCTGCTTTATCATTTTGAATATTTTATTTACCGCCGAAGATGGATGTGTCGGGCCATTGGCCCAAATAAAATGGCAACACAACGCATTTCTATTCTCTGGACTACATACTGCTGGAAATCTAATAGGACCATGGTCCTACTACAAGAGAGATCCAACGGGAGTTTGAGAATGAATGCTGAAGAAGAATATTTTATATAGTATTACTTATTCTTCCTCTTATTTGTTCATCAAGTTAACTCATTTTGGTGAGACTGGGATTGACCTTTTCCAGTCTGGCTGATGTTGGATGTGTCAGGCCAGAAGGTGCAAATATTGCAGTCAAACTTTAAGCCATGACACAATGCATTCTGTTCTGACTACATCCTGCTAATCTGTAGGAGTTTGAGAGCAAATGCAGAAGGTTTGCTGGTTTATTTACGGATTCGGATTTGTAGTAGTGCTCTACTAACCTGTTTAGTTGTTTGCTTCTATCAAAAATTCATGTCATCTTAATCATTATATGTGTCCATGGTGTTCTCAACTTTCTTGAATAATATCACATCTTTACTGCTTCTACATTATTTATTTCTCAATAAAGGTGCTGTTTTCTTTGTTTGTCCCATCTTCATAAAGACATTGTGATCAAAATATCAATTTGTTCCCTTTGTTACTTTCTGCAAAACGTATTAAACATATTTTATATTTTAAACAAATAAGGACCTACCTATATATACTCTGTTATTCATTCTAAGAATGAAATAGATCAGTACTTATGATTGGCTGTTGGTCACAGTACTCATAAATCGAATGTTAAGTGCGCAATAATATAGTTCATTAGAACATAATACAGTTGTTAATTTAAATCAATTGTTGCTAAATGAAACATGTCTATCACAATAGTAATGTATGTTTTAAAATAAATTTTCATATATCTTAATCAATTCATGATAAATTACTATACACACTGTTAGAACGTTGCACATGTGCAAAGAGGTTAGGGAGCAACCATTATAGTTCCTTGTCTATTGTCTATTCCCAGGTGGAAACTTGTTGATAGCATCCACACTTGCCATTAAGCATTTGGGTGGGAGCTGTAAGTTTCTGTTCTAGGCCAGATATGATGTCTGAGTCCGTATTTATGGAAGGTGGTCGTGATGATCGATCCATCTCTTTATCGGTTTTCCCTTGGCTCTGTATCCAGATGCTCATTTGTTATAAGCTCACATTGGTATATGGGAGGGGACAGGGTTGCTATGACGTAAGTTCTGAATAATTAATTATGTTATGGTTTTTAAATGTCATCAGCTGTATAAAAATCACCTGTCATCGTGGAGTAATATATGGGTGTATTTTGACCCACTTCAATTTTAGAATGAACAGAGTAAAGTATACTGTCTTTAAGCAGTCTTCCATTCATTAGTGATGAATTCACTGCTTTCAGTTTTCAGTGATGAGTTTACCGTTTTCAGTAATGCAGATTTTGATATATGTAGGTCAAAAGCTGCTTTAATGTTGGCATACATTGTTTTTGCATTCCCCTTGTAAGTTTCACTCTATTCAAGAGATACATAGATTATTCAAGTATTTGTTTGTGCATCTCATGAACTCTCTTAGCATCTGAGATGTTATATGTTTTAGGCTATCTTTTGTGCTCTATATTGATTGTCTAAACTACATCCTGCTAATCTGCAGGAGTTTGAGAAAGAAAGCTGAAGATGATACATGAAGGAATATATATTGTATTCAATACAAAGTGACCCCCCCCCCCCATATATTATTGTTTGTTCATCACAAGTGATGATGACTATTTGTTACATTTATTTAAAACAATTGAATTAGATATATATTAAATTACTATCTGCTACAGCATGTAGGAGAACTTGTTTTACTCTCTCTCAGAGAAACTGTTGAAACCATCACCCACTGTGCTCGTAAACATCTAAATTATCAATTTTTACAGTTGCTTCTAAATATATTACAAGAGAAGGAAATCTTTGCAGAGATATGGAGTTAACAAAGATTTATTTATTTTTATTTGTTGCTAGTAACCCAAAGCCAACATTCCAGTCCAAAAAAATTAATAGGTGGAGGCCACCTTCTTCATCTAGTTATGATCCAGCATTGCAAGAAAACCACCTACAAATGGTGAACTTATTAAGCAGACGTAAGTAATTTTTGTTTCCACTGAATAGTTTACTTCATTGATGCACGAGTACATTTGGTGCTATCAGTCCTGTCTTTGTCATTGCTTGTGATCTTAGATTTCTAGTTCAGGATGCAAAGAATAGGGCCACAGTCTTCTTTCCAGGCATGTCATAGGAGACAATTAAGGAAATTTGGGGATGGGCTGAGAACCTATCACCTGTGAAAAAATCATCATAGTCACTGCATGTCTTGCCTCAATATCTCATTATTATCTTCTGTCAAATGGTCCCTGTGAATAACGAAGAGGTGCAGATCAGCGAACATTGCACATTTATCCTTTTGTGGTAGACTTTTAGGTGGTGGGGAATGCTAGGTGTACCATCACTGCAGTTGGGTTAACAGATTTGACAGAGAAATGATGAACAGGTTGGCCCAGATGTGTATGTTTCACTCCTGCAATGACATGATGATCATGGGATACTGCCATAATGCCAAATTTATGATAAATAAATCATGTAAATGACGTCGTATAATTGATTGTGAACATCCTGAATTTTGTATATCGGATGTGTGGTAAGTAGACTTGTAATCTATATCACAAATAAGAAAAAATTGAAACTAATGAATGCAATTTATGAAAAATTAATTCATAGGGTCTACACCATTTTGAATTCACAAAACAAATTTCAATTAAATGCGTTATATATTTGCTGAAATACATGATTTAAAAGTTGGTTAAACTGGTAAAGCATGCTATAACATTATCTCTAAAGTGCACTGCTGCGTAGTTGAGAACCTCTTTGGAAAGTATTGCAAAATTTAACACTCATGTAACTAGAAACTGCAGGTCTTAAAAAAGGTTCTCGCATGCTATCTTAAGAGTATTTTGCACCCACTGTTATGTAGTTGCTCAAACTGACATTTGATCAGTGCATGTGCAACTTAACCATAAGGTTGGTTAAAAACCCAATCATATTGATCTTCTGTAAAAAGGTCATGAAAAATTGAATGAAAAGGGAACACAGCAATGAAAATGGGCACATGACCCTTTTTTTTTAGTTTATGCACCCCTCTTCCAACTGAAGACTGCCTTGGTGTTTTCCCATATGTATTCCTTCCTCTCAACAGAGCAGCATGGTATCTGTTGAAAGTATCATCCAGAAAATGTCAGCAATGCCTACAATGGGCAGAGCATGTAAGATGGACTAGAATGGAATGCTGTCCTATTCACAGACAAGTCCAGATTTAACCTTTCCTTTGCAGATGGATGTATGTAGATTCTGTGACAGTGTGGAGAACACGTTGTAGATTGCTGTGTTTGTTAGCACAACCGATTTGGAGGTGGCAGTATTCACATTTGGGGAGGATTCAGTTTTCACCATTGCTTGCCTCTGCACATCTTCTGTGGAAATGTTAATGCTGTGAGATATAGAGATGAGATTCTGAGTGCATTGGTTGTTCCAGCACTCACAAATAATCCAGACGTGCAGCTTTTTGAGTAGGATAACGCAAGTGCGCACACCACATGCATATCACAGCAATATTTACCAACAGAAAATTGTGATGATTGATTGGCCTGCCCTATCACCAGACATGTCCCCTATGGAACATCTGTGGAATGAGCTTGGATGCAGAGCCTACAGGCAAGGTTCTCCAGCGAATTTCCATGTGCTTGAAGCAAATTCAGGTTACATGTGAATGGAACCTGATTCCTCGAAATTTCCTTCAGAGACTTGTTCTTTCCATGAGATGCAACTGCCAAGCTTGTTTGCAAACACACAGTGGACATACTGAGGATTGTGTGGAAGATTTTTTATTACTGGTTGCCATTTTGGTTTTCTCCATTGCCTGCACAGCATGCAATGTATTGCATAACAATCAATGCAAGAATTAATGACTAGCATGGATTCATAGGAAGACGAATAAAGATTCCAAATATGTGAACTTGTAATTTCACACTTGTTCCTGGATTGTATAATGTGCGTTTATAATGTGCTTTAGTATAGATGATAGAGACTGTGAAGTCGTTCATATGCAAATCTTGCTCCAGAGAACTTTTTGTAACCCAAAGCGTAAGAAATAATGGAAGAATGTAGGAAATAAATATGTTATGATAAATTCTTATTTGTTAAATAGGTGATTTAAAAATAAGCTCCAAGAATGTTGTTAGGTAAGAAGAAAACAACTAATTCATTATTTATTATACAGAATGGAAAAAGGTTCAGGACAGCAAAGACAGAAGAAAAGATGGAGGTAAGTTATGGACATTTTCAAGAGCTTTGCCTACTCGCTGATGACTGTTTTACTCATTGTGACTGTAGGGTTACGTCTTCAGTCTTCTACTCCAGAGGACTTTGCTGTGACTTTCCAATTTAAGCCATGCTATATATAAAACAGAGTTAATTATATCTCAGCCCACTAGGCATAGGTTTTTAACAGGTGCCATGAATGCTCTGCAGACTTTATTAAATCTGCATGAAATTGATTTGATTCTTCCTATACAATCCAAAAGCAAAAAGTTCTTATGGGAGGTCACAATAGCCACAAAATTCTCATAAATCATAGAATTTCTCAAGGCGCAGTACTTTCTGCAAAATCGATTTCTTGTGTTAATAAATTACCTATTCTCTGAACTGCCACAAGGTGTAAGCTGATGACATAGTGTGGTTTGTCATAAAAATTTTTTAAAGATTGCCAACAAAAGAATACAAAAGACTGCAAATAACATAGCTGCGTGTGCAGAGAAATGGATGGTAAAGGTCAATACTGAAAAATCCTCAGGCAACATTTGAAAATGGGGCAATGAAGTTTTGCTAATCACTGGAAATACACTAAATACCGTAATACACAAAAATCAAAGTTTCAACCACAAGGCTTTTATCAACAAAATAACACATAATGAGTAAATAACATCGCTGTCCATAATCACATTATAACAGCTAAAATGGATAAATGCCAGTAGTCTGAAAGAATGAATGACAACTGGACATGTAAAAACTATAAGGATAGAGAGGAAACAAAGCAAACAGATAATTGACAGAATACATGAGGAAACCTACAAAACATGCCAAGCAGAAAATGAGAGAACATATCAGGATATCTACACATCTACACAAAATGTTCTTTTACAGAATTCACAACAATAAAGGGTATCTATGTGAGGTTCAGATGTTTTTTCTTTTCTATGTGTCCGCTTCTGTCTTGCAGTATCTTGTCTGGATTTTTCCGCCGCTAGTGCTCCCATTTTGAGAAGTACAAACTGATGGAGTCAACTGGATATCATGGGCCCCGCAATGGTCTGTGCTGTTGAAGTAGTCAGCAACAGGAATCCTGGACCATAACATGTTGACAGAGTTATGTCATGGTGCAACATGCAAATGATGGTATATGAGTAAATGATGTTATGAATACACACAGGTCAAACCCTCTTCAATGGTGAAAATGGCTTTATGGAATGTGATGGAACAAGCATGTATGACATTGATACAGGTGTAGTATCTATTACATCTGCAGCTGATAGTGATATGCAATGACTTGCAATGTTTGTATATTGCAAGAATTGTACATTTCAAGAGGACAATTTTGACTACCTGTCCTAAAGGTCTGATTTTATGCCAATAGAATACCACCTGTTTATGCATTAAAGTAAAAAAAATTGATAGCATATCCTATTCAGGACATAGCTAGCAACCCAGCATTTGTTGGCTGTGGTGATTTTCTAGGCAATATAAATACGTTCAGTAGTTTCAGTAGTTCAGCTTTCTGAACGGTCTGGATGCACACTTGCTTGTGGCGGGGATCGAACTCTGTATCTTGGCCGTCACAGACGCTCTCTGTACCCTTCACCACAGAGCCGGACTCAGAGTATTAAGGTAGTGACTCGTATTGCAACAATTTGAGACTGATAATCAACTGCAGATTATTCAATGGTTCATGACACTAATAGCAAACTTCTGCACTAAAATAAGGAATCTTTTCAATATAAAAAATGTGTCAATGGTGACAATACTGGGAAATAATGAAAATGCGTGGATTACTTTTGACTAATTAATAATTGTTATATTTCATGATGTTTTCAATATTTCAAATAGAAAATTCCCCATTGAGACCAGTTCCTTGCAGTGGGGATGGGGTGTAAGTATGTTACTAGCAAAAGAAAACAAAGGCTGGTCATGCCATCTAAACTATTGTCTGTCCTAGCAAATCATGACTAGTCCACAGGAGACAAAATTTCCCAATTGTGAGAAGAGACTGGGCATAGCACAGAGCCAGAAAGGTCACACCACTCACTGTGGTATGTTGTTACTGTGAATACAGCACTACGGGAGAAAGGACAAAAAGGTGACGTCTCGCTAAAGCACCTACGCACATAATGTGGCACAGCTAAAGAGAGTATAATACAGAATCAGAATCCATGAAAATATTCTGCTGAAGTGTATGCAACTAGATTGCATAAGTGGCACACTGGGCTGGACTCCACTAATTCTAGTCAATAGTGCCGCCATCTACATAATCCCTGAATGACTAAAACCCAGTAAGAGCAGATCTAAATCCCATAGCTTCTTTGGGATGTCACAAATCACCCAGACCTCATGACAGTGAAATCTGTCCCAACTTCAGAGGACTTACAGATTTTCTTTGGCATGTGTTGTCAAAGAATGAAAACTCACAGCTCTGGATAGAAGAATAAGATATAGGAGCTTATGGCTGTATTGAAGTCATGCAGAAATATGGGTAATGAATAATTACTTCTGAATGGTTGCAGGCAATCATGTGTTTGGGAAACTCTCTAATTAGCAGGAAATTCTCAAAACATTTCCATAACCACTGTGAGTCTTTTGGGTTTGAAAGAACTTGAGGGAAAATTCCCTTCTCTACACACTTACTGAGTGCACATAGGAAGCAGCAAACAAGAGTTTCGTTGCTCATAATTTTTGGGATTTAGCAAAATAAACAATACAACTTTAACATATTTAAATTACACACCTCATATAGACTTCTGTGAGTTATCTTTCTTGTATACTGAGCCAACTTTAGTGGGAATTATTAACACTTTGTTAACCTTCATTTTAGAACATATTTATCTCCCATTGCCAAGGTTTTTTGCAAATTTGTGAAAAAATTATGATACTGTCTTGAACAAATTTTTTTTTTTTTTAAAACAACAAATCACAACATAGTTCTGTGAAATTCTAAATTTTCATAATGAATATTTACATTGTCTAGAGCAATTTTAAGCACTAGGGCAAATTGAAGATTCACAATCATATTTATGATAATGTATTTATGGTCATTTTCATCTTGCAAACTGCCAGTAATCAAAATTTGACTGAAAATGCTGGTTGTCATTATATATTACTTACAGCATATCAAACTCAAAAATTATAAATGGTTCAAGAATTCTCCACCAGACCTTACTATACTCTGTGGGTTCATATTTAATATCTACCGCTAAAATAAAAAAAAAATTGTATTACAGCATGTTTTCTTGTTAAGTAGTGCAGGGAGGCTTTTTGACTGTGGAGATAAAGGCCGCTTTTCCATAGCTGTCGCCTCAACATATACAGGAAAAATGTTTGTTGCACCTCTGAAAGACAAAAATCAGTGTCCCAATCATGGACCTTAGGGTTCTGAGGCCAGGGTTCTAGCCATACGATCGTGCGCTCCACTATCGTAATGATGTAGTAACATGGATGATACATTTTTAGGAATACTATTGCTACAGTTGTTGTATTACTGAAGTATGATGAAATAAAAAAATTGTCAAAGTTGGTAACCAAAGTATTTATTGGTAAGCAAAGTGTTTCTAGGGTGTCCATGATTTCTCTTTATACTGAATTTGAAAAGAAATATATGTGTTCAATATAACATAATTGACAATTGTGTATTTCCATAGTCAAGTGTACAACAAACTCAGCAGATTACTGTTAACTGTAAAGGTAACTTGTTTACGGACTGGGAATGGTGCAAAATACTAAACAAAGAGTATGTGTGGTAGAACAAATGTTTAATGATGTAGGCAAATATATGGAAGATGTAAAAATTCATGCATGCATTTTCTGATGCACAAATCAAACATCTGCTGTAAAAATACATTGTGCTACTGTACTATGAGCCACTTTATCCAATACACAATTGGCAGGAGCAGTAGTATCTTTTCTTTTCTAATGTTGTGTCAGTGATTTCTATACCAAATACACACAACTTATGTAGTGTTACCGGCCAAGTTAATGCATGCGCAGAAGCTTTATAAACACCCTGTATTTATTTTGGGTTAAATGTGATTATCATAATTACAACCCTGTGTTTGTTGTTAAAACTGTTGTTAAAGTCTTTATAATGTTCTTTCAGAATTGTCATATGAAACTTATATAGAAACAAAGTCCAACATAAGTAGAGCTGGTAAGTGTTGCTAAGTTAAAATATAATTTATAATTAAATTTTACACCATTCAAGTGTATGAATTTTGTAATGGAGGAATAAAAAGAACAAGCAATCACCTATCAAGAGTAAGACATTTCATTAGAAATGTCAACCACTCAAAAACAATTATCATTATTTTGTGATAAAACAAACTATGACAACCATCTTTTTGAATGTCCAGCACTTGGTGACGTCATGAAAATGCTTCTCCCTTTGAGACCAGATAAATGGAACACCTTATATAGAATAAAACAACAGCTCACAAACACAACAGCATTATATCAAATGGCATGATCACATTGACCGCTGGATTTACTACCAACCATCTTGATTGAGCAGAACAAGTGATCATGTTTTGTACCAGAATAGGACACTAAACAAACTAAACAGTCACGCAGATAGAGACGAGTCCCATTGCCTTTATGTTCATGTGGACAGGTAACTCAGAAAGCCGAACATATCCTGAAAGATTGCATACATAAAATAAGTTGTTGACTGAGCACTGACCTACAGAGACACAGATCCATAGAAAGCTGTATGAGTTGAAAAACATTCAAATATAAAATCATTTATCAAGAGAACCAGCCTTATTGTGTAGACATAGTGAAACAACTGCATACAAGATTTTAACATATTTTTTTATGTTGTAATCAGTTTTATATACATACTTTGCATTCATATATAAGAAATGAGTTGAACAGGATAAATCAGTTGTGACTAATAAAATGACAACTTTATGTTTGTTAGAAAAGTTTCCAACATACAAGTGTGATGACATGAGCCAGCAGGTGCAGGATCTGAAGTATTTAACTATTGCCCTGTCAGACCAACCAATATGCAACAATAAGCTATCAGCATATCACATGCTTATACAGTTGAATCCCATTAAAATGAATCCGGTTTTAATGAATTTCTCTCTTTAATGACACTTTCCAAAATCTCAAATTATTTGAAATCTTTGTCTTAATATTAAAAAAATTTGCACATATCCCTGTATAGCACATTATTTATGATTTGTTTCTGAAAAAAAGGAGTGTCTAAATTTGTGACCTGTGTGTGTGTTTGAAAAGTTGCACAAAATACTCCAACACCATGTGCATATGAAGCATTCAACCTGAAACAGTATGACACATTGTTTACTGGCAATGCGTTTGGATAGTCTTATTCAGTACAAGTATGCCCAGGGTCATGAATCGAGTATACAGTCTCGCTGTCTTATCAGCTCCTTTTCTTGTAATTGAAATGGTCACTTTGTATCAACAGCCAATGAATGCCACAGGAAAAGTAAAATGTGTCAAGTTAGATGAATTATTTCTAATTTAACCTGCAGGTCTTATGAAGCGTGTTCAAATGAAACCCAATCATGCTATTGTCGATGGTTATTTTGTCACACAACTAAACGTGCTGAAAATTGGGTGGGGGGGGGGGGGAGTGTATAGACAAGTGACCTTACATTTCATTCACCCGAAAGCTGAATGAAGTAAACACACAATGTTCACTTTGTTAAAACTCAGGTCTCAGTAAACAACCCTAATACATTGAAAAAAATATCTTGTCATCATAGTGTGGCCTTTGCTGCTGCTGTAAAATGTATTTATCTCTCAAAACAAAAGTAATGTTAGTAGAGACAGTGGATTAAAAACTGAAATCATGAGCAAAAATATGCAGGGAGCATGATATGTGAAATATCACACTATATTAATAATAAGTATGCTGGCATATTAATAATAAGCATGCATAATAAAAGTGCTGGCATTTACAAGTGGCAATTATCAGCACAAAGAATGAAAATTAGGAAGCTCAAATATGAAGATATTGATTGTTCTTTGCAGTCAATGTGGTTCCAGCAAGCTAAGAGCTGGAATATTCATATCTTAAGACCTATCCTGATTGAAAAAAAAGGAATAACCAAAATGTCAAAGGATACCCAACAAAATGGAGAGTGCCATAGTAACCAAAGTGGTTAATACTGAATCAAGTATAAAGGTTGCTATAATGTTTTGTGTTGAAAAAATTGTCCTTGTTCTTTGTTTTATTGCTAGTTATTTATTTTTAACATTGATAGTTAGAATTTTATTGTAACCTTTATACTTGATTCATTATTTACCACTTGAAAAAAGAATAGTTTACTGAAAGCCTATGTCATACTGACCTTAAATTATGTCTTGGCTGGTTGAAAAAGAAAAATTTAATTATGGTTAAAGTACTTTGCAGTGAGACAGGATCTGTGTACCCGTTTCACAAGAAAAGACTGATACTTGGATGAGAGATAACAGAAAAATGATTTGTTATTCTCTTAGTTGACATACAGTGATTACATCATGAAAAAACAATGCACAAGGAACACAATAACTGAAAGGACATAACTTTATGTTAATAATTGTCATAACCGTCCGTATATAATGAAATTCAATAAACTATATATTCTGTTACTCCGGATCAATTCGTTATAACATGATTTCATTGTATAGTGAGGCTTATCTCTTGTGGAAGCCACACATCATTTTATATGTACAATTACATTTCCCCATGTAGCACAACATTCAGAAAACTAAACATTGCCTATTACACTGGTGGAACCAGATGAATTCCAGCCCTGGTCCTAGAAAAAATAGTTCCAAAAATGGTCCTAGCTGCTAGCACGTACTTGGTGGTCCCATATGAACAGGTGGTACATGGAGTGCGGTGACAAGAAACTATGTGCAGGAAGTGACAATTTCTTGGGGTTATCCTAGAATCAAGCAAACATGTTAGCCCTCTCACAATTGAAGAGGTCCTTTGATGATGAGGAATGCACAGCTGGTTGTCCCACCCATCCCATTGACCATGGTCCAGAATTGGGATTCTATGGACACTTCTTATAGAAAAGGATCTTTGACAGAGGAGCTAAAGCACACAACTCCAACTCTGCATGTTGTGAAAAGGTAGAAGAGCCACAAAACAACTAGAATTCCCCCCTCCCTTTTTGAGTATATTTCTGAAAGCATTGCATACTACTGAGAGTTACAGTCTTCAGGTTATGAATTAAAACTTGTGAGAAACCACCATATAGGAAGTCAGAGCTAATCGCTTGTACTTTCTGGGGATGAAAACAACAACATGACACAAAAACATTGGAAAAGTTGATTCTAAAATTCCCATCTTACAAGTATGTAACAATACATTGTAGTAAATAATATAAAAACTTTACAGAAACTTTATTATGTATGCCAGGTAAATGTTACTGACATACATACGTTTAATGTGTCATCAATAAACATGAGGGATGATTTGTACATCCATGGTACTCTTCTGTTGTATAGGGCAACCACTGAGATTTGTTGTTGATCTGTGCTGTACTTCTAGTTGATATATGCTATACAGTTGTTGAAGTTTTAGCAGTTTCAAACAATGTCATCTGGTCATGTTTGATATTCATTCAATGTGTTTCACCTAAACTTTATCTGCAGATTTTAAACCCTTTGACTTAGATAACTTCTGGGGTGGACAAGCATTAAAAAATGCCCTAGGGAAGCCACAGAGCTGAAGTGTACATGTGCCTTTATTTTGTTTAAACAGTCAATGATACCAGCAGCAGAAGCAGCAGCAAATACTGCCACCATTATTATCATTCTCATGAAAGTATTTTCATTAACGTTAATGTAATCATATACTGTTAAAAACTAACATGGAGGTTTGTAGAATCTGGCATTTTATCCAATTACATGCAGTGCAGGCACCTTATGGATTCAGGAGACTTAGGTTAATGCAATTTTAGATCTTTTATGAAACAATTTGCAGCATTATAGTAGCACTGATTCTTGTGGTCAAATTGCAAATACTTGCAGACTCTAGATATCCTGATTTCTGTATTGATTCACTGGAAATTAACAGTTATAATTTTGTAATGATTAAAGTTCTGTTACAGTATGACTTATGTTATGAAAATTGTAATTTCTTGGGGAACATATTAACAAATATTATAATGTTTACATTAAAAAAACTTTTGTCACAATTTTCTTGTAAAGAGAACATCAGTTCTTATTATTCTCAATGTCTCAATTAGACTCAATGTCTGTACTTCCAGAAAGATCATTCTTTATTTCATCTCAAAGTAAACCAGATTTCTGTATTTGAACCTCAAATTCTGCCAAAATTATATGTAAATATTAATTTACCAAAGGCAAATGCTAAAAATTGATATGGTTATATTAAAGCTGAAATATGTATCTGTACAAGCTACCAGATTGAGTATCCACTAGTGAGAAAAATTTTCTGTTTAGCTGTGATACTGCTTTTTTATTGTTTCTTCTCTGACATCAACTAAAACATGTTCATTGAAAATATTAGTTACATGCTGACATCTTCAAAGAGCATTGGCACCAATGGCAGCAATATCTATTTTCTCTTCTTCATATGCACTGGACTCATTTATTACAAAAATATTCAGAAGTATATATATCTTATTGTCACTGGCAATCATAAGTTCCTATACCTTGCTTTTTGAGCAGGTGTTAAATGCTTGATTTTTCTTATATGTATTCTCTCAATTAAGATTGTTCAGTTTATGTTTTATTATTTTCATCAAAAATGACACATCATGAGAAGAAGAAAAATGGAGCACATTAAGACAACAGATAAATTGCATAGCAGGAGGAGTAAGGGAGGGCCAAGAGAGAAAATTCAGAACCTGGACAGCTTAACATTGTGGCATGGGAAACCATAGGTATTGGAAATGATTTGCAGTACGAGAGACAGAAGTCTAGGGACAAATATGATAACCAATACCACATAGCATTAACTACAAGAGGATCTTCAGAATCAAAATGACTAATTGTGGAGTAGTTTTCTTGAGCAATAGCATAATTATTTGTCAGTGAACATCTACCTGGTTGAAAACTGGGTTTAGACACTTCAGATAAGTTGCTGATGCTCTTTGACTGTCCAAGTATAAACCATATTTCTAGTCAGTGAAGATAAATAGATGTTGTAACGGAACAAACTACATATTCTGCATTTATTTCAGTATTAATAGCCATTTCTTTGCATCACATAGATAATTATGTGTATTCTGTTACATGTGTGCTAGATGTGGACAACTATGTTCAATTTATTGTTTACTGTAAAGGAAAAGGTAAGTTATGAATCGGCATCATTAAAAAGCAAATCTTCCTGTATTCACACTTGAGGCATAACGTGGAAAACTGTGTTGGGCCTTTATTTTTCATAAATAGTGGCATGCACATCCGCTGTCTTTCTTTTCCAGAAGATCTGGTACCCATTTTATTCGACTGGTTTGATGTACTCCATTGTCTTTTGAGACTGACAGAATCAAAACGTCAATCAATCTATTAAAATTGAACAATTTGTGAGAAGCAATGTCCTATACAGTGTGTGTTTCAATTATAATTATCATCACATTCAAAAACTTTACAGTTGATTTTTGTTCGCTTTTGTGCCCATAAACTGTGGTCCATTCATCTGTGAATCTACTTCTTCTTCAGAAATTGGTCATGTGTATAGTGGTTTGGTTTAGGTCATCTTCTGTTCCCACAACTTGCTTTGCAGAGAAGCATCTATGGGCCAGATGTTTCTTCTGGGAATCTAGGTAAATCTACTGATTACCAAGGCTGAAGTTTTGCCTGACTTCAGCTTCTGTTGCTTTCATTAACTATGTTGTCATATTTCCATGAATGAAAACACACAACTTTCAGATAAGATTAGCTAGCACATTCTTGCCTGGATAATACATTTAAACATGTTAAATTGAACAAAATGTTAACTGAACAATAGCCAAATAAAGTAACAATTTATTTTCTTCGTATTGTCCCTATTATTTATTATCATTAATTCCTTTCTCTGATCATTATATTTTACCACATGCATATTTATTTTCCTATTTCTTTTACTATAGCCCACAATGAATTTTCTGACTGTCTGGTGATTGTATATATGATAAATCATCTGATCATGATTTTCATTTCAACTTTCATAGTTGGTGTTATGTTTTACCCTTCCTAAAGTTGTTCCATTGCATTTATTTTTATTCAGCTGTCTTCCTATTTTTGAATCTCTGGTAGCTCACTGGATAGAACACTGGCTACCTTGTTGAGTGGTTCAGATTTATATTTTTCAGTGTATCTGTAAAGAATATAGATCACAGTTATCCTCAAGATCAACCCATCCTAAGAAAATGGGTACCAGATCTTCTAAAAAGTAAAAGTTGTTGACTTGGTGCTAACCACAGTATCTCTAAGAATGCTATTCAACATTATATACAGACACCATTTTTCTTAATACATGGTGTGAAAAAAATGACTACCTGGTAATTGATTATATCTATTTATATTTTTTTCATTATTAAAATAATGAAAAAATCCTTGCTAATCTAAGAAAACTAGTGTCAAAGTCCTCATAGATGCTGTAGTAAAGAAACAAATGACAAAAACTAGTCAGTCAATATTTAAGGGCATGTGATGAGAAACACTTAAATATTTAGTAATCACCAGAAGATCAAGGGAGAAGAGAAAGGCAGATGAAAAGAGAAGTTGCTGGATGGGCTGTCATCATTGCTTGGAAGAATATAACCAACGTAACTTATTAACAATACAAGTGACAGAGTGTTATGGAGAAACATGATTGCCTATGCCACTCAGTTGGCACTTGATTGATATGTTCCAAGAGAACAGCCCTTGTTTGTGTTTCTTGTTTATCCATATCATTACTACAACAAAAATGTATGTGTCTGGTTTGCTGCATAAATTTCAGTATATGTTTTCATTATCTTCTAAAGCTGGTTCAGACCTTTTCTGTACAACATTTTATAGTTGCATATTTTTTCATTTATTTTAAAGAAAAAAAGCAGTAAGAGGAACTGCACCAAATATAGAGACATATCACTCTTAAGTCATATAAGAAAAATATTCAGCAAGATACTAGAGAGAAAGATGCGTGCATATATAGAACCACAGCAAAAAAACCACAATTGGGCTTTCTGAAAAATAAAAGCTGCACAGATGCAATCTTTGCCCTCAAACAACTATCAGTAAGAGTGACAGCACATAACCAAGACTTATATTTAGCTTTTGTGGACCAAGAAAAAGCTTTCAACAGAGTAGATAGAGCACAGTTATGGATAACACTATAGGCATATGGAGTTCCTCAGCATCTGATAAACCTTTGTCAAAGCTTATACGCTGATACTCAAATCGCAGTAAGAATGAGCACAGGAGCATCAGATAATTTCCAAATTCGCTCGGAGTGAGACAAGCATGTGTGCTATCACCTCTATTGTTTATAACATACATAGATCACATCTGCAAAGTAGTAAAGACAATGGAAGAAAACAAGATGAAGGATGGCTCAAACGAATTGATATTTGCAGATAAGAAAGCACCAGTAGCATCATCAGAAGAGCAACTACAAAAAAAATTAACAGATTACATCCAACATGCCAATCCTTTAACATGAAGATAAATATAGAAAAGACCAAAGTAAGGTAGAACAGACAGATAGGAAGAACAGAAAGAAACACTAAAATATATTGGTCCTTTATATATATATATATATATATATATAGGAAACATTAAACAAGTGACAGAATTCACATAACTAGGAAGCAATATACCAACAGACGACGAGCAGCAAAGAAATGCACAATAGATGTAGTAAAGCATATCATGCCTTAGGGCAAATGACACCAATGTTCAGAAACAAAAATGTAGGCTTAAACACCAATATAACACTATTCAGAATGATTATTATGCCAATGCTGTACTACCAATGCTAAATGTGGACAGCGACAGCACAAGACAAACACAAACTTGTTACAGCTGAAATGGCATGTTTGCGCAGAATCCTAGGGATATCACTTAGAGACAGAATGAGGATATTAGACAATGAACAGGCACCACCCCAATATTGGAACATATTAAGAGACAACAGATCAAGTGGTTTGCACACATCAGAAGCCAACTTCAAACAGCGTTCCACAGCAATCTATACTACACAGATACAATTAAGGCAGACCTAGAGGCCAGCCACGAAAACGATGGACTACTGAGACAAAAGGGGCAACAAATTCCACAATATGTTCAGCACACACGAGAGCCATCTCCAGAAAACTTTTCTACGTCTGACGCTGAAAGGCAACAAATGGTTTATAGAATATATAACTAGATAGATAGATATTTTTTCTCCTGATTTGAAGCCTTACAGTACATATACACAATTAACAAGTACTGGCACTGTAGGAAAACTGATTAAGTACTAAGTAAAGACATGTTCTATTATTAATTTGCTGAGTGTGTCAATGAGAACTCTCCGTGGCATAGTTGTTATGCCATTTTCTGTGTGTATATAAGGTCGAAGGTTTAATACTAGGCTGTTACTTCTTGTTTGCAAATTAATATTTTCGAGAACTGGAAATTATCTCTTGAAATTATTGAATTATGTGCTGTGAATGGTACTGTCTGCATGTAACATGCTCTTCTGTTTGGGTCCTTGATAAGAGACATGGAGTACTATGAGAAAACCTGAGTGCAGTGTAGTCCATCCTCCATATCTTTTTTGAGTGTTTCTTTTGTCAAATTGTGATAACTATCATTGTTATCTTACAGAAGTTACAGTGAAAAAAGATCAGATTTTATCATTCCAACAGTATTAAAAGATGAAAAAATACAATTGAATATATTAATTATCCAGGTATAAATGCCGGTAGATTGTGCATTGTGTGAGAAATATTAAATTATATAAGCTGATCTGTCTGGTGGTGTTTAATAGTTAACAAAAAATATGCCTTCTTTAAATGCTGTTCTGTTAAGAGATATGGAGTATTATTGGGAAGCCTGAATGCAGTGTAGTCAATCCTCCATGTCTTTTGAGCATTTCTTTTGTCAGATTGTGATAACTATCATTGTTATCTTACAGAAGTTACAGCGAAAAATGATCAGATTTTATCATTCCAACAGCATTAAAAAAATGAAAAAATACAATTTAATATATTAATTATCCAGGTATAAATGCCAGTAGATTGTGCATTGTGTGAGAAATATTAAATTATATAAGCTGATCTGTCTGGTGGTGTTTAATAGTTAACAAAAATATGCCTTCTTTTATATGTATCATTGTACATAGTTTGATGAAACTTTCATTCATATTGCACAAATTTTTGTGTACAGAGACATAAATGATGATTGAATATAAGAATCTGTCAATGAAAACTGACTTGTTGTTATTATGTACTGGACTCTGCATCACTATGTTAAGCGGTTAGACGCTACAGACATTCAAAGTTCAATTTCAGAAATATATATATATACAGTACCATGGAATCGATGGTAAAATATTTATGTTTTACATGGGTCATCAAAGAGAACATTTGTCTGTTGTTGGTACCCAAAAGGTAAGAAAAGAATAGTAACACTGCGATCTTCCACACATGTCGTAAGAGGCAACTAAGGAGATTTTGGAAGTGGGGTTGGCTGTTCAATTCAAAAGAGAACAAAAGTAACCCATAAGTGATGCTAAAGTCAGATAAGTTAACTGTAAGGAACAAATAGCAGATAAGTCGTAAACACAATTAATGCCATTATAAAACTACATTCTGCAAATCTGCGGTCGAATTATTTAAACCCATAACCTCAGAGACGCAAAAACAGATAGCAAGTACAGACCAGACTAAAGAGCTCCGAAAATTTGTCGACGCACTAACATCCGTGCCCAGACCGCAGCCTTTGGCCTTAGAAGAACCTGCCATGGCACGTGAAAAGGAGGAGCGGCAGATTCCATCTACTATAGTTATGAACCCCGATCAGGACCTCGATATAGAGGTTATTAAGCGCTATAAATTTGAACTTCCGAGCAAGCTAAATCTTAGCGATTCGAGTGCTATTGAGGGGGTCATCGAAGCTGTAAACGAAATAAATACACGTGAAATTGGCGGGTTAAAACGTAGAACAACTACTTCGCCCAGTGAGAGAGAGAGTCTTACCCGAGATAAAAATGCTTTGGCAGCCTACAGAGAACGACTTCGGCTCCTTACAGAGGGTTTTAAGCTTGCGAAGCCTGCCACTGGCAGCGGACTGTGGGGTCCTTATGCTCGAGGGTCCCGCAGATGAGACGCTATACAGCCTCCTCACAAAACGCTTTGTAAAATCAAAGCAATATACTCCCGAGGCAGTCAACACATTTCGGCGGCTAGCAGAGCTTGCCGGCTTGCCTTTACACGGACGAAAAAGCAAAAAACATAAACTCATTAGGGGCGGGGCGATACACTATTACAGTGAACCAGAGGACTTTGTTAGCCGGCTGCAGTTACTGGCGGCCTCGAAGCAAGCTGGTAACTCAGGCCTTGATAATGAGATATCAGCTATCTTAGATGAGCTCCACACCAGCGGGGCGGTCCCAAAACTTTTGGTAGTGAAATTAAACAAAGCGCTACTCTAGGAATAAACTCATGGATAGTTCGAGCCAAGACATTCTCAAAGACATTAGAGACCTCATGGCGCAAAAGGAGAGTATATCTTTTGTGGTTTCTTCCGACACGACCGCCTGGACGACCGACATCTCTCCGCCTCTGTATTTAGATCCAAAGAAAAAATATGAGTTGGCTCTCGTTAACCTCGAAACGTACAATTCCATTCCCAATATCGGACAATCCATCCAACGACAGCTTTGTGTACAGCTCTGACGGGGGCCAAAATTGGAAAACGATAGTCCTACCTGAGGGGAGTTACGAGCTTACCCAAATCTGCGCCGAGATACAGTCACAGCTGAGAACCAACGGTGACTGGGATGGTGCTGAGAAAAAACATTTCATATCCATAGGGGCGAATACTGCAACCTTGAGGGCCTCCTACATATACATCAAAAACGGTTATAAAGTCGACCTACGCGCTAGCACTATAAGGTCAACACTAGGTTTCGACCCTCAGATTCTTGACAGTGGCTATCATTTTGGGGAAAGCCCAGTAGACATCATTACTGTAGACAGTATCCTGGTAAATTGTGATCTCGTAACTGGGTCTTACCAAAATGGTACCCAGTCGCCTGTAGTATACAGCTTCTTTCCCGATATGGGACCGGGGCACAAGCTCCTCGAGACCCCCCCATAATCTCGTCTATTTACCAGTAGGACAAACCGGTAACGTATCTCGTATACGCGTGTGGCTAACTGACCAGGATGGCAATCAATTAAACCTCTGCGGGGAAACAGTTACAATTAGACTACACCTTCGCAGCATTTAAAATGTTGGTATTTCAACGTAGAAAGAGACAGCGTAATCGGTGGTGGTCTCGTGGACTGGATACCGTCCATTACGCGAGCTATCGGAGCTGCCGGAAGATTTCTAGCCAACAACAAGGAAACCATAAAAAGCGCCGCTGACGTCACAGGCAGTGTAATAAAAACCGGGGCTGCAACCGCATCCGCCATCAAGAATGTTATTAACGCCGTAAGAGCAAAACACCCTACCATTGCAACAAAAGCCCCCGAGAAAGTACTCTCCGATAAGAGTAAGGATATTTTTGCACAGCTAGCACGTCCCGTGGGGGCACAGAGTGCCGATATTAACAGACGGGTAGCGGGGGCTGGCTTCAAAAAGCTGGGGGGACGCCGGTAACTTCCATTTTCATTTAAATACTTGTAAATCATCTGTAAATAGCATATTGAGATGGCAGAGGAGACGAAAAAAAATTAAGACACACGATGTCGTGTTAGATATCACAGACCCCCCTGAAGAGGATTCAAGTGTCGAAGAGTTTGTTTATCGCGCATACGAGCCACAGAACGGTACCGCGATTAACCAGGGGCAGGACGTCTCAATCTTCGCGCCCGCCGAGGACATATATACAAACCCGTCCCAAAGCTACCTCTTAGTCGGGGGAGTTTTGGAACCGGCCTCAAAAGGCGAGACGTACAATAATGCATCGCTAGTATCGCTATGCAACAATGCGGTGCCATTCATGTTTAGCCGCCTCCTATATCAAATTAACGGTAAAATATCAATTACCCTGGCGTAGCATCTACGCTTAGAGACCTTCTCTCCTACGGGGACGATTTTTTAAAAGCTGAGGGGTTGAACATGTGTTGGCATAAGGACACCACGAACGAAGCTTCTTCAGATAATATCGGCTGGGAGTTACGGCGTAGCTTCACCATTGTTAAGCCAAAGTTGCCAGGCTCGTTCGAATTTTGCGTACCATTTAAGCACCATTTCGGCTTTGGTGAGGACTATCGCCGAGTACTGTACGTGGTCACACAAAGGCTTATACTTACGCGTCAAGGGGACAGCTTAGATGCTATATATCGTGATACCAAGGCCCCCAAGGGTAAGATCACACTCACCAAGCTTGTGTGGTACATACCGCACGTAAAACCGTCCTTGCATTACCAGAACGAGCTCCTAAAAATTATTCAAGCTAAAAATGAAGTTTCAATAGCCTTCCGTGCCGTTCAATGCGACAGTGCTCCTGTCCCCTCCAAAAATACCTCTTTCCCATGGACGCTCAGTGTTGCGAAGGGCAGCGAGAAACCCAGATGGCTTCTTATCGCTTTCCAAACAGCTTGCTCTGGTAGCCAGACTGCTAACCCGGCCTTGTTTGACCATGTGAATGTAAAGAAAATTTACGCAACAGTTAATAGCCGGCAATACCCCTCCACTGACGTACCTGAAATTAATTTCACTCAGTTACAGATATCCAGAGCTTATAGAATGCTTCGCGATTTCAAAGAAGCATACTACGGGGTCACCGAAGTAACGCTTTCGAAATCACAATTAAAACACATGGTCAAAAAGGGAGGCTTTTTACCCCTATTACCGTTAATATTAGGCGGATTAGCCGCTGCAGGCTCTCTAGCTGCTGGCTCGGCAGCCATCGCTAAAGTGGTCGACGACAAGAAGGCAAGTGCCCGGGCTCAAGCCGAGGCGGAACGGCACAACCGGGAGGTCGAAGCGCAGAAGCGCGGATCTGGTTTGTTCTTGACAAAAACAGGAGGCTGCTGTCATAAATGCAAAGGCTCCGGGCTATACCTGGGCCCTCAAAAAAAACTGAAGAAGGCTCTTGAGCCGATGAGGGACCACGATATTCGTCAAGCTGCCCGTGGGATACCTCATTTCCGCGGGGTGTTTATGCGTGATATCTTGCCACAACAACCAGTATGGCCTGTGGAATGTGGGGTCGTTTATCTCGACAATATCGATGGGCCCGGAACTCATTGGGTAGCATATTACAAAAGAGGACGCGAAGCAATCTTTTTCGATAGCTATGGGTTAGATCCCCCCCGGGAACTCGTAAAATATCTTCGAAGCTCAATTCGAACTCAGACATTTCAATTGCAGGGTCCAGAAGATGTCATATGTGGTCACCTATGCCTCCATGTGTTACACCGGCTTGTAGTTGGGGAGACTTTTAAAGACATCGTCCTTAAATTATTCAGTAAGACACAATTAAACTAAGCTAAACTGCTTATCGTATAGCACTTCATCATGCCAGTTGACAAATTTGGATGCACATATACTAGCTCCTCTAGGGGGGAGTGCAACCCAGTTTAACCCAACCGTACTCGTACACCGGGCAGGCGATACTATGCGAGGTGTTCTATCGATGGGAGGTCATCGATTGAAAGACGGGTGAAGCCGGCGATACCGTTACTAAAAAATACGTCGACGAGCTCCGGGAAGATTCCGATATCTCCGTAAATGAATATGTAGACGAACGCCTAGAAGATACAACCGCTACTACCAAAAAATATATAGACGAGCGAGATACAGCCACCAAAAAATATGTAGACGAACGCTTGAAAGATACAGCCACCAAAAAATATGTAGACGAACGCCTGAGAGATACAGCCACCAAAAAATACACAGACGAGCGTCTGAAAGATACAGCCACCAAAAAATACATAGACGAACGCCTTACAAAAGAGGTCGCCGACATCAGAAATGCAGAGGAGCAACTTTTGACAGCAACTGCCGACTTAATTACGCGGGCCGTAGACTCAGCGTCCGTCGTGACTTGTACGAGCTGTCTGTGAATTTGGGGGCAACTCAAACAATCTCATTAAACCCGATGTGGAGCCCTAAACTGACACAGCTAACAGAGTCCGATTATCGTAGTGCCACTTTCAACCTGAAAGAGTCTGGTCTTTGTAAGGTTGATGTGTTTGGAAGACGCAGAGGACAAAACACTGAGACAGTGGCTATCAATCTGTACACCAACCCACCACATGCAAGGAATCGTCAGGTTGTTATGTAAAATGGCACTGAATTTGATTTTACAGTGCTGTTTAAAATCTCTCAAGCTGCGGCCCTACAAATACTATTTTCCTACGCAGTCACCCATGAAGCTAGTTATTTAGAAATTGAAACCATAATCGTTATCGAGAGACTAACAGATATTCAATAATGCATGTAAACAAATTCGGAGAAAGTGATGGGTCGATCAGTGTGAAAGAGTGTGCGTCAGCCGGGTTCAGCGATATGGGGGATGTTGTTGGGTTCGAAGAGCCTGGTGAATTGCAGACTTATAGGCTTCGCTTGCATACGGATGGGCACTATATTCGGTCACCTATCACGCAAGAGGATTGGGATGTCGAGCTGAAACTCCGATTCCCCTATATTCTCTTAAAGCCTGGAGGGTTAGTATCACATTTGTCGAATGCAGGCGGGAAAGTCTTGGTGAGCTATAGTCCATCCGGGAAGGGCTTGAGAGAGTTGGTGGTGATTGATGACTCGGGCCCGTGCTACCTCATTGCCACAAAGGCAGACGCCAATACTAATATTGCCATTAAAGCAATTCCTACCTTTGCTAAGGATCTTGAGCGCCTCACGTCACCATCAGCAAACAGTAACATATACGCCGAGTTTTCTCTCAAGGGCACCGCTGACAAGTGGGTCGAAGTGCTTCCTGGCCTTTCACTAAAATGGGATACCCCTATGCTGGTGGGACTGCTCGTAACCAATCCTGCGGGAAAAGTTATTGTAAGAGCGAGCAACTCTGCAGTTAAAATACGCGCAAGTGATAAAATAGGCCTACAGTACTTCTATATCGAACCGCGGGTGTCGTTTATCAGGCTACTATATGCCCCGAGGCTAACCCTGACGCCTATTTGGAGACACAAACTGCCAATATAGAGAAACAATCAGCGTTAATACATAAGACGGTTTGAGATGTCGAATATATACCCCAACCTTGATCAAACTTTCCGACTGAAACAGATAGCAGAAATCGATTCATTCCTTGCTTCAGAAGCAGATGCACATCGCAAGACTCAGAAAAAAATACCAGCGTGCGGTCAATGTGACTCGTGGGTTGTCTACTGGAGTGGAGCTTGCCGGTCTGGGTTTGGGAGCCGTAGGAGTACCGCTGATAGCGACCAGCTTTGCGATACTTCCAGGCGGTGTGCTAGCTGCTCTTGGGGCGGGGGCGGCTATAATCAATCTGGCCTGCAATGCAGTAATTCACAAATGTACTAAGAAAGCTATGAAACATCTAGAGATCAAACGTTGTGCTTTGACCAAACTTAATAGTGTTCCCAAATATGTGTCAGAGGCATTGCGGGACGGCGATATATCGGCAGAGGAGTTTGATAAGATCGTCGCTGAGGCGGATCAATATAACCAAATCATGGATGAAATTCGTTCCAAGACAGCAAAGGAGGATTCTTCCAAAAAAGAAAAAGAGTTCTTGGAGAGGGGGCGCCAGGAGGCCCGTGCAGAGTTTTCAAAGTACGTGGCCGCTTTAGGCTCAGCGCAGAAATGAACTGCATATTTGGTTGCTCTGCCGGTCGGGGTGAGGAGGGAGCTATAATACCTACTGCCCCACCCCTATATAGTGAGGTGTGATCCTGTGCCCTTCGAATCCGTGCAGCACTTTTAGCGCCTCGTAACCTCGGTATTCTTTGCATATTACTCTCTTACTATATGCCCTCTTCGTTTAAATCAAACATTTTACTCACCAACGAAGCCGTGTCTACTCTGTATCTTCTACAAGATTTGCTTTAATTTCTATCTCAAGCCGTAAAATGTCTGTTTTCAGATGATGTTTTTCCTCTTCGAGGGCTTGTAGCTGTGAGTATATTGCTTTAATCCGTTGTCTCTTCTTTCTACAGTTAGTGGATACAGTTCGCAGCTTATTTTTTGTTCTTGCTAGTTCTAATTATCGCTGCCTTGTGTCACTCTTCTCTCTCGCCAGTGACTGTAAGAACTGCTGTGGCCACTATTCATCTCTATATAATATTTTGTGACAACTTCGTGAGAGCGTGACCAAAATTTTTGAAAAATAAAACTGGATCCTCGCTCACGCTTTGTTTATAAAGGAGGTGTCACGCTCCGTCATTTTCTATTTTTAAACGCCACATGTGACTGATTTGTAATTGAGTTGAACGCATATGACTATCATACTAACTTAAGTGGGTTGAATATAGAAATTCCAAATCTAATACACTCGACAAAGTTTGCCACGGTGCTTCGGCAGTGGCTGACTCTCAGCTCTACGGAGCTCTGTGGTAGAGCTTGACGAAATGCGTTCTATTAGACACTCCCACGGGTAAAACATTAACGCCAAAAATGTTGTTGACTCTCAAGGATATAACCTTCATGCGCAACATTCTTGTAGAAAGAGTTGCTATCGCTCTTTCGAGACTGGCACAGGACGACCTAGAATATAGCGCGTATGTCAATGGAAAAAAAATGTATGGACAGAGCTCGAATTGTGGAGAGACTGGTGATGAACGATGGTAGTATTTACACTCTGTTTTCCCTCCTCTATCCAGGTTCGGATTCCCCTGATTGGCCAGCTATAATAAATGAGGTTTTGACTGAGGAAAAAGAACAATTAGCCCACCAAATAAAAATTTACCCCGCGAGGCGGATTCCCCCAATAACGAAAAACATACACTCGTTTTTGTAATTGGGGGAATCCCCAGAAATAATTCTAGTAGGATTTCTAAGCACTTGAGTATATAAACATTAGTTTGTTAAGTGGTCAGCCGGAAGTAAGCTCTTCTACCTTCTACAATCTTCAGCGGGTCACAGGAGAAGTGAGTTGATATTCTCGAGGTTTTAATTCTAATATGAGCGCGTCTACTATACTTAGCTATCACACTGGGGCGTAATGTATCATCTGTGTACACTAGTTTCTTCCATTCATCTGTATTCATGATGGTTGTAAAGAACTCTTCCAGTATCCCATCGAAGGTTTGTTTACATTCCCGGCTCAGAATCTCATTTTGTAATATCCGCGGAAGGTCTCCCAGTGGCATCTCCTTCCGCACCCCAAGGACTTTCAAAGCTTTCGCTAGCCATGGGGACTCTGCCTCTGCTCGCCGGACGTCCATAATTTTCCGTATCGTTAATTCCTGAAGAGAACAAGGGTCCTCACCCACTGGGAGTCGGACAGGTTGCAGATCAAGAAATCGTAGGTCTTGCATGCCGGTGGAGTCAGTATATTCTACGCTACATACTTCTCTAATTTAAAAATTAATTATTGCTAATACCGACATATGTATTCAGTTCTTTTAGAACTCTTTTAAATTGGCTGCGAGCCTGTTATGAGCGTGACAAAAATTTATTAGGGGGCCCCACACCGAGCTATATAGTAGACCAGCTGTGATCTCAAGTGTGTGTTAATGTGCTTAAAAATTAATTAGGATAACTTCCCCCGTTCTCAGCTTGGGCTCCCATCTTTTTTTTTTCTGGTGAGTATTTCTTGAAGTACTTTCTTAAATTGGCTGCGAGCTCGTCTTTCAATGGAGATACACACCAGAGTCACATCTCGCTGCCCACACCCACAACACAGCTGCACCTTTGACTGCGTCCCGATCCCACACTTGCGGCAGG
Source organism: Meghimatium bilineatum (assembly GCA_034231615.1). Lineage (NCBI taxonomy): Eukaryota > Metazoa > Mollusca > Gastropoda > Stylommatophora > Philomycidae > Meghimatium > Meghimatium bilineatum. The sequence continues at coordinate 58,156,560 of CM067320.1, forward strand.
GCTTCGGCTCAACAGCGCCCGTCGGAGTTGGGCCCGATGCTGCTTGCAGTGTTCGAACACGCTCGGCTTACCGCAGAGAGTTGACTCCCCTATCCATAGCCACCTACAACGATTAAGTGCTCGTGCTTGTCGTTGTGCCATTTGTATATGTTACGCTGCATACTTCTCTAATTGAAAATTATTTCGGTTGCCTGTGGGTGCTCATCGGCTACCCTGGCGACTCACACACCCTGGCAGGCTTCGCTACCCAATGCGACCCGATGGCGACCAACTCACCCTGGCAGGCTTCGCTGTCCAATGCAAAACCCCAGTAACATTGAAGCTTTGGCCTCGCTGTCCAATGCAAAACCCCAGTAACATTGAAGCTTTGGCCTCGCTGTCCAATGCAAAACCCCAGTAACATCCCGATGGCGACCAACTCACCCTGGCAGGATTCGCTGCCCAATGCAACCCGATGGCGACCAACTCATCCTGGCAGGCTTCGCTGTCCAATGCAAAACCCCGATGGCGACCAACTCACCCTGGCAGGCTTCGCTGTCCAATGCAACCCGATAGCGACCAACTCACCCTGGCAGGCTTCGCTGTCCAATGCAACCCGATGGCGACCAACTCACCCTGGCAGGCTTCGCTGTCCAATGCAAAACCCCAGTAACATTGAAGCTTCGGCGACGATTCTATATAGACATCATAACCTGCTTTGATGATGGCTTTGAAGGCAGACCCATCAGTATAGACATGAATCCATTGTTCTGGGTAGGTGTCTATTGTTTTCTGTGTTGCTTTCATAAGACTTACTGGGTCGGAACGTTTCGTTGTATTATCTCTTAACTGTGTTTTGATTTCTGGCAATTTAAAGCCTGCGTGTGGTGGTAAACATTTTTCTACTCTTTGCAGTTATTGTCTCTTGTATGGAAGGTGATAACTGTCTTTTATTTCATTGACATGGCTCAGGACTGACTTTTGTTTTATTATGTGGTTTGGTTCCCAGTTTTCTACAAGTTGTTTATTTGGGTGGTCTTTGTTCATTCTTTTGCTTCTTTGATAAGCCTCCATTGCAGCCATATCTCTCCGCATCTCAAGGGGTTCTACATTCGTATGTATTTCACATGCAGCCGTCGGTGTAGATCTCATTGCTCCACTAATAAGACGTAGGGAATTGTTCTGCACTCTGTCTAGGGATTCTACATTTGTCGTGGAACATGTTGTGAGGAGTGCACTGTTGTATTCTAAAGCAGAACGTATGTAACCAAGGTATAGTCCTCTAAGTGTATCCTTGTCTGATCCCCAAATTGTGCCAGTGAGTCTTTTCAGTAGTTGTAACCGTTTAAGTGCTTTATTTTTGATATTTTTTACATGCTTCTTGAGAGTGAGCTGCCGATCGAGCGTGATTCCAAGATATGTGGGGTGTTCTTCTCTTGGCAATTTCTGTGTATCCAACCATAGACTGATATTTTCTTTGGCTACTTTATGACTCTTGGTAAAGATGGTATAGACAGTTTTCTCACAGTTTATTTTTAGCTTCCATGTTTGACAGTATTTATGTAGTCTTTTTAAATCGCCATTTAGTCTTTTGGCAGCACTTTCAACATTCTCATGGCTCTGCCATATTGTTAAGTCATCAGCATAGAGGGCTTTTTCAGCTTTGATATGTTTGGTAAGGTCATTGATGTAAATGAGAAAGAGGGTGCAGCTTAAAGCAGAACCCTGTGGTAAGCCTTTCTCTAGAACTTCTTTAGATGACATTGCATCATTTATCTTTGTCTATATTGTGCTGTCAATGAGGAAGTATTTTATCCAATTGTATAGCTTTCCGCTAATTCCCATCTCACTCATCTTCATCAAAAGACCCTTTCTCCATACTCGATCATAAGCCTGTTGTAAGTCAAAGAAGATGGCTACAGTGTGTTTGTTTTCCTGGAATCCATCATGGATTTTCTGTGTCAACCTAAATAGTTGGTCTTCTGTGCAACTGCCTTTTCTGAAGCCATCCTGTTCATGGCAGAGGATGTTTGAGCTCTCGAGGAACCAGTAAAGTCGTGCGTTAACCATTCTTTCTGCTAATTTCCCAAGACATGATGTTAGGGATATGGGGCGGTAGCTTTTGGGTTCATCTGGAGGTTTGTTACTTTTCAGGATGGGAAAGATGTGAGCATTTCTCCAATGTTTAGGCAGTTTTCCATTTCTCCAGGTCATATTTATTAGTGTAAGGAGTACTTCCTTCCCTGATGTGCTCATGTGTGTTAGCATTTCATTATAAATTTTATCTGGTCCAGGAGACTTTCTTGGCTTTAGTTTCTTCAGCCCTTGTAGAAGTTCCTGCATACTGAAGTCATCATCAAATATGGTTGAGCCAGAGGTTTGGACTTTTTCTTTCTGCTTCAGTAGGTACAGACGCTTCTTGTCAGCCTCGGACAGCTTCCCTACTCTGTTCACACTGGCAAAAAAGTGGTTAAAGTGTTCTGCCTTTTTCTGATCTGTGGTGATTGTTCTGTTTCCATCTATCACAGGTTTATCGTTTGTTCTTCTTCTTTTCCCAGACAAATTATTGATCAGCCCCCAAGCCTTTCTGCCATTTTTCCTTAGATCTAAATTTGCGCATGTATTTGCCCATTTATCATGTTTTGCCTTCTTCACTATTAGTTTTACTTTGTCACATGTTTTATTGTACAGGATTCTTGCTTCTTGTGAAGGTGAGATCTCAAGGGCTTCTCTTGCTTTTTTTCTATCGAGGATTCCAGCTTGCATTTCTTTGTTGTAGAATGGTTTGTATGATTTCCTACTGCCCCTTGGGATGCTTTGTGATGCTGAATTGAGGATAGCTTTTGTCACCTCTGCAGTAAATGTTTCTATGTCATTGCTTTTGATTTTACCTAGCAGGAAATCAGATGTTTCTTGGAATAGTTTCCAATCTGCCTTGCCAAAATTCCAGCGAGTTTTCTGTTTGAAATATGCTTTGTTGGGTGTAGTTATGGTGGTGAGGATTGGTCTGTGGTCACTTCCAATGTCATCAAGTATTTCTAGGGAGCAAGCGTCTATTATATCAGATGAACAGATAGTCAAGTCAGGTCGACTGAGAGATAGATGGCTTCTGTGCAAAAGTGTTGGTATAGACTTTGCATCTTGAAGGACAGACAGGTTTGTTCTTTCACAGAGTTCTTCTATATATCTTCCTGTCTTATTGTGGTTCTGGTAACCCCAATGGGGTGAGTGACCATTAAAGTCACCAGCAAGTATTGTTTTGATAAATTGTGTTGTATGGATTTCCAGTAAATTGCATGTTGTCTGAGGTGGGCTGTATATGTTGTAGATTGTGTATTTTCCTCCAGTGTGCCAGATGGTCACCTTCTGCATGTCTGTGGGATTGGCTGTTAGTTGGGTGACTTGTCCCTGAATGTCATTCCTGATATAAGTAATTATGCCACGGCAGTTGGTACACTTACAGGCATAGCTGGTATATCCTGACAGATATGGGTCAGTGTCTTTGTGTATAGTCTCCTGTAAGAGGGCCACATGTATCTTATGAGCATGTAGTAAATTTGCGAGCTCTAGTGTTTTGTTTCTTATTCCACAGATGTCCAGTTGTAGAATATTAAGTGCAGACTTTGTTTTATGAAAATCTTGGCTCTGCTGTTTCTCCCTCCGAGGTTTTCTGGGTTTAATGTTTTGGTGCTTGTGCAGGTGTTGTTGCTGTGCATTTCTGTGTTTGTGCTGATGTTATGGATGCCTTCCAGTAGTTAATTTCTCAGACAGAGCAGCCTGGTTACCCACTGCCTGACGCGGACCTTGATAACCGAGGTGACGTCCGATCTCGTTTCTAATTAGTATGTTTTGTACTGGCATTATATTGCTGGGGAGTCTGTGGATTTTCATCCCACCCCGGGCCAGAGCCAGAGAAAAACTATCACACTACTAGGAAGGAAGGTTTCAATCTATTAACTGCTCCGAGCCTCTGAAGCCAAGATAGGGTTCACTGTGCTCATTCCCCGCCACCAATTGACTACTGGTTATGCCGAACTTCTCTATTGCTCCAGGCATGCAACCAAATGTACAAGTCAAAAGGATCGTCACGTCCAGAGTCAGCGTGCCTCTATGATGGACCTCAGCCATAGGAAAAATAGTGCTGTCAGTTTCCTCCTCCCCACTGCTGCGCAGCAAATCTCTAGCTCTCTCCCAACCACAGAGGGTGCATACATAAACAAATAAAGAAAAAGAATACAACATGGCATAAAATACATTGTAACAAAAAATTAAAAGTATGAGAGGCATAATTGTATAGATGACATGCCATGAAGCTTCTATAATAGATAACCTCAATATAACGGCATGTCATCTACTTAGGTTTTTCTGTTGCATGGGTGGTTTGACTAATGGGCCATTGGTGAGACCCACAGACGCAAACCATGCGTTAGTTTATAGGTAAATCCTGCATTGTCTGGATTCCATACTTCCATTGCCTTCTCTTTTGTGGATCCTATCGTATCTTGCCACAATGTAATCTCTCTATAACATATTCTTTTATAACAAATTTCCCTTTTTAACATCTCTTTTCAATATCCACAACTATATTTATTCTTTATTGTATGTACTAGTTATAACGAATTATTTCTTATTACATACATATTTCTTATGATCGGACCAAGTTGTTATAATTAGATTTCATTGCAGTAGCTTTCCTCTGATTCGGCCCCCTTTATTATTTTACAGTCGTTGATGTTGTTAGTGTGTTAGTACGTGGTTCCAACAATCCTTAATTGTTTCTGTTTTTTTCCTAATAAAATTAACTGGTATACTTATCTTCCAGATTAACACATCCAAATAAAAAATTATGGAACTTACCAGCTCAAAAACAACATCTCAGTAAACAATCAAATATTAGAAAAGTCTCCAACTTTACTTATCTGGGCAGCAGAATGTCCGTGAATTAGCCGTGAGCTCTAATAACAGCCCATAAACTTTCTGACAAAAGCATAGATTCTCCTGACTTGGAGTAACTGGGGTGCCACTTAAACGTATATGATTTGCTGTCTCAAAGGGATGGTTGTGTTAATGGCAGTTTATGGATGCATGTTTAGTTCCCGACGGGAGCCATTCCAGCGTGGCAGTACCACAGAATCGCCACGTCCCGTCAGTAGTGCAGCATGTACTATACGTCTGGGACAACTAGTTCACCATTCCACTGTCAGACTTGCTGACCCATCCTCAGCAAATACACATTTAGCATTCCCTGTTACCTAAGAGTGTGTCACAGAAAATACAATGTTCGCTGGAATGAATCTATTCGAGATCCATGGGGTAATGTGACAGAAGATAAAAGTATCGAGACAAGACATGAAGTAAAAATGATGACTTTTTCACAGGTGACAAGTTGGCAGCCGTTCCCCCAATCTTCCTTAGTCGTCTTCTACAACATGCATGAAAATTATACAGTGACCGTATTCTTTGTAACCTTCAACGAGAAATCCAGGTCCAGGTTGTCACAGAGGCGAATTATTTAATAACATTATGATACAACCAAATTGTTCACAACATCACAATATCAAAGCTTTGAAACAATCATTTAAAAAAATACAATGAGTTATTTGGCAGGTTACAGACCATCATAAGATTGCTCACTTGCAAGATCTTATTTTATAACGATGGAAAAAAAAAATCAAACTAATGAAGTCGAGAGGCGCCGTGAGTGGACGAATCAATACACATCATCCTATCAGAAAATACGGTCTCTGTTGCCATGGTTACCGTCGATCAATAGACGTCGAGTAGCCGTTGAGGTGGAAACACACACTTGTTGAGTGCTCTGGGTCTGGCTCATTTTCGCAAATCCACCAAAAGTTCTAACACCTAGAACGCCTTCGGAATTTAGTGAGAAAGTCAATAATGAGCTATATAAGTTGTGATATTTCTTTTCTTGCTGTGATGTTGATTAAGATTATAAACGTTATAAATACAGTGATAGTGTAAGTTATAAAATTATATATAGACTGCTCATGTTCTCAAGAGAACTTCAAAGGGCCTCATCATTTTCATCTCTATGCTCAACTGAGAATAAGAAGGTTTAGTATTAACATTGTTGATTATTGTTGTAGTTAATAATATGGGCTAAACATTTCAATTTTATATGAGTAAATATTTGCTTCGTGCAGGCTTTCTTTAGTGCTCAATGCGGATATTCTTTATTTATTAATGTGAACATCTTTTAGTGGTCAATGTGGACATATTTTAGTGATCAAAATGTACACTTCTCAGTCGTTAATGTGGACACATTTTTGTGGTCAATGTGACACCTTTTAGTGGTGAATGTGGACATCTTTTAGTGGCCAATAGGGACATCTTTTAGTGGTCTCAATGGGGACATTTTTAGTGGTCAATATGGACATTTTTATTGATCAATGTGGAAATCTGTAGTGGTCAATTGGGATATCTTTTATTGATCAATTTGGATATCTTTTAGTTATCATTATGAGCATCTTTTAGTGGTCAATGTGTACATCTTTGAGTGGTCAATGTGTACATCTTTGAGTGGTCAATGAAGACATATTTTTTATATAAGAGGAACCGTTAAAGATTTCAGATAATTTAAAATATATTGGCATAAATAAGAAGACGGGGTAAGCACATTCGATGAAGCACTACAAGAACACACAAGTTTATAATCATTTCCTATTTAAGACATCGAGCTCAGAAATCGTTGGCTGTCGTGATTTTCTAGGCAATATATGCATAGTTTGCAAATGGGGTTGTTCATAAAATATGCTAAGGTTGACATTGGGGTCAATAGATTATTACCACACTTTTTGGGTTCATTTTGGACGCCTCAACCCCCTGCGAGCAAATATCAAGAATTCAGAGATCTCCTGCTACTTAACTACGTAAGAAATTAACGAAACTACGTGATGTTTCACATTTTAGAGTTTTTCGAATTCAAACAATATAATTAGTGTATTAATACAGTATTGTTGATGTCAACTTTTGTCAAACCTCATGTGATGAAACAGTGTAAATTTGTTTGATTCGAGCATATACCGAGACATGACTCGCTTTCTAAAATTATTTTGCAAGTAACAGTTGAGGGTGGCAGAAGGAGATGGAAAAGAAACTCCCGGATTGATAACATAAATCGGGTAAACATAAATCAAATCTATTTCAGACTCTCCTCCCCTAATTGTCGACGACGTTTATGAATAGCAGAATTGCTTACGAAAGATCCGAATGCACAATTACATGCGGTGGGGATTGAAACTGGCATCTTAGTCGTCGATGACGCGATCTTTATCACTCAGAGTTATACAGAAACAACACACTATAACAGCAAATAGAGTTGCTGCGATCAAAATTCATTCATCATCAGCAAAGCGTAACAAGAGACGAGTAGAAGACATAACTGTCCATAACGAAAGACATGACTGTACTATGAATATAATCAATACAACATGTATGTTGCAGGGCAAGAAAGCAAAGAATAGCAAAACTGTTAACTGTTATGTACACTGTAAGAGAAAACCAAAGGGATTGTGGAGCAGAGTTGCTGTCCCATCCCATAGATGATAGAATTGGACCCAGAAGCCATACTGAAGCCGGATGTGTTAGATCGAGAGGCGCATATATCGAAGCTAAACTTTAAACTATGACACAACGCATGCCGTTCTCCGGACTACATTCTGTGTATATGTGGGAGTTTGAGAACAAACGCAGAAGAAGAAGAAATACATACATAGGAATGTTCTATTATGCTGAAAAAGTTATTATTGTAGTGATAGTAGTAGTAATTGTAGTGATGATAATGTTGTTGTTCCTCGTCGTATGCGAAGATGAGAATGGCAATAAAAACGGTCAAGTTTGGTTTGACCGATAAGATCAGTACGAGCTCAGAAAGACATGTTGCATTGTGAGCAGGAATGTAGTAGGTCCTGAGATAAGGGAAACAGCTGAGCAATAGTAGTAGTAGTAGTAGTAGTTGTAGAAGTAGTGGTAGTAGTAGTAGTAGTAGTAGTAATAGTAGTGATAGTAGAAGTAATAGTAGTAATAGTAATAGTAGTATTAGTGGTAGTAGTAATAGTAGTAGTAGTTTTCACCACATTGATGTGTATTCGGAAATAAATACGGTGTTAGGCTTGTGTTAGGAATGAAAAATCTTTGGCAAGGTACCAGAAACATAGCCAAACTATGTATGATCAGAACATGCGTATTATCAGTGCAGTGCTGGATTTACGTATAAAGCTACACAAACTATAGCTTATGACCCCCACCTTTCCTGAGCAATTGTCATATAGGCCTATACTTAAATATATTGTAGCATTATTTGTCATGGAAATGAATTGAATTAGAGTTGAATATGAATTAGAAAAGTGGGATCAATATTATAGTAAAGATCAATCTATTCAGATCACTAGTGCTAAGTATACTTCTATAGAGTGCTAAGTATTTTTTTATACGGACGCGAAAGCTGGACACTCAATGCAGACACAGAAATAAGTATTCTGGCTTTTTGAAACAAGTGCCACAGACGTTTGTTAAGCATTAGCTATATAGAAGAAACGACAAATATATATGTCAGACAGCAAATAAACAAACTTGCAGGTATCAGGAAGCACGGTTGGCAGTGATGGCACGGTGTAAACTTATCTCGGTTGAACATGTAACGAGACACGACTCGCTTCTAAAATTATTTTGCAAGGAACAGTGGAGACTCGTAAGAGAAGAGGAGGCCAGAGACAATTCTGGATTGATAACATCACGGAATGGTCTAGACGTAATTTTTCTACACTCCAAATGTCTGAGGATAGATTTGTTTGGAGAGATTTTCCTGTGGCTGTATCCAGTGTGGCACCTCTACGACCATAGCCGGTTATGGGTCTTATTATTATTATATGAAGCAAACTCCGCACATGGGATGCATGTGTGTCTTACTAGTGACCAGACAAATAAATGATCACTACAAGTTGTTTCTAGTAGATGATATGACTATCTGGCGAGCATTTCTCGTAGTTAAAATCTCTCCAACGTTCATATTTACAGCTATATGTTTCATAGTATATGTTCTGTTGTTCTCTATTCATGTGTTGAATGTTCTTGTCTAAATTTCAAACTTTTATCTTCTGTTTAATAATTCCAATGGTTGACGAAGGGATGCAGGCAAACTTATCTAGGATTAGAGACCGTATATAAATTATATTTACGGTAGGAAGTTGCAGAGATTGTATTTCAGTTCTATGAATACACAAGTTGGTCGTCACATGACAGGCAATGTTCATGATTATATAAAATGGAGGGAGAGTCTAGTAAATGGCAACTGCACACACAACTTGGGTCACTCTTACATCTCACTTGTCGGTTCTTTCCTGTGATAGCATAATCTATCAAATACTATTGTTTAGAACGTGGATGCATCCGTGTTGTTTTGTTTCCAGTTGGCAGGCGAAACAGTATGTTTGTAATGATTAAATCAAATGTGGAGCATAACTTCAGTAGCAGGAGCCCATTGCTGTTGTACTTATCTCTACATCGTGCTTCCCTAATCTCACATTATAAATCTGGTGGTCAGTCCCAACTTTGGCACTAAAGTCACTAAGAATGATGAGTTTGTCGGACTTTAGAACTGGTGAGATGACGGAGTCGTGTTCGTCATAAAGTCTATCTTTCATGTCAAATGCGTTGATCATTGTTGATGCATAGACACTGATGTCATTAGCGTTTTTATGTCTCCTAGCCGGCCGCAGACGGATGTATCGTGATATTGGAGCAAATAAAACGGCGACACAATGCATTATCACTCGCTGGACCACATCTTGCTGGAAATCTAGTAGAACCATGGTCCTGCTTCATATATCACGAGATATATTATGGGAGTTTGAGAATGAACGCTGAAATAGATTTCTTCCTAGTAGTATCATTTGTACTGTCATTTAAGCCGATCGTTGATGAAATTTAGGAGTTTGACAATGGTTGCAGCAGATAAAATTTCATAGCAGACTCCACTCTTGATTTGTGGTTTCTTCACTTGTTTTTAATGTACAAACGATGGTGTATCCCCGCATATCTCAGCCTCGTCAAACAATCACGATTCGCTCAATGAAGCGATATCGACGTTACAATTTGCTAGTTCTCTAGCAATAAGTGAATTTGTTCTCCCTTGTCTGTCAACACTGATGGTGGCGTTAGTGTACGCACGTTCCATGTGCCAAAGTTGAGAAATTTCATGTTCATCTTTGCTGTGGTGTGTATGATTTTTGAGGTGTATGAACTGTAGCTTCCGCGGTGTATGAATTGAAGTGAGGGAAATATTTATTTATAATAACGCTATTCGTCAACTACACTCTCTCGTCTTGTAATTCAAGTAGGAAGCATGAGGATAAATGAAAATAATTCTTACAGCTGATGGGAATTGAACCAGGTCTGTTCTAGTAGCACCGAATCGCTTTGCAACACAAGTAAACAGGTTTTCCGTACTTGACCAACCACATCCCCCCCCCAAAAAAAATGTGGCTCGGTCAAGACTTTCAGCCTGTGTACTCAAGTCACTGAGAACAGACCAATCGAAACAAGGACTATTACATTAACGAACATCCCGTACAAGTATTAAAGTATCCTCAGGAATACAAACACAGAACATGCATATTCGTACACAAGGACCTAAAGGCCTTCTTGTAAACATAACATAGAGACAGAACTCTCGTTTTGACCTATTTGACACCAGTAGCAAGACAAATTCGAGACAACTGGAAAATAGATCAAAATGTAATGGATGACGAGGGTGCTCTGAGTGCCTCGCCTTGCTCTATTGGTCCACACCGCTTCGCAGAGAATCACATTTCAACCCTCTGTACCAGTTAGTGGTATGTATCATCAGTTCACCGAGTTCATATAGTTTAAGGGATAAATCAACCAGTGTAGGGTAACAACCCTAAACAGGAAGTAGGTGGCTGGGGTAACACAGGGCAAAATGTCAAGAAATACAAAAATAGGTAGGTGTGTTACCAAAATGAAACATAAAACAAAAACGGGTTGCAACGTACGGTTGGTCTCACACAGATGCGAACCTCGTTTCATCGGACACTTCGCTCCCCACGGTGCATGCCCCAAACCAAGGGATCGTGTATCGTGGCCAGAGTCTTTGTCCTTTGATCGTTGTTCCCATAGATGAGCTAGTGTACAGTGCGAGCAATACCCACATAGGGGTTGCGACGTGCGGCTAACTCATCCCTTTATCATCTTCGGTTTATGCGACCGGTCTCATTTCCCAACACCTGGCCTACAAGGTACTTGTCGTTGTGGTTGTGACCTTGGTCCATCTTCCGTCACATTTTATTGGAACCTCTGCTACACCGACCTCCTTTTACTGCGACACTGTGGACAGATGACCCTTACTTTGTCACCTACGACGCTACGACCCTCCACTTCCTCACATGATTTGGCTGTAACTCCGGGTCTGCCTCCTCCCGCTATGGTCTTCTTTTCCTGTCTCCTTATTCCCTATCTTCTCTGGTGCCCTTATCTCCGGCACCCTCTTCCTATGTCTCGCTATATCAGCCTGATACCATCTCATGACGTGCTTCCCCGTGATAGTCCCATACCCTCCCTTGTTGTACCCTCCCTGTGTCCTCTGGGCTCCCTCCCACCCGCACTTCACTTTCTTGCGTGACGTATCTCCGTCTAGGGGATTTCGTCGATCCATTACGACCCTTTTTTTTTTTTTTTTTTAACCTCTGCATTTGTCTTATACTCTGTCTTCTTTCTCTATGGCTATTTCCTATTTACTTACGCCCCTTTACTCTCATCAGTTGGTATGCACTGTGACCATACCAGGATATTGTCTTTTCTATTGTTCCCCTTTCGCGGGTGTGTTTTCTTTTCACTTCAGCGCCTCGGGTACCGTCTATTACTGTGGCATGTCTTTATTTTTCTAACCTGTACAAATACGTGCTATCATGACCCTTGATAGGAATCTGACTTTCACTGTCCATTCTTTACTTTATTGCCATTATGCGTGTGCTCATTCACATGGGAGGACCATAGACTAGTCGCTGCATCAGTTAAGTTATTTTACTACCATTTTATTCTCATATATCACAAATAAACTGCTCATATTCTCTTCCTTCTGTTTGCGCATTTTCTTTTCTGTTCCTGCCGATTTTGGCCTCTTTTTCTCTCTCCCACCTGATCCCTCGTATCATCTCATTTTGCTCTTCCCTTACATCATGATTGCTTGTCTGTATCATTCATTCTCTGTTGCCACTTTTGAGGTGAGTATTTTTATTTTATTTTAATGTAATTTACTTGCTACCATATCTTTTCCTTTGTTCATCTCACATTCTTCAGTCTACTTTCTCCTCCCTACGTACTACCAACTTCTCCCCATACGTTTTTCTCACCTGTCATGCTTCCACATCTTTTCTTCCCTCATTACCTATCTGATATTGTCCTCATTATAACCCTATTTGTCTCCATGTAAGACTTGTTTTATTGTGGTCATTTGTTTGTCCTGATGAAGGCTTTATAGTCGAAACGTCGTCTGTCTCTGTATCTCATATAGTTTACCAAGACCAGTCTTCACGTTCTTTGGTAGGCAGACTAATTGCGACGATCTTAATCACATCTGTCGCTCTCAATTTGAATCACCTTTCTCCCCTAGTCGAGGTGTTCTAGATATGGTAGCTGTACACACTAAAGTTAATGAAAGTATACGTGAAAGCTAGGTGGCAGGTGTGCTCAGAGGGTGGGAAACTATCTAGCAAGAAGAAGCACAACGTATTACGCAACCGGAAAGCGCTATCGGTGATATATTTTACAATGTTAACGCTGCGATGTTAAAGTGATACAAAAAGATAACTCACTTTTTGACACAGTTAGATAAAGATTAAATCTACCACTGAAACAACACAATACCTTCAGCCCACAAGTTAGAAGTAAAATGTCGACAGGCGTCACAATATTATAGTTTGTTGGCAGAAAAGTCACTATTTTGCATGTAATTAGATGCAGCACGGCGAAGCGAGAGACATGCGGTTCACATAACCATTGAAAAATGTAGAGACTAATTAAAATTAGATAGTGGGTTTAGTTAACAATGTTAACAGACAGAAGTGTGTCTAGGTATCTTCGTGTGCATAATTTTTGTGTGGAAAGTCATTTAACGTTGTTTCTTTACAAACACTTGAAAGCAGTAATGCAATTGTAGGACTGGCAGTAAGTTACAAAATAACTTGTATACTTGTATTGAAATCAACGATACATTACATATAATGTTAGTTATTTTATATTGGAAATTGTTTTAGTATGCGTGTCGTTGTTTTTGATGAGTTTTAGCTCAAAGTAACAAAGTAAAGTAGGTTTCACAACAATAGTTAGACCCCAGGAATAGGGTAATACCTGGATCTACGTGTTGGATTTCAGTTGTGCGCAGTAAGTACATATTATCATAACAATAGTATATACGTAAAACACAAGGTTGATCATCTTCATAATGAACACACAGATTATCTGACAATATGGTATGGGTATGAATGAGCACAAATAACAGTATACAAGAAAGTTTCAACGCTACAACCTAAATGTTTAAAAAAAAAATACGAAACAAATAGAGAAAACAGTAAAAATAATTGCACATTCACAAAAGCATTAGGGACAGCCATTTAAAAGTAGAGACATCCAAGAAAACAATGGCACAGGTATAAACAAGTATTGTCATAGAGACGCGCATTAAAATTATTGGGAAGAGAACAAAATAAAACAAGTATGCATGAAAACAACATGAATGAAAATAAAACGAAGAAGTCCACCATCCAAATCGAAATAAATAAATGATCGGTATTAATACAAAATGACTTAAGGGTACCAAACTGCCTTATATATTTCAAGGACGTATCTATCTATATGGTTTGTGATGTAAGATCTTAATACAGTTACATGAATGTCACAAGCATCACAATTATCAGCGCAATTGAAATGTCTAGCGACAGGAGTAGGTGATCTGCGGTTAATGGTGTAGAGATGTTGACAAATACGGTTACTTAGTCTTTTTCAAGTTTCACCCTTGTCACAATGATTACAGTTGATAACGTAAATCACACTTATTACAGATGAGAAGGGAATAATGTTAGAACACGATTCTATGGAATGTAGAGTTATGGGAATGAAAAGTGAAGACAAGTTTAACGCTATCAAAGAAAAAGTACCATTAGTCAAGGTATCACGGCGAGACAATTTACGAACACCAAGCCAAACCGATCAAAGTACATTGTCATGATATAAGCGTCTACGAAAGAAATCAATCATCTAATAAGATTTATTTAGAAAGTCGCTATCATCATCACATGAACGACGAAGGGAAAGGAATTAGTGAGAATGACAAAGAGTTACGACAATTAAGTGGATGAGAAGATGTATAAAGCAGAAAACGATGTGCATCAATATAGATTTGTAGTATATGAATGTTATAATGTAAGAGGGATGAATTGTGACAATTATATCCACACAAAAATGTGACAGAAGTAGTAGAGATGTTAAACGTGAATTTAATAGCAGGGTTAACATCGTTGAAAATAGTTGAATAAACGAGACAATTTCGCCTCAGTCATGTCAGTGATACTATATATAAATAAGGCCTTCTAAGTCTCTCAAACATGATGTTCTAAATGTTCAATAAAAAGCAAGAATAACTAGGCCTTATGTTAGAACCCACGGAAAGCCAGTGATCTGGGGACAAAAATGCCCATCCAATTCAATGCAGATGTCAGAACGAGTTCAGTAAGGCGGATAAAATTGGAAGTGGATACAGAGGGATTGGGACTCTTATCAAGAAAGAACTGCAAAGATTATCAAAGTGAGTTATCATAATCCTGCGACATATTCACTCCAGGATGTGGTCTGCCTTACGGGATCTCTAACATTCCGCCATTCTGAGTAAGTTGGTCTGCCGCAGCTAGAGACATGTTTAAGTACTCTGATATATCACTACACCATCGTCGTCTTGGGCATCCTCTTCCCCTGTTGCCATTAACTCTGCCTTCAGCTAATAATATTTCCATGCTATTATGTCTCTTTATATGATAAAAAAAACACAGCTGTCTTATTAAATAAAGAAAAAAACATCAAGTAAGAGCAGACGATAAGTGCGGTCAGAAGACAACTAAACAAATGAAAATATAAATAATGCATGTTTAGTGTTTTTGTTAAGAATGAAGGAAGTTCCTCCACTAAGGGTTGGAAAATACTGTCGATTAAATCAGATATACGCTCAGTAGGACAAGAATAAACAGAGACAATCGAACTATCAGGATTATCGGCCTATTTTAGGGTGAATTTTAGGCAGGATATAGAAAACAGATTAATCTGTTATCCAATTATGAAAAAGCGCCACATGGTCACAGGAATGGAAAAAAATCATTATATATACCCCTCCCAAAAAAGGGTGACCCTCGGATTTGCTCAAATTACCGAATTATAGCCCTTATAAGTCAATCAAGTAAAATAATGCTAAACATCATAATGCAAAGGATCAAACAGAAATTCAGATCGGACAGAGGAACAAGAGATCACTATTTTAACATTATATATCTTAGAAAAATGTAGGGAATTCTCAACTAACCTGCACATGTGCTACATAGATTACTCAAAAGCGTTCGACTGCGTCCAACACCAGAAACTAATTTTGAAACTAACCGGAAACTTCATTGTGAGATAATGAACAGCATGTGTTTCCCAAGACAACTGATTCATCTAATAGAAGAACTTTACCAAAATCAAAAGACTGCAGTGAAGTTAGAGGGCGATCTCTCAGAGTGATTTGAGGTACAGAGTGATTTGAGGTGCTGCAGGGATGCATACTCTCCCCATACCTGCTCAACATCTACGCAGAAAATATAATGAGGAATGTGAGAGAAGACATACACAACGCTGACTACCACGCTTTAAACATCGGTGGCTTCGAAATCCATGTACTACACTGTGCATACGGCACTGTGCTTCTTTCCAATGATATAAAGGGATTGGAACAACTAATCACGAAATACAGCGATTCACAAAACTTATATTTACACGCGCAATAAAAAAAAATCATGTCAATAGATATAACAACACAACTACAAAAAATCAGAATAGACAATACTGAAGTAGAATGTGTAGATAAATTAGAATACTTGTGAGAAAACATCAACGCTGCAGGAGACTGCATGCCAGAGATAAGGAAGAGATTGGCAATGGCATATTGTAAAATAACACGGTTGAAAAACATGGAAAAATAATAAAATAGAAACGAAACTGCTAATGCTATGAACCTTTATTTTTTCCGGTTGCAACATACGGCTATGAAACATGGACCTTTAGTAAAACAGCGGCAAAGAACATAAACGCCTTTGAGATGAAATGCTTCAGAAAGATACTTAGAATATCATGGAAGGAAAAAAAAAGAAAACTACACCTGTTTGGTCATATAAAGAGACACACGTGTTTAGAAAGACAAATACTGGAGGGCAGAACACTTGGGAGGAAGAGGAAAGACAGACCAAAAAGACGATGGACTGACGACATTAAAGATAACATGAATACGTCGTTGGAAAATTCGTGGGTTCAGAGAATTCATTGGGAAGACAACTTTCTGAAGATAATACGTCACATGACGCATAGAAAACAGGGCTGCCTAAACTGCTTTCAATGATGCAAAGATCTGCAGCAGTAGCAACAGCAAGCTGTTCTTCCTGATACAGGTGTCTATAATACTGTGGACCACTTTATTTTGAGATATCATAGCATCAGATATATACGTGTTATGTTAAAAACAAGGTTTTACTGCATCAGAGGCTCCAACATAACCCTAGCAGCCATGTGCCTTGTCGCAGCTTCGTCATGGTGGTGACATTCTCATAAAACCCGCTGGTAATGGTGATGCCGTAGTTGTGTGGCGCAAGGATCTGTATCTAGAGGAGGGTCACGAACAACTATCAAACCTTGACTGTCCCATCCTAAAGAGTTTCACATGGTGGATTGAAGGACTTATAGCACTTTTCGCTAGCTTTGTCCTCAAACAAATTTAATTATAAGAGTAGCCGTTTGACGTATTAATGCCACTTTTTTGGACATAATGTTTTTTGTGTTTAGACCCAACAAATGTATACTTTAATCTGTACATCATGTCCAATTTGTATACACGAATGAAATCCTTTGATCTTTTCCGGCATACTAATTATTGTTTCTTAAAAACGTTTCCGTGGCTTGGGTCTACAACTAATCAAAGTGGACGGAAAAACAGTAAAACATGGAACACTGCAACGAATGCACCCGTAAAGATTGTCTGTTTGTGTTCACGAGTTTAAAATAGTGAACGTTTAACGTTTAAATCATGTCAGTTGTATGATAAACCAATCATGTGTAAATACGTCTTATAATTTACTGTAGAATTACTGTATAATATACTGTAAAATCACAAATTTGAATGTGAGATGTGTGTTGACTAGTAGACTTTTGATCAATATCGTTTATATCGCAAATAAGCAAAAATTGTAACTGATGAAAGCATTTTCATGAAAACATTAATTTAAAGGGTCTATACCATTTCAAATACACACACCAACATTTCAATTGTATGCGTTATATATTTACTTAGATACATCATTTTAAAGTTGGGCAAAGCTGGTGATATGTGCTTTACCAACATTCTGACAAGTTACTGCTTATCAAGCGACCAAACATACCATAGCCTGAAAACTCATTCAATCTTAATTCAGAACATTCATTTGTTTTAGTTTGTGTTGGTGTGGTCCTTATTTCATTGCTGTCCATGTTGTATTAAAAAAAAACAACCTGCTCCCATACTTCCATGACTACATCTTTACACGTACATTATTATCACCTTGACCTTCATAATGTTTACATGTCTGTGTTCTAGTATCTCTGTGGTCGTAATATTGTTTTTACTGTTTGTTTCCACTGTTTGTTTTGTATATTCTTGAGAAAGACCTAATGGGTTGAAAAGTTGAAAATGTCTTGTGTGTTGTTATTTGTATTTTTTCGTGTTTACACCCCAAAACCCCCTAGTGATAGTCTGTCAGTTGATATCAAGTGAAACTTTAAAAGCCTATGTTCTACGTAAGTACTATTTTAGAAGAATAGATTCTTCTTCTTCTTCTTCTTTCGTTCACTTGAAACATGTCTATATCTGTAATTCTGTCTCCTGAATAAAACTAACTGTCTTTTGTAGTTCATACAGTGTCCCATAGAGCTTTGATTCCAGTGTTGTTTCCTCTGGCCAATATGTCTGCCTCAGCGTTTCATGCTCAGAACACTCTTGAAGTATATGTTTGGCACTCTGTGCTGCATGTCCACATGTACATATGGCCGTGTTGCCAGTCTTGAACTTTTTATACATGTGACTGCGGAGTCGGTTGTGCCCTGTTCTGAGACGTAGAATTATAACTTGTTCTGATCTGTTCATAATGTGATAGTCATCTTGTGTTGGTGTTTGTGGAATTCTTATTGACTTGATCATCTGTTTTTTTCTGATGGTAGGTGATTGGTATATCTGGTTGGTCTTCGGCAGCACCTTCCTTAGCCAGTTGGTTTGCTTTTTCATTTCCTGGTATTCCACAGTGAGATGTTATCCACTGCATAGTTACCCTATACTGGTAAGACAATTCACTAAGTAGTTTTTTCAAGTCTGTTTGTTTTCCAGACTGGAGAGCTTGAATCACTGACCTTGCATCTGTCCGCAATACTGGCTGCAGGCCAGAATTGGAGTTCATCAGTTTTTCAATTGCAACCCCAATTGCCTGGATTTCTGTATCATAATTATTGCAGAATTTTCCTGTCGGTGTTCTGATTGTATCTCTAGACTTGTGTGGATATTCTATATATACACCTGCACCACAATTCCTCACTGCATTCTGTTCTGACCCATCTGTGTATACTCTGACCCATATATCTTGTGGATATTCCTCATCCAAGAAACTTAGGGCGACTGTCCTTCGCTGCACACTGTTCTGTTCATCTACGCTTAGTATTCCTTTCACATGGGTCTGAATGTATATTGGCATTCCATGCCTTTCACTCCAAGGGATGTGTTCTATTACAGACCTTAAGGGGCTGTCAACTTCAGGCAGGTCTGTAAGTTGTCTACGGAGTCGTTTAGGTTGGTGGATAAAGCTGCTTCTTTTCAGTCGCCCCATTGCTAGATTTTGGAATATTTCCTTCATTGGATGACTTGGCGTATACTGAAACATTTCTGCTTGAATTAGTACTTTTAAGTCTCTGGGTTCGCCAAGTGTTTGAATTCTTCTCATTTTCTGCATCTCTACTATGGGTGTTGATTTCATTGCTCCAAACATTATCCGAAGTGCCTGATTTTGCACTTTATCTAGATCTTGTAATGTGGTGTTTGATGCAGGACACCACGCAGCTGAATCATATTCCAGGTGTCGTCTTATGCCTTGCTGGTAAACTTTACGGAGTATATTCCCACTGGCTCCCCATGTGGTTCCACTTAGTTTTCTCAAGAAGAATAGATGAAATGAGTGAAGATATTGAAATAAAATCTGCTGAAAAGCTGAAAACAAGAAAATTCTCAGTGGAAATGGAGGAATCCACTTTAAGAGACTGTTAATCCGTACTTTAATCCGTACTGTTAACTTACGTAAGATATATTCTTAAAAGTGATTTTGCTGAAGACATGTTATTCTATAAATCATTAGAGAGCAACGCTACCCCCAAAGATATATACATAATAAGCTAAAATAATAACTTAGATGTCATATACCAATGAAAAAATAACAACTTGGGCTGAAGATATTGCAGATATAAAGAAAAATGGCTGCTTAAAATTGATGAAAGATGATAATTCAGAAATGCTTCTTGCGCATTGTGTTATTCATAGGGAAATTGTGGTAATTAAAAATATTTCACATGTCTTCATTAAGTACCAAAATCTGTTATAAAATGTATCAATGCTATTAAAGCTAATATCAAATGTGAGCCTCTATTCAAGCTTTTCTGTGAAGAACAAAATGGATACCATGTGAGACTGCTACTTCACTCTGAAGTAAGGTGACACTCGAAAGGGAACTGCTCGAAAAGATTTATGGAACTATTTGATACGGATAGTGACTTTTTAAGTGAAAAACCTGAAATGAAGGATATATTAGCGGTGATGGTAAAGAATTTGTGAGCTAATTAGCCGATATCTTTGAAAAACTAAATATACAAAATCAACAACGTTAATGAACAATTAGAACTGTCGTCGATACAAAAGCAAAGGTTTCATTACATTTTTTGAATTATGTCAAAAATGTATTTGTAACAAAAAATTTGAAGTTTCATTGACTACAAATATGTGAATTGGTTGTACTTGATATTGTCGATCCTCTGAAAATTATGTCCGCTGATTTAAAAGAAAGAGTTTCTGATTTAAAACAAATTGATTTTCCAACCTGGATGATGCAGCCAATATTAGTCTGATGTTTCAATGCAGTACCAACAAAAACTCTCAGAAATGCTGAGCCAGTCAACACTTTATTAAATATAAAATGGCATGAAACAATGGCATGGCGTTATGATTAAACCAAAATTAAAAACACAAATTCAACCAACTTTGCAAGAGAGATATTGCTATCATTTCCATCTTCATATTTAGCTGAATGTGGATGTAGTGCCGTAAATTATTTGAAAAGAAATCGACTGGATATCACAGAATGGCTAGACTTGAACTGAAGCTGACTAAATTGGAACGAATACAAAATCTCTCTGCTGCAAACATCAAGCACAAATGTCTTACTAAACTTAGCGCATTCATTTAGAAGTAGCCTCACACTGAATGTTGAGCAATAATTCATATACACTATTTTGTACTTGAGTTTTAATTATCTATTATACGTTTTTAAAATTTACTTGCTGCTTTTTCTTTTAATGATTTCTTCCTAAACCCCAAGTCTGATTTCTTCCTAAACCCCAAGTCTGATTTCTTCCTAAAACCCAAGTCGTGTGTCATGAAAAAGTTGTAATTAGGCTTCATTTGGGGAATAATTTAATGTTGTAACATAAAAAGATATGTATATATCACATTGTGAGCGGGGGAATCAGACTTTTATGAAGGCTTTGGTGGGGCGTGGTGCAAATAAAAGGGAAACAATGGTCTAGCTCATAGGTTCCGAAAGTGGGCGGTACCACCCCCCAGTGGGCGCTGAGGATGTCTGTGGGGTGGGGCGCAAGTGGGTTCAGAAGAAATTGTGGGGGGGGGTGCTTTTAGGCGGTACAGGTGCGGTGGTTTCTCGGTAAAATATCTCCTCCTACAGATGTATCACTTCTACTATTTTAAAATGAACGAGGTATTCTTTCTTCTGAAATAGTTATGCCAACTCTTCTCTTTGATGTTTCAGAGGTGTTGACAGCTCCCGCATAAGCAACCAGAATCAAAAGTATCTAAAACTAATCCAAGCCTCTTTGATCTCTTGTTTTGTAATAGAGCTGTTAACAACCATCAGTATAGTTTCTTGATTCTTGATTAGAAACTGATCTCACAGTACGTGGGGTATTCCCATAAGTGTTCCGCAATCTGTTCCAGCAGCCATTCGATTCGATAGTATTTCGAGTCGAATGCCGCCGAAACAGACGTCGACATCAGGCCACAACTCTGGCACTTGCGACAGGTTTCTTTGTTGTTCCGCCCACTCACGGCGTTGAACTAGTTCAAGCACAACGTCGGCCTGTCGGAACAACATGGTAACTGTTATCGAAGGTTACGACTACGGGATTGTATAGATGATGTGCCATGAAGCTTCTATAAGAAGATAACCCCAATATAAGTATAGTTGCTACAGCAAACTTCTGTCTATGAACAAGTTATAGTGGAATCTCATTACAACAACTTGGTCCGGACCAACAAAATATGTATGCAATAACAGAAAATCGCTATATACAGTATAATAATAATAATAAACAAAATTAAATATATTTAGGGATGTTGAAAAATATTGTTATATAATGAAATCTGTTATAAAAGGATGCAGTATTGAAGGATTTCACTGCATAAATAAGAACAACAGATTGTTCCACACCGTATCCAGAAGCATTTGGACTTGTCATTATTTTTCAGAAACAAAAATAATTGTTACAGTAAAAACAATCAGATTTACAGACAAAAGACGTTTGTTTTTTGTGAAAATGTAAGTGAGAGTAATCTCGCATGTATAAGTAAAGTCTTTAGTTAACATAAAAATATCTTTAAGCGATATATAAAAATATATTTAAATAATCGATATGTCTGCGTTTAATTAGAGAGAGAGTTAACTTCAATTATTTTTATATACTAAAAAAATATTACGATAGCATCGTAAACAAGTCAGTGCACGCAAATCGATTCGGGCTGGATTTTAAATCTATAAATACCAGTTGTTTAGGAATATTATTCATTATTTTGTGTGTGCTTTTCCAACAACCACCAGTCGAAAGTGTGATACATAAGTGGGGCCATAAAAAGTGTACAATAAATCATTTATTTTGTGAATATTTTTGCAAATTTTATTACTTCATTACATTTGAACCTAAGAAAAATGTTGATAGTACAGTATTTGAAATATGGATGAATTCAATCACATAGGAACCAATTATATATGTGTTTGATTTGTCAAAAAATATTTTCAAATGAAGCAATGAAACATTCTAGGCTATACGAGCATTTGATTGAAATGCATTCCGATAAAAAGGATAACGATTTGTCCTATTTTTTCAAGTACTAGAAGAAAAACATTTCA
The DNA here is from genome assembly GCA_034231615.1 of Meghimatium bilineatum. NCBI lineage: Eukaryota > Metazoa > Mollusca > Gastropoda > Stylommatophora > Philomycidae > Meghimatium > Meghimatium bilineatum. The sequence goes on from CM067320.1 coordinate 58,179,290, forward strand.
GGAGTCTAAGTATATCAAAACAATTTGCGTCGTCCACTAAACAAGATACCGACTGATTACAAGCTTCTTATAATATTTCATTGGTAATCGCAAAAGCTGGAAAACCACATACAATTGATGAGAACAAATCTTGCCAGCAGTAAAAGAGTTTATATACACTGTGCTTTATAAGCAAGCATCAGATATCCGCCAAATTCCTTTGAGCAATAATTCAGTGCAAATAGGAACCGATGAAATAGATGAATGCGTTTAAAATTCAGTGTTTGATTATTTGTAGACATGCAACTTTTCCATTCAACTCGATGCATACACTCTCTCAAATAATGAAGCTCTACACTTATCATGCATACAATTAATAAAAGATGAAAACGTTTGCCATTAATTATTATTTCCATTAACTTGAAAGTAGACACAAAGAGAGAATCTATATTAAATAACATGAACACGAATTTTTCAAGAGAAAGCCATTCCTATACGTAATATTTTGTCTACTGCTACTGATGGTGCTCCAGCAATGATAGAGGGCAACAAGGGATTCATAGCGCTTTTCAAACAATCAATACCAAATGCACTCGCTATACATTGTTGAATATTTCATCGTCAACATTTGACTGCGAAGAATTTAAGTGAACGCCTGCATACGTCACCCCATTACGTAATTAGAGCAGTCAACAAGATTAGAAGCAATTCATTGAGTGACAAATTGTTTAGTCAGCTTTGTAGTGAAAACGATGAAGATTTCAATAATTTGATGATTCACACATAACTTTGTTGGCTTTCAAAAGGTATGTCTGAATCAATTGCAAAATTTATTTGATTCAGTACTAGAATTAATAGAGATCTAGTACTCAGTGAAGCGCACAGCCGTGTAGTTAGAACGCCGATCTCAGACCCTTGTGGTCCAAGGTTCAATCCACGGTTGGGACAGGATTTTTTATTTTGGAGGTACAATTAAAATCCTTTTTGTACATGTCGCGGCGTCTAATATGGCAAAGTGGCATTTATTTCCACAGCCCATAGAAAACATCCCTGCACTCAAAGCATCTATGCACTCCTTCACAATAAAATATGCAGTAACGAAAGCTAAGTACTAGAATTCCTAGAAAACTGAGAGGACGGATTGACAACCAACCTGATTACATCCAAAAACGACATAGATTATTTGACAGGCATATATAAAATATTTAATGAAGAAAATTTACAATTACAAGGCGACGAATTTAACTGAATTAAAACAAATGACATTATTTTCGCTTTTGTGTGGAAACGTCTTCTGTTCAAGCGGAATCTAGGCGGATGGGGAATATAGCCACTTTTCAAAGTTATTAGCAGTGAAAACAGTAAGATTTGCTTACATACTGTCAACACTCGTAGGTGCTCCATGCTGATTTCAATGAGTGTTTCAAAGATATTCTAAACTTGAATATACCAAATTGGGCTCTAGATCCTTTCTCATATGTACACACAACAGGACAACCCAATTTAGAAAAGGAACTCATAGTCTCGCAACAAATGAAAAATTTAAATTTAAATTCTGTAGTGGATACCAAACATTATGGCTTCATAAATCAACCCCAACACTATATCGTGGATTATGGGAAATAGTGCTACAATTATTAATTGCATTTCCATCTTCCTATTTAGCTAGGCATGGGCTAAGTGCTGTAACGAATTTACAACAATTTTGTAATATATTTGATGGCGTTTTAATTATTACAAATAAGATTCTTACTAATGTAATACAATCTCTTAATATTTATTCCAAATTTTCATATTTAAACCATTGTATGAAACTGTACATAATGTTATTTGAACATACACTTTACAATATTTATATATGGACAATGTTGCTTCAACATCGGTATAGCAATAACTGTGTTCGAGATGAAGCTTTTTAAATAATTGAACGGAATAAGCAACAATGTATTATTAGTTGCTATTTACGTTGAAAATATCAAACGCATGTGCAAAACTGTTATAATTGGGGACGTTACAACATTTTATGTCTTGCAAAGGTTTTGGTCCGAAAAAGTTTGGGAAGTCTAGCTTATTCAACAGTGATCCGACAGTTAGGAAGGGCTAGAACAGAAATTGCTGGATCAGCAGATTGTACACATGTGTTGCTATAATTATCAATGTTGTTTTAATGAGATCAATATTTAAGGTGTATGCAGCAAAGAAATTTTTATAGACACTCTGTGTAGAGCGGCAAGCGCATCGTATATTAAATATTATGTGGGTAAGAATAAAGAATTTCGAATGTCAAATTTTGGTGTGTTGTGTTAGACATGCAAGAACATTGAATGTGTTGACAGTTAAGCGACAATTAAATGGCTGTCACGTAATTTAAATTTAGGTCATGGTAATTTAAAATAAACATAAATTTATTGCACTCACCCTATTCGCATTCAGATGAATAAAAAAAAAAGACCCGCCCGTGTGTTGACGGGGCCAGAAAGGGGATCAAAAAATAGCAACACTATTCTTCCACGCATGTCTTAAAAGGCGACTAAGGAGGTTATGGGATGGAGTTGGCTGTCCCATCCCATATAGGGTCAGTGACACAAAGCTATGCTAAAGTCGGATCTGTCAGGCTGAAAGGCGCAGTAATCGCAGCAATGCTGTAAACCATGACACAACGCATTCCGTTCTCCGGACTTCATCTTGCTAATCTTCAGGAGTTTGAGAACGAACGAAGAAGAAGAATAAAAAAGATTGATAATTGTTGTTGGTTGAATGAAGCGTCAATCCATCTTTCTGTTAATATTTTCCGTCCTCTTTCAATACATAATCCTCACATTCTATCTAGAATTGTTTGTTAGTGACTGAGAGTGTAATATATACATTTCAAGTTACTGTTCAGCTTTTGCTAGTTTGAAGGTTCTATTTTCACTTTCCATTTGTCCTTAGCCTTCGCGTAAACTAATTATAATTGATTTAAATGTGAATACCGCCAAAAACGGATGTATCGTGCCATTGACGTAAATAACACAGTAACAAATTGCATTTACATTGTCTGGACTACATCCTGCTAGAAATCTAATAAGACCATTGTCCTGCTACAAGAGAGATCCATCGGGGTTTGAGAATGAACACTGAAGAAAAAGAATGTAAATGGTACGGTGGTAATCTTAAACACCCATGGCCATGTTCCTGGATTACTTTATCAATGTAAAAAGTCTTTTAAATTCTATGTGTTGCTGGGACTCAAGAGGGAGCCAAGAATAGCAACACTGTTACCTGTCACAAATTCTGTAGTAGGCGGCTAAGGAATTTCTGGGGTGGAGTTGGCTGTCCTATCCCAAAAGGGGTAAAAGTGAAACAGACAACATAGTGAAGTATGTCAAACCGAAAGATTCCGGATATAGGAGTTAAGTTGTAAACCATGGCACAACGCAATCCGTTCTACGGACTACATCCTGCAAATCTGCAGGAGTTTGAGAATTTGCGCACAAGAAGAAGAGACGATTAACTGATTGCTAAAAAATCTGGTGCTAATAGTGTCTTTGTGTTCACCAATGGTTCTGTGTGTCGGGACAACTGGGTTTTCATAGCTAGAACTAATACTAAAATCTTATTCGAGTGTAGCTAAGCATCATACAGGACAAATACATCCAGTATACAGATGGGGAGGTTGACACAACCTCTACTATGCTAAAATTATTTTTTGAGAGTTTATAAATTAACGAAATTGGTTGTAAAACTTTCACGAATTCTTTGATAGTTCAGAAATTACGGATACCGATGTGAGAGGATTGTATCTGTAGCTACTTTGTATCCAGTGGATACATTATACGTCTACTGAGACATGCTCACGGCAATGAGAGAGCAGACAAGTTTGCATCAAGTGAACATGAAGATTGGGAGGTGGCTAAAGTTACAGGGGACATCACGAATCTTCTTAAGGAACGCTCGCTGAATTTGAATACTGGGAACGATAAACAATCCTTCGTTGCGATTATTGGAATTAATTATTAAATATTGTACACATAGGAATGAACGCCAGCTGAGCAGACTATGCACGTGAGACCAGTGTGCTACTGTAACCATCAGTATGCGTAATATTCACCATAGTACTTTCGTAGAAAACAGGTTTTTGGTGTTTCACTTGAACACCCCAGACGGACTATCACTAAGACTAAGGGGTAAAATTTACCTGTGTTATATGTAAGTTCTATTGATGTTTCGTTTCACTGCAGTCTATCTATCTATTCGCTAAACCCTTTGTTGCCTTTCAGCGTCAGGGGTAGAGGAATTTTCTGGAGATGGCCCTCATGCGGGCTAAGTATATTGTGTCGCCTGTTTTATTTCGGTGGTCCATCGTTTTCGTGGTCAGCCACTAGGTCTGCCATCACTGTATCTGTGTAGCATAGCTTGCTGTGATATGCTGTCTAATGGTAGTCTGCTGATGTGTGAAAACCATTTTATCTGTTGTCTCTTAATATATTCCAAGATTGGAGTGGTACCGGTTCTATATCTTCATTTCTCACGCTGTCTCTTAGCGATATTCCTAGGATTTTGCGCAAGCATGCTATTTCAGCTATCACAAGTTTACGTTTATCTTGTGCTGTCGTTGTCCATGTTTGGCATTGGTAACACAGTGTTGGTATAATAATTGTTTTGAATAGTGTTATTTAAGTGTATAAATCTACATTTTTGTTTCTGAAGATTGGGGTCATTTGTCTTAGGGTTTGGTATACTTTACTACATCTGTTGTGTATTTCTATGCTGCTCCTGCCGTCTGTTGCTATATTACTTCCTATGTATGTGAATTCTGTCACTTGTTTAAGTCTGTTGTTTACAATATATATGCTGGTGTTTCTTTCTGTTCTTCCTATCTTCATTACTTCGGTCTTCTATATATTTATCTTCATGTTAAAGGTTTGGCATGTTTGGTATAATCTGTCTATTTGTCTTTGTAGTTACTCTTCTGATGATTGTATTGGTCGTCTGTAAAGAGCAATTCGTTTAAGTTATTCTTCAAATTGTTTTCTTCCGTTGTCTTTGCTACTTTTCAAATGTCATCTATGTATGAACAATAGGAGGGATAGTACACATCCTTGTCTTACTCCCGAGTGAATTTGGAAATTATCCATGTACCTGTGCTTGATTTTACTGCGCATTGACTACTGGCGTATATGCTCTGACATATGCTTATCAGATGTTGGGAGATTCCATATGTCTGTAGTCTTATCCATAGTTGTGCTCTATCCACTCTGTCAGAACGTTATCTTGATCCACGAAGGCCAGATCTAAGTCTTGGTTATGTTCTGTTGCTCTTTCTGAAAGTTGTTTGGGGGCGGACATTGCGTCTGTACAGCTTTTATTTTTTGAAAGCCTATATGTGTATTGTTGAGCTGTGGTTCTATGTATACGCACATCCTCTTCTGTAGTATCTTGCTAAAGATTTTTTCCTATGTGGCTTAAGAGTGATATGCCTCTATACTTTGTGGTAGTAACGTGCAGTGCAGTTACTACCTTTTTCTTCCAGATGGGAACAATCACCGCTGTATTCCACTCCTGTGTTGTCTTTTGTGTCTTCCATATCATATTGAACAGTCTGTGTAGCCACTTTATACCTGTCCATGAAAGCATTTTTATTAGTTCTATAAGAGTTCTGGTTACCAGTTTCAAGATGGCGGAAGTATGTTTCTGTTCTTGATTCCTTTGGATACGTTAATCGGCGATTTAACAAATTGTCATTGTAAAACTCCCATTGTTTCTGTAACGGATGTTATAGTTCTAAACAAAATGAAAACATCAATAAATATTTCAACAAATACTAAATTACACTAGAAAATTTTAAAATTCGGTTATTGGAACGTGAGGACTTTGTATCAGACCAGGAAAAACATCTCACGTTGTGAAATGAGAAGGTATTGGTGTGGACATTCTTGGTGTGTGTGAATCCAGGTGGACAGATTCAGGAAAACTTTTTCTATCAAATGATGAAATGCATATAATTTACTCAGGAAGAAATGACAATATACATTATGCAGGTGTAGCAATAATAATGACAAAGAACGCTGAACAGCACTCATTGGGTGGCAGCCATTGAGCGGGCGAATTATATCAGCACGCTTCTGCACCAAAAACATTTCAAGCTGACCTTGACAAACTGTTACGCTCCAACTAACGACAGCACAAACGATCAGAAAGACCAGTTCTACAGCACACCAATGGACGTAATTAGCATGACCCCAAGACATGACATTATTGTTGTCATGGGCGATATAAATGCTAAAGTGGGATTCGATAACACAGGTGTTGAAAAGTACATGGGCAAACACGGATTATGGGATAGTATGAATCAAAACGGGTAGAGGCTACTTGAACTGTGTGAAACGTCAAATCTTGCATTAGCCAGTACAAAAACAATCATAAAATCACCTGGCACTCTCCTGATAATAAAACAAAAAAACTAAATCGACCATCTCTGCATCACAAAAAAATTCTTTATAGGCAGTACAAGATATTAGAGCATTTAGAGGAGCAGATATAAATAACGATCACAACCTCTGCATCGCGAAAATCAACATCAAGTTGAAAAAAACAAAAACAAATAACAACTGACCATAAAAAGATAGACTCCCAACGATTGCAATTTGACAGTCTCAAAGAATTATACAACACAGAAATTCAAAAATCATTATCTACATCAAAGAATTTGAACGAACAAGATGGGAATGTCAAAATAAAACATTGAGACTCAATGGAAGTGCTTACAAACCGCTATAATAGAGTCAGCAACAAACAATGTAGGGTTTATACAAAAGAAAAAGAAGCCTTGGATTAGCAATAGCACATGGTCCAAAATTCAAGAATGGAAAGAAGCTAAAATGAACTTACTAGCAGCAAGATCAACCACCACTCAAGAACTCAGCAAACAACAATACAACCTTCTAGAAAAAGAAGTAAAGTTAAGCATTAAAAAGGACAAACACCACTATGATCTAAATAATTGCGCAAGAAATAAAACAGAGGTCTGAAAAAATCATTGCTGTGAATAGTGAAAAATTGCATTCTTTAGACATGTATGCCGATATGATTTCTTGTCACGAACAGTCGAAGAACAGTCAACAGAGAACAGTCGAAGGTGGAGGAAGCAGAGGAGATTTTTGGATGGAAAATTATTATTAAAATTAGAAGAAAATTATGAATGGAAATCATCAAGGACTAAACAGATTTTTCCTCACTCAACCGCATCATTGAAGATAGAAATCGATGGAGGACAGTGAATTCAATGGTACCCATACGACCATGTCAGGTTATTGGTTTATCATATATGGATAGTTATACTGTTTCAAGAACAACATAACATTATTGCAAACGTGTACCAACATTTTATTTTGCAAAACTAATGTTTCAACCAATCAAAAAAGCAGCATGAACAAGCTTACAAGCAGCACACAAGAAGGTCATCTCAAGATAACTCTTTCACCTGACGCCGCAAGGCAAAAAGGACCACATCGTATAGATCATCATCATCAGGTGCCATACCGGCTGGTGTAGGCGATAATGGCTCTCCACAGCTATCTGTCTACAGTATTATGTATCAAGATCATTGTTGTTTCCCTGCCATGCCAGGTTGTCAAACTGTCTAATATTTTCTCACGATGTCACCCTCTATCTCTGTTGCCTTCAATCTTGCCTGCTGTGACTAAGTTCTTCAAATCTGCCTGTCTCACGAAGTAGCCAAAAATGAAGGTTATCTTTTTCTTATATTATTGATTAAGGTCCGTTTCGCATTTGATTATTTCAATACGTCCACGTAAGTTGTTCTGGTAGTCCATGGTATTCTCAGCATTCTTCTATAGAACCACATCTCTGTTGCTTCTAATTTTCCACTTTCCAGTTTGTTTATTGTCCAAGACTCACATCCATATGTTAGTATAGGAATTATATAGCACTGCATAACTCTTTCTCACATCTAATGACAATGTCATATTACATAATATATTTTTCATTTATCTGAATGCTGTTTTTACCTGTCCTATTCTGCTTCTTGTTTCTGTTGAACTTCTTCCATCTGCTGTAATCGTTGTACCTTAATATTTGATTTAGTGGACCTGTTTTAATACTATATTCACTTTGATCTTGTAAGGTGCAGTGGCGTAGCGTGAGTCAATGGCGACCTGCAGGAATCATAATTTTCCGCCTGTGTGACATTTAAAAAAAGTCAGTAGTTTTAAAAGACTGAACGGAAATATTTATTTGAAAACATTAGGTACATAAATAAAAATACATTATTATTTAACGTTTTGAGCCTTAAGTGTGGCAAAATTGTTTATGACGTCGTCAAAATGAATTTCGTCCGTGATACTTTGTTCTATTGACAAAATGAATCTCGTCCGTGATACTCTTTTCTATTGACAAAATGAATTTCGTCCGTGATACTTTGTTCTACTGACAAAATGGCTTCATTACTTAATCTTGTGGAGCTCGTGGTAGACCTTAAGTAATTTTTGTTTTTAACTTTTAACTTTGAGAAGCTTCGTTTATATGCTGCAATGCTGATAGCTATTGTTAAAAATATGCGAAACATTATCACGATATTCGACACGCTAATACGATAGTTACATTGTTGAATAAACTCCGCGACTGATCTTGTCACTACATTTTCTTTTATGTTCTACGAAAGGGATTTTAGGACTTCAATAATCTCATTATAATGGATTTATAATGGAAGACGAAAATAATTAAAAACTCTACCCATAGTACCAAAAAACGTAACTGAGTCCATCGCTATTGACACTGCGTGTACTCCCATCAGATTCAAAGTATGGTTACTACAAGCAGGGCCGGTCTTAGGCCATTGCAACCTATGCGGCCGCAGTGGGCCCCGCACTTCATAGGCCCATAAATTCATATTATAATATATTTTTTTATCCTCTTCCCTACCCAGACTAGGCCCTGCGCAATCCGTTTCGCATTGGGCCCCTCAATTGTTAGGGCCGGCCCTGACTACAAGAAACATACTGGGCATTTGGATTAATTGCCTTGATACGCGTTTGTACACCAGAAGAAAATCTTTTTTCGAAGAACTAAGAACATAAAAAGATTTTATATCTGGAAGTACAGAAAAACAGTATCCATGTGAGAGGTTACACACAATGTACCATCAGCCGATCACCACAAACACTGTGAGCTTATTACGTGTAAAACCGTCTGTTTATATCTTACTTTGGCGGGGGTAGTTATAACCATTCGTTTGTTCTTTTAAAAAAGAATCTTTTTAGGATTTTCTCAGACGCAAAAAGTACATCTGATTTTTGTATTATCTAGGGTAGTAGGCGGATTATTAATGTTTGGCATGTTCTATTTGCAAACTCATATGTTTCTAGTGGACTGCTGGTATATATTTCTCTTCAAAGTAAGCTTAATTATTCAGTTTTATTTCTCATATAACTTAATATTTGTACATTTTACTGCATAGAAATTATTTTATATATAAACATAAATAACATCATGAACACCAACCATCTGCACTTTTCCGGGTCAATTGTATTGCTTTATCCTTTGAAGACTATTATTGGGAAAAGTTCTGTTGTCATAATTATCATTTCAAGTCAGGAATTGTTAATTTAGTTGCTGGATATTTAGTTTTTGAAAATTTGCCGCCCTTCCGATGATGCCGCCCGGGGCGTTCCCTACCTCCGCCACCCCCCTCACTACGCCACTGGCAAGGTGTAGAATTATGTTTCTTTGAAACAACCATTACTTCTGTTTTCTTGATTTTATTTAGGAAGAGGTCTTTCTCTTTACTTTCTGTGATTACTATATTAATTAAATATTGAAGGTCTTTCTCACTTTTTGCAATCAGAACAGTGTCATCCGCATATCTCAATTTATGTTATGTCCTCCCACTGATATTCCTGGGATATTAACTATTGAACGCATTATGTTTTCACGTCTGGTGAAAGTACATAAACCTGTCTAACTCCTTGTGTTATTCGTTGAAAAGGGCTAAATTTATTTCTTACTCTTATTGCTGCTGTTTGTTCTTGATGATTCTTAAATCCTTATTGTCGATGTTCAAATTCCCTAGCATGTGTATAACTTCACTATGTTAGAAGAAAAAAAGCGTATAGATAGGTAGATAGAATGTTTCAACCTAGGCATAAAGAAAATTTCAGACTTAAACTACAGCTAACCCGTCTCCAGTCACTCCCAGTGGTCTAATGACGATACTGGTTCACGTACTTCTGTCGGTTCTGGCGATGCTGGTCCGCAAGAACAGGACCTCTGTATGGTCTTCTAGCCCTAAAGACCAGCGTCGTGCAGCCTGTTCCTGACAGTTTGATCTGAAATTCGACGAGCTGCTGACATTGATTGGACTGTGGAGAACGCAGATGCAAATCGATTCCTGAGATTACGCAGTCGTATGAAGCGGTCTTCGGCATGAGTTGTGAACCTGGGTCTTCCACTGCACGGCCGGCCACTGAGCCAGTGTGCTGAAATCGCCTTCAAATGCGACTAACGGTGCTTCTAACCACATTAAAGTGTAGGGCAACTACACTTTGTGATTGATCAGTCCAGCGTGTGACGAGTTATTGCCAAAAATGTTGTTTTGACCATGACCTCTTTCATTACCTCATGAATCATGAGGTTAGTAAAATTCAGGCAACCACGAGAAGTCAATGACCAGGTAGACACAATCGATAGGTTGAATGATGTCCAATCAGCAAATATATTTTATAAAAGTAACCCCCAAAAAGTTGCGTTTCTTTTTTGAACAGTAGGCATATACATTAACACACACAACTTCCCATTAATCGACAAAACATGTTCGATTTCGTGACCAATCTAATATTTTCCACTAGCAAATTATTTTCGTTATATAATTTTTGTGTCAAAATTTCATTTCAGGTTTTAAACACCAAGTTCATGATTAACTTCTTGTAGAACGTGAATACACTTTTTGAATTGTTCAACTTTATGAATTAGAAACTGAGCTAGTTAGAATGGGTTGTGTTGACTTTCGTTTGATGACATATGGCAGCTGGCGTGAAACTCCTGATTTCAAGGACTGCATATACTATTATAATGAAAGTTCAATATCATCGAAATATATGCGCTAATTGAATGATATTTTGGACGGTAACCGGGTACAACTTTGAGTACCATCTTGTGAAGCAACACAGACAAGGGCATGCGGTTGTTCAGAAAAGGTACGTTTATATTTTATTATTGTAATAAGTTATTCTTGGATCTATCAGATTACAATATATTAGCTCTGAAAGTCTCACCAGTAGCCCAGCAGATCATGCACAATATAACAGAAAATCAATAGTAGATGCTATTCATATATATATATATTGAGAGTTGTCTCAAATGCAAACCCCTCATCAGTTCATTTTTATAAATACAATTGCAACGTGCAGAAAGCTGTGCAATGCGCACATCTTATAGTAGGAGTCTCCTACGGGTTCTGATTTCGAACGCGTACTCCCGATGTGATTATTAATTGGATTATTTCCCTTAAAAATGTTTGTTAATTGATATTTATCAATTATTAATTGAAATTAATTTTTTAGGGTTAATCCTAGGTGTGGGTTAGATGTTTTGTTTTACATAAGTAACCCTAACCCTAAATACATTTATAGTAAAATTATTAAAGGATAAACATGCAATGGAGAACGATCCCGTTTTTTTTCAACAACAAAAATTAATTGCACACACACATACGAGATATCTATCTTGATTGAAGGATACGAGAGCTATCATGTTCGTAATTTCTGGGGATTCAAATACGCAGATTAATATTATAATTATTAACTTATTCTCGTTATTTTTATGTGTGTGTGATTATACTTTTTCATGTTGGAATGGGATGCGACTGGTCAAAATGCGCAGATACCAAATCGAAGCTACAAACTTTAGGCCTATTGTTATCCAAAGTCATGATGATAACTTACTAGAATACATACAAGATTTGCCTTGCTTCACTGTTAACAGAACAACAGTCTGGTTCACAGGAGCATCTCTGCAGTACATAATTGGAGAACCAACAAACACCTTAAACAAACCGCTCTATACATGTCCAATATCAGACCGTAGGCGTGTAATAATAGATAACAGATGAAGTATATGTTAGAATTAATATATTGTTGTGTGTTCATATTTCTTCTTGTCCGCGCATGTTTACTCTTTCTTCATTTGAAAAGTGTGTCCATTTCGTAATCTGATTATGTTTAGGCTTACTATAGTAAAATGTTGTGATATTGGCAAACTTCTACTGTTCTCACATCCCTATTGTGATTATTGACAATGTTAATGTAAATGGAATGTAACATTCTCACATCCCTAACTATCGGCTGTCAACAGAGTTTATATGCACCACTACTATGTCACAACTATGACTAGTAAAACATTATCAATATCTTGGACACATAGTCACAAATGATGGCAGATGTGAAAAAGAAGTTAAAAGGAGAATAGGAATGGCTAAAAGTACCTTCAATGACACGAGGAAAATATTAACATCTAAAAAAATTTACAAACAAGTTAAAATGAGAATTATAAAATGCTACATCTATTCTATATTAATGTATGGCTCAGAAACATGGACACTAAATAAACAATTAGAAGACAGAATTGACGCCTTTGAGATGTGGGTATATAGGAGAATATGGAGAACATCATGGAAAGTGAAGAAAACAAATAAAGTGGTGCTAAGACACTTAATTTGAAGAAAGAACTACTAAGAGAAATAAATATCAGGCAAATAAATATTTTGGACACATTAAAAGACATGGCACCTTATTGAAGACCTCACTTGAGGGTAAAGTCAAAAGGAAGCGAACAAGAGGTAGGCAGAGATACAAGTGGGAGAGTAACATCATACGATGGACAGGTTACATTCTAGCAGAGTGCACCACCAAGACAAGAGACAGGGGGTGTTGGAGATCTGTTGCAGTCAACCTTCATTGCGGAGACGACACTTGATGATAATGACTATGTCAAATTATTCAGATATACATTAATGCAAATACAAAATATTTTACGGTAAACAGGGTCATAACTATTACTGGCAGGACCGAGCAGACATACTCACTGCTCTTCGTGAGTCCTCACGATCAGAGGATTTTGAAATGAATCAGCATGAGTCAATATCAAGAATGCAAGAACTGGGAGTGAGGATGGGTGTGGTCCAAAGAGAACTCCATAACAAAGATTTCAAAAAGAGTAGTGAACCAAGAAAGAACCGGAACAATCAGCCGTTATACCCTGAGAGATTTAATAAGCCGAGATCGATTCACCTATGGACGTGTCCGGTGTGCGAAGATGATAATCAACATACCTAATACCTAATAATACTGGCAGGAACAGCGACGGTATATTGGAACAATCTCTGAAAAACCGGATCGAATGGCAACCAAGTATACATAAGAGTTTGTAACCGAAAATAATGTAGCACTTGCTACATTTATAGCGTAATCATGGGGTGGAGGGGGGGGGGGGGCTACACATATTTCCTAATCGACAAACACAGTCATTAACTAATTCTTAGTGACTGTCCTGAAATTATGACAAAAATTAGGAGGGAGGACGGGGATCTAAAAAAAAAGAAGCGGGAAAGCGATTGACATTGGAGAGTGTTTGACAAAAGTTGACGTCAACAATACACCAATTAAACTGTTTGAAATTGAAACATTCTTTGAAAGTAAATCCAAGTATGAAGCGAGAGGATAAACTAAAAATGCTTGAGACCAACGGGAATTGAACCAGTCCGTTCTGACAGCACCAAATCGCTTGACAACAAAAGTAAACGGAATTTTCCGTGATTGACTAACTGCGCATCCAAAAAAATATGCTATTTTGTTAAGAAATTCAATACCAACCCTATTGATGCAATGTCACAACCCAAACAAAAAAAGAGCTTTGTTGTCCATAATTTACGGGAATCACAATTAAGCTTTTAAAAACATTATTAATTATACAAATGTCATTCGATACGTTCCCAGGCTGATTTTACCTCCTCCACCATAAAACCGTAGTACGGCAAACATTGTTATTTACCGTGTATATATGATGAAAAGTGTATGCACTCACATCAAGCAGTTCAGAGGAAGACATGGAAAATTTCTATGGAGAACTAAAAATTGCAATGAAACTGTAAAAATAATGAAGTAACTATAGTGATTGGGGACTTACGCAAACGTTGGTGATACAGAGATACGGGATATGAGTGGAAGATGTGGTTTAGGGGTTAAGAAAGAAAGTGGTGACTTATTGATAGAGTGGGCACAGGCACATAATTTAATAATAGGGAATACATGGGTCAAGCAACATCCAAGAAGGCTGTGTACATGGACTAGCCCAGGTGATAATACACGGAATCAAATTGATTATATCTTAGTCTTTAAAAGACATAGAAACAGCATTAGATCTATGAAAACAAGGCCAGGTGCTGACTGCAACAGTGATCATATACTACTGGTAGCGAAATTTTGTATAAGATTAAAGAAAATCGAGAGATCACCAAGAAATATGAAATTAGATTTAGCATTATTGAAATCAGATGCTGACATTAAAAAGATACAATATATTTGTAGAGAATAGATACAATGCCATTGCAAAGATTCATATTATTGAAAATCAATGGGACATGCTAAAACATTCGATAAATCAAACATCTAAAGAGATAATACCAAAAGTAAAGCATACATCAAACAAAAATGGAATGCATAAGAATATTATAATTGATGAGCACCATAAGAAAAAATAAACACAAGAAGAGGAATATAAGAAAATACACAAGGAGATAAGAGAGAAAAGCAAAATAGCAAAAGAACGCTGGCTGAACATGAGATTCTCGGAAAAAGAATCACATTACAATCAAGACACAACTTTACTTCATAAGCAGATTGATGTGACAACAGGGAAAAGAAGGCAAATAGTTACATCGTGTCTAAAATCTAAGGCATGGCAGGCATTAATGGGAAACGATCATATAACACAGAGATGGTCAGCATATAGCAAAGAACTTTATGATGGCAATAGACCTGAGATTAACATATAAGATAACGACGAGGGCCATCAATACTGGCAGCAGGAGTAAGGGAGGCCCTAAGGCACATGAAATATGGCAAAGCCCCAGGACCAGACAATATGATATTAGAGGAATTAGTAGCTTTAACGCTATGCCGAACATGATAGTAAATTCATATTAAAATGTAGATTTGAGCGGCTTTTCGGCATAGTGGGTCACCAAAATGTAGATATTAGCGGCTCAGTGGACATAGAGAGCAGTGACTTTGGAGTTGAAATAATCACAAAATTGCTTAATGATGTATATAGTTGCGAACACATACCCGATGACTTAATGAGATCCATATTTATAGTCTTACCTAAAAAACCAAGGACTTATAAAAATATGAAGAACACCGTACAATCAGGATCATGAGCCAAATAACAAAACAATACTTCTCAGAATCATCATGAAGAGAGTGAGAAACAAAATCAAAACAGAAATAAGTCCAGAACAATGTTGTTTCGTAGAAGGCAAGGTACCAACAATGCTATATATATTTTGAGAACACGAATAGAGAGGGCTATAGAGGTAAAACAGATCTGTACCTCTTTTTTTATAGACTAAACAAAAGCATTTGATAAAGTTCAACATAGTGAAGTTATTCACATGCTAGAGAATTTGAACATTAATAGTAAGGATTTAAGAATCATCAAGAAAATGTAATGACAATAAACAGCATCAATAGGAGTAGAAAATCGGTTTGGCCTTTTTCAACAAATAGAACAAGGAGTTAGACAGGGATGTGTACTTTAACCAGACCTGTTCTCTTTATACAGAGAAAACATAATAGTTGATATTCCAGGAATATCAGTGGGAGGACATAAAACAAGTAATTTAAAATATGCGGATGACACTGTTCTAATTGCTAAAAGTGAGGAAGAATTTCAAGATTTAATTAATTTAGTTCTATACAACTCCTATACTTATCTATGGATGCTCGTCTTGGACAATAAACAAATAGGAAAGTAGGAAATTAGAAGAAAAAATATAGATGTGGTTCTACATAAGAAACTCACATTGATAATCTGATATTGGCCAATGAAAAATACGGACCTAACGCCGTATTATTTCCTGATTCCCGGACGGAAAGGGGGGGGAGCACATGTTTTTGGACAATTAAACAGGTGGAGGAAACCTGAATTCGATACAGTTGTTAAGGGGCATGAGGGGGTCAACAATTGACAAAGAATTGTGAAATAATTTATGAGCACTAATGATTTCAAGCACTGGAAATTTACATTTTATTTCATGAAATATAAAATTCTCCTCATAACAACGTCTTCCAACTCGCCTTCCAACAGTGTTCATTGTCTATATTTCTACAATATAATGGCATGTAGTCATGTATTCCACAGAACGACGATGAGTTGTGCTGCAGTTTCATTTTCCCCAAAGACCCGAAACATCTGATTTTCGTAGTATAATAATTAAATACGTGTATTTAATTTTTATATCTGTGAACATGTCATTAAATGTATATTTTCTCAGTCTTTTTCAAGTGTCGATGCATATTTCACGAGATCTATTGTCGCTATCTTTGGCCCATTAACTAATTGGGAATTATATGATGTGTATTTGGTTAAATTAGCCATTTTAAAAAAATTTGTGAGCTGTCGATAACTTGTGGGATGCTCTTTCATATTTCATCATAGGAATTCATTCATGGATCCTGCAATTGTCATCGCATTAGCTGATTGGAGCCAGGGAAATGATTGCGATCAATATCTATTCAATTCTTGCATATAAAGTCTCATTCTCCATCTATTTTCATTCATTTCTTGTCAATAGCTTCATTTGTCGAGCTTGTAAAACATTTCCTTTGACATGAAATCCCCGAAGGGTAGAGACTAGCCCGCTACGATGAAAGACGTAATCAGTCTAGAGTTTCCAATATAATTTTCCTGTAATCTTACAGCAGACTCGCTTTTTTAAGTTCTTTCATAATGAATTCTTGGTTTCTTTTATAGCTCTTCAACAACAATTAATACCGCATGAGAGGTAAAGTGTATTCTCTTATGAATACAAAAGAAAACCGTGTAATTGATTAGTAAATTATAATTTAACAAATTCTCTTTTATATATTTTCTTAAGTAAATAAAATTCCTCTTTAGATTATTGAGTATATGGTAGATCTTCGCGTAGTCGGCCGTGTGGAGACCTGGACTCTAGTTTAGGATGCAAAGAATAGAGCTGTTTTCCTTTTCTTAAAGCCATGTCTTGGGAAGCGGAGGAGCAATATAGACTAGTTGATAGTGAGCTTGTTTACTTTCACCAGGTTACAGCGTGCCAGGTTTTAATCCACATCTAGACTAAAAAATAAATTGGTAAAAGTCATGATTACTCACCTTCACGACCGCTCCTCCAGTCGATCAAGGGCTGTAAATGAGTAAATGGGTACCTGTGACTTAGTACATGAACAGTTATTTTCATCCCCGACGGCAGGTTCTGCCATATGACTTACCTTTACTTTTACTAGGAGACGACTAAGGGCAGATCTGCAACAAGTGTTCGGCTGTCACGGAGCTAATACCACAGTCGCATACGTCTCGTGTGTTGATCTTGTATTTGTGATAAAGGTGGTGGTGCAGTCTGTTATGTTGTGTTCGCAGTCTGAAAATAATCTGCTGGTCCCATCTGGACAGCTGATAGTAGACATCATGTTTGACCTTATCTGGGTGATAACGTTTCCACTTTGATAGAGAGTTGCTTTAATTGCTGTTTTTGCTGCGTCGTACCTGGGGAGGAGGGGACAGGCTATCGAAAGTCCGGTAAAACAGCTTTCTTAGGAGAGAACACTCTAAATACAAATAATTACTGTCGTGCAAGTGCCATCGGGAGATGGAAAGGCTATGGGAAACATCCCAAACAGAAAAACCAACACAACCTGCCGAGAACGGAGTCTGTTAGCCAGCGATGGCGCAAATACTGGGTTAAATTAGGGCTCACATGCTATTGCAGAAATATGGTCATGCGACAATCAACCCTGTCATCATGGAGTCGCTCCTATGAGCTAAACCCGGGGAGGAGCGAGCCGACCCCCTTTCCTCGAAAGGGCCCACCCAAGCGACCGGTTCCTCTGCTAACCAAGAAGTCAGGGGAAAGCAGAGTAGTGCTACTGACCAAACCAAATGCCTCAGAGTTGCGCAGTGCAATGTGGAGGGAGTGCGAAACAGAAAACCTGGGATACAGATATTCATGAGGATAACCAGATTTTTATAATGTGCGCACAAGAGACTCCTAAAACCACGCAGAGTTTCTTTATTCGTGGTTATGAGTCCTTCCGCCAAGATCGATCCAAAAAAAGACAAAGGAGGAATACTGCCATTTATAAAAGCATCAATACCAGCAGTAGCAGTAAACAGATCAGAAGAAGAGCTCGAACATATAACAGTGAAATTGCGGCTGCATGGCGGAGAAACATCAATCACAAATTGCTACCGCCTTTCTGCCACAAAAATAGAACTATGTAAACTAAAGATAGAGAAATCGAGACACTTAATTGTGGGTGACTATAATGGCCACTCACCAAGCTGGGGTTACGATGTTATGGATCAAAGAGGTGAAGAGATAGAACACAAAATAAGCTAATTCTAATAAACCAAATAGACAATACATCAACATTCTACTTCAGAACCTGGAAAAAAGAAGTTCACCAGATCTTGCCATGGCAACAGATGACATAGACAGACACATTACAAGAACAGCAGAAAGTCAACTGGGTGGAAGTGACCATGTACCAGTCATCCTGCAAATCTCCAAGACAGGAATAGGAAGTACAGGACAAATATAGCATGTCCCCAAACTGGAATTCAAACAAGCCAATTGAACCCTCTTCAGAGAACAAGCAAACCAGCTCTGCCGGAATATCATTCTCACTAACATCATAAACCACAAGATCTCACAAATAAACAAAGCGATATTCCAATCCACACAAAAGGCAATCTCAAAGGGCAGACGAAGAGAATGCAAGCATTACTGGAGTATAACGAGTTGGATAATGCAAGCCGTCACAGACTCGATCTATACCACTTCGCCCAGAGAGCCGGACCATGCTACCAATTTATACAAATTATGAAAAATCCTACAGTAGAAAACACAAGGAAACACAATGAAATCAAACACACGTTCAATGAGCAGAAAAGAACAGAGATTAAAAAAAGGTGGCATGAGAATACCAGCAGCCTAAACATTACAAAAGACACAAGCAAACTATGGAACGTTACAAGAACTCTAAATTAAGAAATAAAGACTTGACACTATAAGATTGTCATCAAATAATTGGGAAAATTCCACATAGGAAAAACAACTTCTATGAGGAAGAAAGCACAACAATAATCTCTCATACAAGTATTAAAAAAGTCAAAAAAGAAATTAAAAGAAAACTGAAGAATCAACATCCAGAACCGTGCATGAAGAGGCCCTTTACCATCGCAGAACTAAATGGTGCCATAGGAAAACTAAAAACCAAAAAGGCTCCAGGAAAGAATGGAATAACCAATGATATGAAACAAAACTTAAGGCCAATCAATAGAACAAGTACTTTACCATCTTCAACCAATCATGGATAACTGGTAAAATTCCAGACTTATGACGTGAACCTGTCATCATCCCAATCGGTAAAAAGGAAAAAAAACAACATAACAAGTCAAGCTACCAACCGGTAAGCCTTGAGTTGCGCAGCAAAAGCAATGGAGCGAATGTTCAACTCTAGACTAATAAAATATCTAGGGGAAAACCAAAAGCTTACCAAGACACAGTCAGCCTATATGAAAAATCGAAGCCATAAAGACCAGCTCATATACCTAGCACAGGAAATCAAAAATGCTTTTCAAAAGAATGAAAAAGTTCTGGAAACTTTTATGGATGTCAGCAAGGCCTTCTATAAGGTGTGGAAAGATAGGGGTCCTCTTAAAGCTTCTCCAAAACAAAAAAATTGAAGGCAGAGTGTTCAGCTGGATAAAAGATTTTCTCTGCTACTGTACATCAATAGTAAAAGTAGATGGTAAACTAAGCAAACGTGTTACTCTCCAACAAGGAGTGCGTAAAGGAGGAGTGATCTCTCCTACCCACTTCCCAGTATTCATAAATTATATTGGAGAGAATATGTCACATCATATTTCAAAGGCTCTCAATGCAGATTACTTTGCTGCTTCGGGTGTGAGAGAACCTATCATATGCAAAGAACAGAATTCAGACCGCACTTGACACCCTAAGTGAATGGGCATCTGACTGGGGGAGTTCAGGTCAACCTCTCCAAAACTGTGACAACCATCTTCTCACTTTCAAACCACCAAGAAAAAGTAAATCTAAAAATAAATGGAAGTGAGTTAGCACACGAGGAGAATCATATATTTCGGGGTCACATTAGACAAATGACTCACCTGTGACACTTGATAACATCTAAGCAAAAAGCAACCAGGAAACTATCCTTGATGAAGAAACGTGCAGGCACAAGCTGCGGAGCAAATGGAAGTATTCTCCGAAAAGTCTACATGTGTACAGTCAAGACCTGTAATAGAATATGGAATGACAGCCTGGGCATAAGCATAAAAAACAAACACTGATTGCTTATCTAAAGCATATCTAAATACGGATAACTTCGACTAATCTCAGGAGGGATGAAAACCACTCCAATACACGCAATGGAAAAACATGTAAGTGTCCGCCCACTGGATGACGGAAGAAAAGAAAGAGTGCTTATGTAAAGGGAAAAAGGAAGCACATGCAAAACAATCCGATGTATGCGAACATTTCTAGAACAAACCACAAGCAGGCCGAAGAGAACCAGCTTCTATCACATCTCGAACCATCTCTACCAACAGGACAAAGATATCCTCACAAACCTTCCAACTGAAGTTGAAACACTAACGGATTTTGAAGAGCCAGACAATAGTCTCCAAAACGTTTCCATAATAACAAATTTCCTGGAATAATTATGGAATACCAGACTCGACCTCAACTAAAAGCATTGACACTAGAAATTATATTAATAAAATACAATCCTAAGGAATGGACACATGTCTACGCAGATGGATCGTCAGATCGAGCAGTAAGGGAGAAGGTGGAATTTTTATAATACTCAAAGACCGAAGACAATATCAAAAGCTTTTACAATAGTGAAATACTCCTCCAACTTTAGTGCAGAAACCGTTGCACTATATCAACCACTGAAAGTCTTCACCGAATCAGGATGCCACGACCACATAAGAGCTATACTCACAGATTACAGATCCCTACTGGAATCAAACCAGAACAGCAGAAATGAAAGCATTCTGCACAACACCAAGGCATGAGCTAAGACATATCCAAAAATAATCAGCTATTGTCCTCCAATGGATACCATCACACTTTGGAATCATGGGAAATGAGAAAGCGGATGCTCTGTCAAACATACGAAACCAAATGAAACAACACAGACACCCACTGTCCTACAGAGAAGCAAAAACAATAATCCAAAACACATACACAGAAAAGTATAATAACAAGTGGAAGACAAACATGGTACACTACATCACCTCTAAAGATATCAACAGACCACACTATTTCGCCGTAGAACAGTACACCGCAGAATGTAGGGTCACCTTTACCGATTGAGGATCTCATGCATAGATGAATGCACATGTGAATCCGGAACCCAGACTCCAGAAAACATACTTCAGGATTGCCCAACATACAAAGAGCAGAGACAGTAGAGCTGATATAGTTTTGAGGCAAAGGATATGGGGCTGCCGCTCTGACCAGGAGAAGACAATGGACTTTGTCCTGGCGACAGTCCTGACAATATAACATAACCGCAGATGCTGAACGCAGAAGTAGAAGCTGCCTCGTAAGTAGTTCATATGTCACCCCGTTTAAATGCACCGCCTTCATTGGCTAGTTTATCAGCAGCCTCATTTCCCGGGATGTTAAATGTGCTGATATCCACTGGACTGCGCACATCCCGTAATACTTGACTAGCTTTTCGAGTGAAATCATTAGTGCAAATAAACTACTCCTATTCTGTCTCCGTAGGGTTTTTATTACTGAGAGCACATCTGTGAGAATGATAATTCTATCTCCCACATGAGCCTTATATTCAACGAGGGTGTTTGATGCATGTCTCAGGGCTTCCGCTTCAATGTTATTACAATATCTCCCAGAAACAATTGATAGTGAGAGGTCCTCCTCCTCCAGTTGTATTAGTATACAACTATGTCTGTGTTTCCTCCCTCATGTCAAGAGATTTTCTAACAGACTCTTCAGCGTATATATGCGTTCAAATCGATGGTGAACAATTTTGGTCCTTGCTTGGTATGAACATTTTTTCTGGTGTTTTTTTTTCAGATTGGATTTGAATTCCTGAAACATCACTGTTTTAGTAATGGGAAGCATTCTCTTATCCTGTGTGGGGTGGATAAATAAATGGGCATTTAATTTTTGGCTGAGTTCGTTAAAATAGTATTATTGCCTATTATTGTTTTAACAGAAGCCACACCTGTACTCCGTTTTAGTCTTGCCTTCCCCCAGACTGCTCATACATTTGAGCATGGTATGTCCTATGCGTTTCTTAAGCTTATATGATTGTTGTAATGTTTTGCTTTCTCGTCTGTCTTCCACTGTCAGTAAATTCAGTAATGATTTTCAAGTTTTTAATTTGTGTGAATTTTAGTGTCTCTGTTATGAAATTGGCTGTCAGGTTTTGTTATAAGTTTAACATTTGTGGTTGCTTTTATTTTCTTGAAACCAAATAAATCTTCACCGAGCTCGATGTATATTTTGTGTTTAACTATTTCATGTATTATATTCAGTAGTATGTTTAAAATGGGAATTATCAAACTGATTGTTCTGTATTTTGTAAAATTAACTCCACCAATCTACTACGCAATTTACTTGTTTTGACTTACATTATGAATCATACGCATTAACTGTATGGATTCGAACACACAAACAAACAAGCACATCGGAATATTCTATCACTCGTGTCTTCCCGTAGTCCAAGAGGGGAGCAATGAATAGCAGCAAAAAAGTTAATTGCCACTTATGTTTAAGGAGGCGATTAAGAATGTTCTGTAATATAACTGGCTGTACCATCCCACAGAATGTAAACGTGGAAACCATGCTGGACCATGTTAGGTGTTCTAGAAAGGCGCAGATATCACAGATAAGTTAAAAACTAAGGCAGAACGCATTCCGTTCAATGTTCTACGTTATGCTAGTCTGCAGGAGTTTGAAAACGAATGCAGAAGAATATGACAAAAAACATATATGATTTGCGGAAGGTCATTCCACAAAATTGGATGCTACTGTGATGTGGTTTTTTGAGAAGATGATCAAAATTCCGTGGGTGGACAGAAAAATGAACAAAAAAGTAATTGAGATGGTTCTTTCTGTTCCTTTTGTACCCATTTATGTCTATGGGTAGAAGAGCTCTTTAGAGATGGCTTTTTGTGTGATTCATATATGTTTATATTCGTTGACTATTTTATTTATGTAATCCATCGTTTGCAAGGTCTATCACGGGCTTTTTGAGATGCACTGTCTGATGGTATTCACGGAAGCATGTAAAAACCGCTGAATTTGTTGTCTTCTGGTGTAATCGAGAAATGGCATTGTGTTTGTTAGTTTCTGATTATTTAAAATTTTGATTCTCTCTTATTGTTACTCCTATAATTCTACGTAGACGAGTCATTTCTGTTGTGACAAGTTTTCTTTTGTCTTTCGCTGTTAGTGTCCACTTTTTACATTGTTAGTATAGTGATGGTATGATGATCGTTTATATAGTGCAATTTACTGTTCATGTTCACATGTTTGTTTTTGAAAATAGGGAGCATCTGCCCTAAGATTCGGTTTACTATCTTGCATCTATGTTGGATGTTGTTCTTGTTGATATTCAAATGCTGATGAGTAGTGCTACTCTTGTCAGCACAATGCCATTCTTAAAAAAGTTCAGGTCTTCTGAAGTTGACTTAGTGATCCATATAGTAAGTGACTGTTAAGGGTGTCTGTCGTCGTTTTTCCTGGCAGTTGAAAGGTAAGGGCAGTCAATAAGGAGGTGTTATACTGTTTCATTGGAGTGTCTAATGGTTTTTCTTTCATGAGATCAAACTGTTGATCAAACTCTAATGATCAGGAAATCTACCTCGCTCAAGAGATTGAGGACGCCTTCCAAGATAAGAAACTGGTACTAGCAGCATGGATAGACCCCAGGAAAGCATTTGACAAGGGTTGGAAAGAAGGACTCTTAAAGAAAATGCGAAATTACAGGGTTAACTGAAGATTGTACAAGTTGGTAAAAGCATACTTGCATAATAGAAGAGCCAGGGTACAATTGGATGGTCGCAAGTTCAAGAAAGTTCTACGGTGTCATGGTGTTCTCCAGGGAGGAGTCCTGTCATCCACACTATTTTGGTTTACATTAATGATCTACTTGGCGAACTACCTCATGGGATTAAAGTGGCAATGTATGCTGACGACCTGGTGATCTGGTGCACGGAAGAACATGCGATAGTCGCCACTAAACAAATACAAAGAGATATTGATGCCTTAACCTTATGGGCAAATAGATAGTGCGTTAGCGTTAAAACAGATATGTGCAGCACTACACTCTTTAACCTCTCAATAAAACAAAAGCTGGTCTTATCAAGATAGATGAAGAGCTTTTGGAAGAAGACAATCAACCCACATACCTCAGAGTTGCCTTTGATAAGCTGACATGGAAGCAACACATAAACAAAGCTACAACAAAAGTCAGGAGGAAGCTATCTATTCTGAGAAAACTAAGTGGAACCACATGGGGAGCCAGTGGGAATATACTGCGTAACGTATACCAGCAAGGCATAATACCACACCTGGAATATGGTTCAGCTGCGTGGTGTTCTGCATCAAACACCACATTACAAGATCTAGATAAAGTGCAAAACCAGGGCTCAGGATAATGTTGGGAGCAATGAAATCAAACCCATGGTAGAGATGCAGAAAATGGGAAGAATGC
Source organism: Meghimatium bilineatum (assembly GCA_034231615.1). Lineage (NCBI taxonomy): Eukaryota > Metazoa > Mollusca > Gastropoda > Stylommatophora > Philomycidae > Meghimatium > Meghimatium bilineatum. The sequence goes on from CM067320.1 coordinate 58,204,297, forward strand.
AAACACTTGGCGAACGCAGAGACACAAAGGTACTAATAAAAGTAGAAAAATGTCAATGTATGTCAAATTAGCCAATGAAGGAAAGATTCAAAAATCTAGCAATGGGACGACTAAAACGAAGCAGCTATATCCACCAAGCTAAACGACTCCGTAGACAACTTACAGACCTACCTAAAGTTGACAGCCCGTTAAGGTATGTACTAGAACAAACCCCTTGGAGTAAAGGTATGGAATACCAATATACATTCAGACCCACGTGAAAGGAGTACTAAGCGGGGACAACAGAACATTGTGCAGCGAAGGACTCACCTTGAGTTTCCTGGACGAGGAATATCCACAAGACATATGGGTCAGAGTATACACAGATGGGTCAGCACAGAATGCAGTGAGGAACGGAGGTGCTGGTGTATATATAGAATATCCACACAAGTCTAGAGATACGATCAGAACACCAACAGGGAAGTTCTGCAATAATTATGATGCAGAAATCTTGACAATTAGTGTGGCAACTGAAAAACACTGGTCCACAGCCCGCGGTATTCCTGACAGATGCAATGTCTGTGCTTCGAGCTCTCCAGTCTGGAAAACTAACATACTTAAAACATCTATTTAACTGTCTTACCAATATAGTGTAACTATGTAGTGGATAACCTCTCACTATGGAATACCAGGAAATGAAAAAGCAGACCAACTGGCTAAGGAAGGTGCTGCCGAAGACAACCGAGATTTACCAATCACCTACCATCAGAAAAAGGCAGAAGTTCAAGTCAATAAGAAAACCACAAACACCAACACGTGATCACTATCGCTTTATGAATATATCAGAGAAGTTGTAATTCTACGTCTCACAATGGTACACACCGACTTAGTGGTCACATGTACACGAATTTCAAGATTAGCAACACAGCCATGTGTACATGTAAACAGCACAGAGTGCAAAACATGTACTTTAAGCGTATTCTGAGTATGAAATGCTGAAACAGACATATTGGCGTTTTATTAAGGAGACAGAATTACAGATATGGACATGTTTCAAGTGAACGAAAGAAGAAGAAGAAATAGGATTTAATTGGTTAACTGTTTACACTTCGCTATTATCGAAAGGTCACGGTCAATAAAGAAAATGTTAGGGGAAAGGCGTTCAATTCATTCAATGTTTTAAACTGCTTAATATTCTTTTTCTACCTTGAAGAAGTTACTTACTTCAAATATCTCGGGTCGCAAATATGTGATGACAACTCGAGAACTCAAATTAAGCTAAGACTCGAGATAGTGATGGCTGCCATGATCAGGTTGAATATGACTTGGAAAAGTAAGATCAGTATTAGAGTAAAGATCAAACTATTTAGATAGATAGTGTTAAGTATAATTTTATATGGATGTGAAAGTTGGACACTCAATTCAGGTACAGAAAGAAAGGTTCAGGCTTTTCTTGAAAAAGTGTTACAGACGTCTGCTAAGAATTAACTATAGGGCACACAAGGTAAACATATTAGTCGAGCAGCAAATAAACAAGCTTGCAGGTTATTAAGAACCACTTTTGGTAGTGGTGAAATGGCGTAAGCTTGTTTGGTTCTGATATATCAATCAATAAACCCATAACCTTTCAGGGTCGTAGGGGTACCACATTGGATGCTTCATCACACAGAGTCCTCCAGCGAATTATATCTTCAGCGGTGCGGATGAGTGTGGAAATATCTTGCCCTGTCCATTCCTTGATGTTGTCTGTCCATGTCTTTATTTGTCCTCCTCTGCTTCTTCAACCCTCGACAGTTCTGATATATAACAAGACACGATTCGCTTTCTAAAATTATTTTTCAAGGAACTTTCGAGAGTGGAAGGAGGAGAGGAAGACAGAGAAAGTGCTGGTTGATAACATCAAGAAAAGGTCTGTGTGTGATTTTCCTACACTCCTCCAAATGGGTGAGGATAGAGTTGTTTGGAGAGATTTTTGTGCTGATGTCTCCTGTGTGGCACCCCTACGACCCTGATGGGTTATTTGATTATTATTATTATTCTTTTATATTCTTGTCCCATGTCTATGCTAATGCCTTATTTAATTATCTATAATGAAATATAAGAAAACTGTATGCATCTGTCTTTTTTGTGTGTTCGTTAAACTCTTAGACCATTTCACCACATTAATCAAATTTAGAACCTGACCTCATTAAAATTTTTCATAGTAAGCATAAAATTGATATTTTACTACAACTAGGTGTGTCCACATTTGTGTAATATATAGAGGGACGGGCTACTATTTAAAGAATTGATTATTAACCGCCGAAGACGGATGTGTTTGGCCACTGGCGCAAATAAAACGGCAACACAACGTATTTCCATTCTCTGGACTACATTCAACTGGAAATCTTGTAGGACCATTGTCTTGTTACAAGAGAAATCCAGCGGGAGTTTGAGAATGAATGCTGAAGAAGAAGATTATTAAATCCCAGGAATATGAGTTTTTATAAAGCATTTTATCTTCTATAGGTAAAAACTTCCAGTTATGGATGCAAAATTGTGCCAGAGAAGTGCAGGTTCATCTCAGCAAAAAAAGAGAGAACCCTTCACAAAGTAAGGGCATCAAAGTAGATAAGTGAGAACCCTTCACAGATAGCAAGAAATTGACGGTGCAAAATACCACCCCCCCCCCCCAAAAAACAAATACGCTTCGTGACCACTCCATAATGGCTCATGTAATAATAATGTCATACACTGGCCTAAGACAAACAAATATCCGGCACAGATGAATTCATACGAGCCAGTGCAAAGTTCGGACGAGCGAGACTAAAAGTCATTGTTCTCTGGACCCTGTCGTGAGAGCAAAGACCAGGTAGACAGCCAGACTAAAAGGCATTGTTCATTTTCAGCCATCTGTACAGGACGGATCGAACAATAATGGGTTTTCGGATACCAGGCACTCCTTAAACGCTCACACAAAAACGATAGACTATATGTCTAGGGAAATATACAATCCCCATGGAAAGTATTAATGGGTGAAGATATGTTCTTGTAATGACTTCCGCACCACCTTTGTGTATAATGAACAAAGAGGGCGAGACGTGACAGACGTGAAATGGATGAAGCATTTTATTGGTCGGAAGCTTTTGCTAAGTTAGTGAGAACTCGGAAATTTTTAGATTGGATTGGGAAAGCGAGATCTATTGCTATATAGTCAACATCTATTGCCCCGGGGGGGGGGGGGGGACATCACGGGTGAGGACGTTGCAGAAGTCTTGTCCAAAATATCGAAAAGGAGTATCCTGTTAGGGGATTTCAACACACACCACCAGGTCTGGGGATGTCATAACAATGACAGATCTGGAAATATGGTTGTTGAAATGTGCGAAAATAACCTGATAATTCTAAACGATAGATCCCCTACCAGGATAAACCCGGACGTGAAAGTACGAGACTCTGCAATAGATCTCACTATAGTGACTCCCAACCTACAGACATCAGGATGGAACCTGTTGGAGGAATCTGGATCAGATAATCTTCCCATATAAATCACGATAAAAGTAAGACCAACCACCAACTACATGAACACAAAAGCGACATTAAACTTTCACAAAGCACAATGGGAGGACTTTTACTTAGAACTCAACAAACTAAGCATGGATAAAATCAATACAGAAACAGTAGATAGCTTCGCAGAAACACTTACACATGAAATACTCAATACTGCTACCCAACATATCCCTTACATAAATATGCCAACTGAACTAACAAATAAACAAACACCTGAAACAAGGAGAGCATCAAATATAAAAAATCCAGTCCCCTGGTGGACAGAAATATGTGCAATCAAAATAGCACAGCGAAACGCAGATTTAAAAAAAATGCGGAAAAATAAGACAGAGGAAAATATTATAAACTACAAAAACACTTCAAAGAAGTTAAAAGAACTATCAATAAGGCCAAACAAGACCACTGGAGAACATTCTGCCAGACCCTTAGCTTCAGGAACACAACATCAGATGTCTGGAAAAAGCTAACAAGAATAAATGGAAACAGCAAAAGAAACAATGCAGCCTTGGACAACGCACAAGCAAAAACAGACAAAGAAAAAGCAAACGCGCTAGCCAGACAATTCTACAGTCAGCAGCAAAAACAACTTAACACCCCAGGAACTAAACAGAAGAACTAAACTCATTCAAGAAATGGAAACAACACATATAAATTCAGAATCTACATATCTCAACGCAGACATCACAATACAAGAAGTTACTAGTGCAATAGCCAGAAAATCAAACACAGCAGCAGGACCAGACATACTAAACTACACTATACTGAAGAAAGTACCCTCTAACATCATTCAAATGATTACAACTCTATTCAACAAGATATGGGGGGAGGGGAAAAACCCACGTCGTGGAAAAGAGCCAATATAATACCACTCCTCAAACAGGATAAAGACCCAAAAGTAACTGGCTCTTACCGACCCATATCCCTAACGTCGCACCTAGGGAAAATACTAGAAACAGTAGTAAATACGAGGTTAACATTCCACCTCGGAAAATATAACCTATACAGTCCCACACAAGCAGGATTCAGAAAGGGCAGAAGGACTGTCGACCAACTATTAAATTTGGAACATGAGGTAAAAAATGCTTCATGCAAAACAGCAACACCCTGGCTGTATTCCCCGACGTCGCCAGAGCATACGATGAATGCTGGCGAGAGGGAGCCCTGCTAAAAATTAAAAAAAAACAGGAATCCATGGGAGAACCATGAACTACATTAAAAATTTCCTACAGGGACACTTCTTCAGTGTGCAGATCAACAACCATCTGTCCGATGTCTACGAACAAGAAAACTGGATTCCACAGGGTTCTGTTATATCTCCAACTCTATTAACCATAATGGTCAATGACCTGGGGAAAGAGGTGGGAAATGTAAAGAACAGTATATCCCAGTTTGCCGATGACGTAGCCATCTGGACCACCGGGTGAAACACTAAATATCTGAAGGAATCGATGCAGAGACAGCTCAACCTGGTATTAAACTGGATGAGCAGGTGGGGCTTTCAAATCAATGCATCCAAATCCATAGGAATGCTGTTCAGCCGAGGTAACATCCTCAAGGATAGAAACCCAGGTATTCAAATAAATGGACAGCCCATCAAATTTGAGAAAACCACAGGATTCCTTGGCATGACCCTAGATCGGAGCCTGCAATGGGACAAACATATTAACAATATAGTTGACCACAGCAGAGGGGGGCTTAAACATGCAAAGATATATAAAAGGAAGTGGTTGGGGAGCGGACACGCAGACACCGCTCACATTCTACAAATCCTTTATAAGAGGCAAAATGGAGTATGCGAACATTGTATATGAGTCGTCCGCCCCGTCAAATACCAAAAAGCTGAACAATATCCAAAATAAAGCCCTAACCACAATAGCCGGGGTACCACCAAGCACATCAGAAGAAGCACTTCAAGTTGTCCTAGGTATTCTGCCCCTAGGGCTCAGAAGGAAGGAGCTAAGACTGAACTACTGGGATAAAATTGGAAGTGACAGCACACGCCCAGCCTACAAATCTTTCTATGAAGATGTAGAGGGTAATTACAAGCTTACAAAAACCAGATACCCAGCTGGATGGCGTACAAACCAGGAAAAACTACAACATCCAGATATCTGGGACCTGATAACAACTAGGCAAAACCTCCATGGGAACTTGTGCGACCAACAATCGATACACGATTAACGGAAACACTTCCAAAAAAATCTAGAAACTTATAAAGTCCAGAATAGGACTATCAAGCACATTAACGAACACACACAACCATCTCAAAATATACACAGATTGTTCAAAAGGGGATGATGGTACTACGGGGCAGCAGTCGTAATCCCAGAGAGAAGAATTAAAAGGGCATACAGACTCCCTAACAACATTTCTATATTTTCTGCTGATCTTACAGCCATACTGAAAGCACTAGAGCTGATAGGAGACAACACACCGGAGCATACCACGATCTTAACGGACTCCCTATCTTCAGTACAAGCGCTTCAACTTAAGAAAGAAAGTGAACGGCCCGACCTGGTAGAAGACATTCTACGCATACACACATCCTGGCACAATAAAGGAAAACTCCTCACAATTATGTGGATTTCAGCGCATGTGGGTATAGCAGGGAACGAGTTGGCCGATATCAAGGCTTAATCAGGAAGGGCAATAACACAACCTGAAAAGCTAGTACATTCAATGTCCGAAATCAAATCGTTCATTAGAAAGGAAATCAACAAAGAATGGACACTTAAATGGTCAAACAGCTCCAAGGGTAGACATGCCTTCTCCTTCCTAAAAGCTCCAAGAAAAACTCAAATACGGGACGAGCTGAAAATTCCTAACAATAGGAAATACCTAAAGCTCAGACTAGGAGCTGCATTGTTCAAAATAAATGAACCAATATGCGAGGAGTGTTACGAGACAAACTCTATAGAACACTATCTCCTAGACTGCGCCAAATACCGACAACAAAGAACGGCGATGCTAGATTTTTTCAAAAACAACAATATAGAGTGCAATCTAGTAAACACACTAGGCAACAAAGGGGACGTAGATTCAAATAAAATAGTCAAACAATATATATCTCGAACCAAAGAATTAATATAATAAGAAACGAAATTGATAAATAAAAACTCCTATCTTGAAATTGCGATACAGGGTAATCTGATACAAACAAACAAAAACATTATAGATACCTGGTATAAATAATACAACACACGGCAGCTCATACCCACAAGACCAGAACCAGACAGGACAACATAAAGATACCCATAATACAACAGACATGACACTAATAAAACTCCTAAACCCTCATAATACAGACGACATATAACCACCTAGTTCAGATATATAATCTAATAAAAGCAAGAGCGAGGAGTTCTCATACCATAACATAAAAAATTACATCAGATAACAATCACTAATGGGAAGAAAGCTCAACCAACAGACTGAATAAAACAAAAAAAAACAAACAACCTCAAGTATAATTTAGACAAGGGAGGGAGGAGGTCCAAAATACTGGTATTATCGTGAGAATGAAGTATGAAAGGCCAATAATACCGGTATACCGTATATACAGAGACGTACTATCGAGATACGCAACTGTATAAGTATGTAAGGGCATGTAAAACATCTGAGTGCATGGATATTTATGTGATGTAAAATATGTGGATACATGAGTATATGATATGTAAACCACAAGTGTGTATGGATATTTATGATATGCATGTGTAAAGTATTTGGGTGAATGGGTATTAATATGTAAAGTATATGTGTGAATGTGTACTTATATGTAAAGTAAATGGGTGCATGTATATTTTTTTCATATGTAAAGTATATGGGTGCATGTGTATTTTTCATATGTAAAGTTTATGGGTGCATGTGTATTTTTTTCATATGTAAGGTATATGGATGCCTGTGTATTTGTTTGCATATGTAAGGTATATTGGTGCATGTGTATTTTTTCATATGTAAGGTATATTGGTGCATGTGTATTTTTTTCATATGTAAGGAATATGGGTGCATGTGTATTTTTTCATAGGTAAAGTTTATGGATGTATGTGTATTTTTTCATATGTAAGGTATATGGGTGCATGTGTATATGTATGACCATGTGTGTGTGTAAGAACCCATTGCTTAATGGAATAATACTATATGTGTATATAAGCATTGAAGTCGTTTTTTAATTTACATTTATGGAATTTTAAAATTAAAAAACAAACAAACAAACAAACCCAGGTCAAATCATCAGTCCCTAACAGGACAACCCAGGCCATTGGGCCACACTATACGCCCGATATAACTAAAGGAAAACCATTCCACAGTTGAAAGTAGCGTGTCTGACTCTAGACAGACAAATCCACCAACTAACAAACAACAAAGCGAGATCTAGGAAGCGACCAGGTCGGTCGTAAGAAGATCGGCAGTATGGTAGTGCAGGACGGGAAAGATTCCCGGGTAGTTACACGTTTAGTTAGATTTTTTAGTAAGAGTATTTCAGAGTGAGACTTTGAATAGCTCCAAGTTGGGAAACAGTGTAAGTCTCCAGGAAAGTCATATTTCCCGCTGGATAGCAAAGCGGATAATTGGAACCGGCAGTTCAAGGAGTTGAACCGATATTGGAAACCTAATATTCCAGGGCGTAAAAGTAGCATTGCACAAGTCGTGTTACTTGAACTTAGAGAATGTGTGTATCCTCAACAGACAGATAGGATCCAACGATTGCCGTTACGATCACCACACTGTAATATAGAATAGACAGTCCGAAGGTTAAGTAGAAGATTCTTAGCTTGCAGAACAGGACGAATGAGTGCATTAGCAGCAAACCATTGAATTAGGAAATGTTGTATGTCTAAGATTCTGTACATTTGAATTTTTATAGATGTTGTAACATTAAATGTTGTAATCTTGATATTGTAACATTAAACGTTGTAACCTTGATGTTGTAACATTAAAAGTTGTAACCTTGATGTTGTAAATAAATAAACTAGCTATACATATTGGAACTCTGGTGTTTCGCCTCTACATATACTGTCACATGTACCTCAAATATTCCCCCCCCCCCCCACTGTTACATTGTTACCTGGAAGTCGATCGGCTAATTTTGCGTTCATCCTTCCATTGAATGTAGCAACCAACGATGAAATAGTTTGTAAAATATTTTTGCAATCTGGCATAGAGAGGATTTTTAAATGATGTGAATTTATAATCTGGAATAGATATACAATGGTCCATAAGAGATAATTACATACACTTAATACGACTATACAAGATTTAAGAAATAGCAAATCCCTTATGGGAGGTAGAATTGTTATCCTATCTGTAAAAGAACTGACAGAACTATAGTAAAATATATTCAAACAGAACCTTACGGTCATCGTATTTATATAACAATGTTTTGACATTGCTGAGACTGAAACTTGTCCAGGGGGAAAACTGGATTCCGATAAGAAAGTGATTTCTACATTTATCAGTATACAATGTATAACAGAAGAAGTATTTCCAAATTTCATTTACAATTACACAGACTTTTCTAGGTTGTGGGGAAGGACAATACTGGCACCAACAAATATTATTGTCGATTAAATGTAACAGTCTACCTCTCAAATTCTTACACCTGATGTAGTTATACCTCAAGTGCTGCTATAGGTTACATTTGATCACCTTTCTCCGTTCATTCTAAGTTGAAGAGTGCATTGCATACATAGAAGACACGTTGGCTAAAGGGAGAATTCAGTCTTCTTAATGTTTCATTTGACTATTCCCACGATGTTCATTGGTTATTGTAATATACTTTCTCTGACATCTTAAGAAAATCAAGGGAATAGTAAAATGGGTCATTTAAAAACTGGGGTTTCCCTTCAGCAAACATGTTTTCTATTTGCAAGAGTCTTGGTTCAAGTCATGCATAATAAAACTTTGATATTTATATTTCCACCCGGGCAATGCCCGGTGTTACAGCTAGTTGGTGTATAAAACAGAATTATTGACATCAACATTTGTCAACTCCTCATTGTCAACAATTGCCAAACTTTTCCAGACCTCCCTTTCCAATTGTTGACATAATTTTGGGACAGACTCTACTAAGTTTATGTTATATAATATCTCCATAATTGAATTTAGTAATGTGTAGACATTGCTTGGCTTGGTTACAATATGATACAATATAAACTTGTCACAATACTTTACTACTTTCTATATGAGAATTAACTTAACATTGTCACTGCTTTATTACTCTGTCCACTGAGAACAGACCAGTCGAAACAAGAACTATTACAACATCAACAAATATCCCGTACAAGTATTCAAGTATCCTCAGGAACAAAAGCACATAACATGCATATTCGTACACAAGGACATATATAATTTCTTGTAAACATAAATAACAGAGACAGAACAATGTTGCTTCAAATAATATCTTATACAAGTAATTTCAAGCAGGAAGCTTGAGGATAAATGAAACTGAGAACAGACCAGTCGAAACAAGGACTATTACAACATCAACGAATATCCCGTACAAGTATTCAAGTATCCTCAGGAACAAAAACACATAACATGCATATTCGTACACAAGGACATATATAATTTCTTGTAAACATAAATAACAGAGACAGAACAATGTTGCTTCAAATAATATCTTATACAAGTAAATTCAAGCAGGAAGCTTGAGGATAAATGAAACTGAGAACAGACCAATCGAAACAAGGACTATTACAACATCAACAAACATTCCGTACAAGTATTAAAATGTCCTCAGGACCACACACAGAACATGCATATTCTGTCCACTAGAATTAATATTTCCTTTCTATATGTTTATTACTCTGTCTGCTAGAATCTTGTCAGCTTAATCTTGTCACATTGGCTTCATACTTCGTCCAATAATATTGACTTAATCTTCCACCACTGGCTGACTACTTCTTGTTCTAGGACATACATTGTAACAGCTTCGAACGTATCATTCTGATGATTATTTGCAGTAGGTCGTTCTATAAATAGCCATTTGGATATCATTACTACATTTATACAACTGAACCTAATTAGAGGGATATTAGGCTGAGCGATATGCAATCTCGAAGACTGTAGCTTCTATGCGTTAGGGATATACGATTATGCAGATTGTAGCTCGTATGCTTTAGTGATATACAAACAGGAAGGCTAACGAGTCCTCAGTTTTTAAAAATAGTATTTAAAAAACATACATTTTCACTGAAAGGTTTACATCATGATGATTTATAAATATACGAAATGTGTGTTAAAAGTTGATTATTTGTTGCATTTTTCTGTAAATATATTAACTTCTTTAAATACTTGTGTTTTTTTATATTGAAAATGCAGTAACATGTTATAATTGTCAATAACGAACCGATTTATGAAAATATAGCTGCCTAATGATTAGGAAAACAACTGCTAATAATTATGTTTTAAATCCAACTAAACATTTTTTCTAAACAATTACAATAATCTATTAGATGATAGTGGAAAGTACTACATATTTAATATAAAAGAGACAAGTTACAATACATCTTAAGCTACTCCACATCAGCAAGGTTTCCACTAAGTGAAAAGTTGAAGGATAAAAGTATCTCTAAATGAATAAGTGGTCAATAATTTACACAAATCAATAAAAAAAAAAATGCACAGCATTCTGGCGATTATTGCAAAGTGAATCTCAAGAAGGATATTTGATTCAATGTGGACTAAAGTGAAAGGTTAGAAAACACATTAATTGTTTGGTTTGTTTTACTTATTTTACTGGTGTTCGTTTTTTGTTCACTTTATATTGTCCTAAAATTATTCTTAGATACACAAGATAATGCTTACATTTTGTATGCAAATAAAATTTTTATATACATTTCAATGTTATAAAATGACGATGACTATAGTTTGTCTTTATAACTATAACTTCAGGGATATACTCTAATTTAATTTTTAAAAGCGGATGTAACAAATGGTCATCATCACTTGTGATGGACGAACAACATATAACATCTTGACTGTGATGTCTTCAGTGTGATGTGTTGAGTGTGAAATCTTTAGTGTAATATCTTGTGTGTGATGTCTCGTGTGTGCTATCGTGAGTATGTTGTCTTGTGTGACATCTTTTAGTGTGATGCCTTGAGTGTGCTGTCTTGTGTGATGTATTGTATAATGCCTTTTGTGTGATATCTTGAGTGTGATGTCTTGTGTGTGATGTCATGAGTGTTATGTTTTCTGTGCGATGTCGTGAGTGTGATGTCCTGATCCGGGCTCGTTCTTGAGTGCTATGTCTTAAGCATGGTGTCTCTAGTGTGACGTTTCTAATGTGATGTCTTGAGGGTTATGACTCGAACCGTGTTCATTCTTGAGTGTGAGGTCTTAAGTGTCATGATTTGAGCAAAATCAAAAAATGTTTACACAATTTTTGTTTTGAGAGAACAATAACGCGTAATCTATCTCATGAAAATTTTAAAATTAAAAGACTTTCAAGTTCCTCGGTACGAACAGTTCCTCGGTATGACCAGTTCTCGGTATGAACATTGTAAATATAAAAATATTGATATTTTTTGAATATAATAATATTAACTTCAGTTTCGAATTTCTCTGCAGGGCTATGGCTACAATTGTTTAATTTACCCGCCGGGCATCTGACATCAATTAATAAACTGTTATTCAACAAAACGTTTAACTTGGCAAATATATTCTTTCTGCTTTTTTGTTATATATGTCTATCTATCTATCTATCTATCTATCTATACGATGTGGTCCTTGTTTGCCTTCCGGCGTCAGGGGTGGAAGAGTTCTCTGGAGATGGCCTTCCTGTGTGCTGTTTGCAAGGTTGTTCCTGTGGCTTCTTTGATTCTTGTTATGTAGTCCTTCGAAAAGGTTATTATGCTTATCAGCAGGAAATGCTATTAACATTTTAATAGACAAATAGACAATCAAGAAGATTCAAGTTTGTACACGCCACCAACACACAATCACGAAGATTGTACATTGTATATTATGTATTGTCTATCTCCAAGTAATGTTGTCGTAACTTCTACACTTGCTGTAGAGCGTAGGGATTTGTGAACGAGATGTGGTCTACATTCAAGAGCCAGATGTATTGCTCGAGTTGTGGTGTAGTCATGTTTATTCAGGATGGTCTTGATGTAGTCTATCCATCTTTTCCTCGGTCTGCCCTTGGCTATACATCCTGATTCCAATTTGTTATAAGCTCTTATGGGAAGTTGATTTTTCATCCTCATAAAATGTCCAAACCATTATATCTGTTGTCTCTATATATTCGATATATGATGTTATACCTATTATCTTTCTGGTGTGCGTATTGCGCATTTTGTCAAGTTTGGTGACTCCAATAGCCTTCCTTAGACATTTCATTTCGCAAGTTTCTATCTTTTTTTTCTTCTTTGTTTGAGAACCCATGAATTTCGAGCTATTAGCTCTTACTTTCTATGTGCAGTGGTGTGGTTTTTCCGAGCTTTATTTCATACCTAGGAGACTCCAGCTTTCGGCTTAGTTCACTGACTATTGAAGAAGCCTTCTACTCAGAGGGAGTCTATAATTGTATAGATGACACACTACAAAGCTTCCATAAGAGAATCAATATGCTGGCATTCCATCTACTAAAGTTTTCTGTTGCATGGGGGGGGGGGGGGGAGGGTTGTCTAGTGAGACATGGTGGGACATGCGTAATGATCTTTCTCTTATGTGCAGATTTCAGTTGCCAAGTCTTCCATTGGTAGTATAGTGTTCGAATAAAGATTCTCTTAATCATTTGTTTCTTTACTTCCATGTTAATTTTTAGGTGCAATAGCAGAGGTTACAGCTGATATGTCACAAAATTAACTTTTTGAATTCTGGTTTCTATCTCTCTATCGAGTCTTTCGTCCTTTGTGAAGATATTTCCTAGGTAATTGAGACCTTTGATTTGTTTTGTTTTTGTTATCTATTTGGATGTCTAAGTGATCTGTTTATCTCGTTATTTGCATAGTTTTGTCTGTTATTTGTTAATCCACATGTTGTATTTATTGCATACTCATGATAGTGAGTTGATGTGAGCTTTTACATTTTCTTCGTCGTCGTATACGATGCTTTGTTTGTTTATTGTCTATCCCTATGTGAATGATAGTTGATCGTATCCACACTTGCCGTTAAGCATAGAGGTGGGATCGTAAGTTGTCGTTCCTAGGTTAGACATGAAGCCTCGTTTACATTAAGAAACATGTTTGCTTAAGGCTATTTTTAATGTTCTCTATCCACCGTTTTCTTGGTCTATCGTTGGCTTTATGTCCGAATAATTGTGTTTGTTTTGCTCTTTGATTAGCAATATTGATTGCTCTTTTTTTGGTATTTAGGTTGGGTTCATTCTGATAAGGTGACGAAACCATTTTACTTGCTGTCTTTCAATATATTCAATGCATGATATTATGCCAACTCTTTTCTTAATACCTTCATTTCTTATTTTATCACGTTTAGTAGGCCTAACCATTGCAGCTTTTCTCAGACACTTCATTTCACATGTAACGATTTTCCTCTGCTGCGAGGCTGTTAAAGACCCTGTTTGACATTGGTAGCAGAGTGTTGGTATAAAAATTGTGGATGTTATCTGTCTTTTGATAACATCTTGATCTTTGAGTCAAGAAGTAATGATGACAGTTCGTAGGTTGCTGTGTTTGCTCTCTGACACCTTATTTCTATTTCTCTGTCTTACATTTTCGGAAAAAATGCTGCCTAGATATTTAAATTCTTTGGCTTGTTTCACTTTGGTGTTATCTATTGCTACATCTATTGGTATTGCAGAATTGCTAATTTTCATAACTTCTGTTTTTTTGTACGTTAATTTTCATGTAGTACTTCTTATAAGCTAACAGCAATACATTAACGTCGTTTTGCAAATTTTCCTATCTTGTATATTAGACTTTGATCGTCGGCAAATAGTAATTCGTTTATTTGATTATTATCAAGTTTCTTATCAGCTTTATTTGAAATTTTTTTCTCTTTGTTGACGTGCGTTTCTAGTATTGTTCTGTCCATGTATATATTGAAAAGTAGAGGGAAAAGCACGCAGTCTTTGCTTGTGCACGTCACTAATACAATCAGGAAGATTCTAGTTTGTATGTAAGTTGACATTTTTATTTTTACTTGAATATGTACAAACACCGATGTGTTGGTTGGTCCAGAAGGGGAGAAAATAATAGCGATATTGTTATCTGTCATCCATGAAGTAAGAGCCGACTAAGGAGGTTTTGAGATGGAGTTTGCTGTCTCATCCCGTAGAGGTCAAAGTGACACAGAAACCATGCTGAAGTCTGATGTGACAGACCATATGGCGCATATATCGCTGCTAAATTGTAAACCATACTCAACGACTATTCATTCTCTTGACTTTCTTTTCTAGCCATGTGTGCCGAGAGGCGTCTAGGGTAGCCGAAGATTTCTGTACCTTGCCAGTTGGGAGGCTTCAGTGGAATTTAGATTGTGTTTCTTTAAAATATCTGTGATGTTCTTGATCCACCTTATCTTGGTCACCTTACGCTCTAAATCCGAGCATTTTCTGGACTACTTTCCGCTAATCTGAAAGATTTTGAGAATTAATACAGAAGAATAATAATGTACAATGAAGAAGATTGGGTGCGACAGTTTTTTTTCTCTTAAATAACGGTATGCTCTTGCAGATGGCTTTCTGTCCCACTATTTGATTGTATTAGAAATACGTTGTAGTACGAATTTGTCTTTCGTTTTCCAAAGTTTTACTTTGTAGTCTATATTTGTGCTTCTCATGCTTTTTTATATGGGGGAGGTTCAGAGCAGTGTTACCACTAATGTGTGTTTGTTTTCCGCAGTAATGAGGTTTTTCGATCAGGCCCGTGTAAACGCTGTTTCTAAATCATTTGGTGTCATGCCTCACAAGCACTTCGGTTTCATCCTCAAGTCTTGATTACAATTTCTCGGCACAACTTGAGCGTATCTTTATCTGTTTACATGCCCTACGAAAATCTAATATTCTCAACACTGGTAGCAAGCTGTCGTTCGTGTGCCTTGCGTTTCAAAACTCACTTCTAGAACATATCCCTCTTGCTAAGTTCTTTCAACTACACTAAATGTGTTCACCCCGTGTCAAGTTTTTTCTTTAGACCGTGGCTCCCTCCTGATGTTCAGTTTCTGCCCTAGACTACACTCCTCTGCCCATGTGATATAACTTATCACGTAATCCTGTCTCCTGCTTTGCCATTGTCCGCTGAAAAGCAACAACATCAAAACATTGATCTACTTCGCTAATCCCAAAACTGCTATAGTTATAGGATAATGATACGTAATTAACGAGGCATTAGTTTCTAAATGGATCTAAGGATATTTCACAGTCGCCTGTGCGATCTTCTGTCATTTCCAGCCAGATAACATAGTAATAATGAAACCATATTGTTCATATACACGCCAGAAACACAATGAAACATTTGCCATTGGAATGGGTATTTCCAGGCGCTAATAGTTGGATATTGTAGGTGTCGTAGCCAGTGTGTATGCAACAGGAATGACGAAAGATGGGAATGGAATAAATATCAACACGTCCAAATTTATTATATCATTTACTAGTACACTATAGATCTTATGTTATTTTCCAAGAATCTGGGGTTTTCTGTACAGTTCTTTAAAAAAATAATGTTAGTCGGTTGATGTTTCATTAATTGTCCATAAAGGTTTCACAAAGCCTCACGGAGCATACAAATCAAACAAGGAGTTTGAGATCATTACAGCAGCTCAAAAATAACACTCTGGGATGTTATTTACTATGACGATTACTGTGTTAGACTCTCAAACTATTCTTCGAAGTTTCTAAAATGAACGGTATCGATATGAGTTAGATCATCTATAGCTGATGTTCACTTCGTTGGTAACATATATATTTATTGGCATACATGCCTACGAGGTAACAAGAAACATACTGGCTTGCATCTATAAACAGAGGAGACTTAATGAAACTGCTTCATGGATGAATGCCGGTGAGGGACATTATGATCTATTATATTTCTAACAGCGAACTGGAAAACTCGATATTAAATGGGAATGAAACTGATAGACATTTTCATAAACTGTGGAGAATTAGGAATGTAAAGCTCCATCGAATTATAAATGTGCATATTTTTTTATATCTGCTGGGAGAGACAACACTGTGGATCTGACAGGGTACAATCAAATACCAATTTATTAACAATGAGCCGGGTGAGATATTCATATTTGTAACCATTTACATAAAGGGCGTGAGTCATGTGCCATTGGATCATCAGCCATCGTTTGACATTTGTATAATTTGAACAATTTTGATCATTGTTTCTGAGAGTGATGTTAGTCATTTAATGTGTCCCCGTGTTGTGATGTATGCTCCTATTAATAGAAGACATGGAGTCCAATTTGATTATAAAAGTGCTCCTTTGACCATACAATATAATGGAGATTGTGGTTCAGGTAATCCTGTCACCACGACTTCAAACAGCTGAACAATTTGCAGAATGAATGGAAACGTATCTAATATTGAGCGAAAACTATATAAAACTGTGTTAATCAATCCAGAATTACCACTACCTATAGCTGTAGTTTGGATTACTTTGCTTTCAACATTTCTGTATGATATATATATATATATATATATATATATATATATATATATATATATATATATATATATATATATATATATATATATATATATATATATATATATATATATATATATATATATATATATATATATATATATATATATATATATATATATATATATATATATATATATACAGTGTAAGGTTTATATGGATGTGTGAATGGGAATATTTTAATATACAATGTACGATTGAGGGGGAAGGGGGTTGTGCACACCATAAAATACCATTTATCGTTGTTGTAACAATGGGTCATTGACAAAACAAGCAATAACAAGAATATTCGAATTTGTCTCTACAAATAACATTGTTGAACATGGGTCGAGAACCTATGACTCGCGAGTCAGATGTGCTCTATCTATGGCTGCAATTGGCTCGTAGACAAATGTTGGATTATAAAGAAAAATATTTCTTTAGATTCCTTTGATCTACATATTAACTGTATATCAATTTTTCATTCTACAAATGAGCTGAAGTCTACTGCAGCTCAGCACCAGAACTGGTAAAGGAGATAAACTCCACTGACATAAAAGACAGAAAAATAGTAAACCTGCATTCACTGTAAACAGTTTTAAACATAAGGCCTAATGTATGGCTCTCAGATAATTACTTTTCAAAATATCTTGTGTCCATGGATCTCTCAGACAAAAAAAGGTTCCCGACCCCTGTTGTAGAATGTTTTTTTAGTATAAAGTTCTTGAGAAATCGTTAAACTCTCTCTCTCTCTCTTTCTCTCTCTCTCTCTCTCTATCTCTCTCTATCTATCTCTCTATGTATAAGCTGGGTGGTGTTTTTTCATTGAAACAGGATCTTATCACCATGTTGAACGGTGATGTTGCTTCAGAGTTTGCGTAGTTCTAGATGTCGGTTTGATTTAATATGGTTGTATAGTTCAAAGTCTGGATTTGTGTGGACTTATAATAATAATAATTTAAATACTAATAGTAAGAAGAAGAATAACAATCCGTCAATCCGTTAGAGTGGTAGAGGTGTCTCGCTAGAAACAGGACAAAAACCTTCCAAAAGTTACATCTTCGATCATATGGACGTGTGTGGAAAAATGTGCATTCCTTGATGTTTTCAAGTCATGATTTTCTTCGCCGACTCTGTCCCATAATGCACCATCAACTGTTTCCTGTAAAATAATTTGTGAAATTGAATTGTACATTGTTGCATGTCAGAAATACGCACGCTAACTCTATTTCACAACTTTCAGCAAGTGGCTTCTATCGACCTATAAGTTGAGTTGCTTTGTCTGCAACAATTACATCTGTTTTATGTTCTCAAGCAAATTTCAACACGCGCCTGTTGCACGTGCATTCAAGATTCTTTCTATATCGCCAGCAAATCTTCAGCTATCTTTATATCAACACTTGTCTTCTACTCCAAAAGGGAATGGGTCGTGGTTTTAATGCACTCCCGATGCATGTTACAGATAACAGAGTGATTTTTCTTTCATATATTAGACATAGCGATTCACCAGGCTCAATCAAATATCATACGTCGTGGAAGCCACACTTCTTAGTCGTCTTTTATGGCATGCATTGCATAATTCTTTGCTTCTTTTTGGGGGGCTCTGGTAACACACGGGCTTCCATTACTTAAAATTTCGTTTCACTTGTATATATCGTCTAGCCCAATGCATCAGAAAAATAAGAGACGGGGGATGTTTGAGGCCTGCTGCAGGCAACCTTCGTTGCGGAGACGGTACTTCATGATGAACATTAATGTACAACAGGAATGGGAAAAAAATAAAATCACGTGCCATTTTCGGCCCGTCAAGTCATTTTTAATGTCTCGCAGAGCAGATTTAACTTTACTATATGCATTGGCCTGGAGCTCACAAAATAACATATAAGCTATTTCAGGCAAGATTGTAAGTGATTATTAGAAAATTATTACGTAACACATGTGATGTTGAAAGTGCAACATGTTCTCAAAACGAACGAAACAAGTGCATTGGAGAGAGTAGTGGTTTTCCGAACCCCGCCAAAAACGGATGGGGTATTGGCATATACGAGAGATCCAGTTGGTGTTTGAAAATGAACACTGAAGAAGAACAAGGATCATTCAATGATTGACATGAAAAGTAACAAGTGGATTGGATCTTTTAGTTTGATCATAAGGTGATGCGTTTGATCACTGGACTTTAGAGCATTCGGACATTCCTGTTTCCAGGTGTGACCTACTCTCAGTGGAATTAACTTTAATGTGACTCGTCGACCTCGTGAGATTGTCTACCTTTGCTTTACAGCATATGCAATATCCAAGACTTCATAATCTTATTCCATTAATTACGGTAAAAAATAAAATAATATGTAGCATGGGAAATGAGGTCTGCCAGAAGTATTACATGACAGCTCTTTCTTCTCTTCAAATACGGTAAACATGGGCAAAAGAAATTGAGATTTTCAGGGATGTCTAACGCTGGAAATGTTAAAAAGTGTCTTATAATTTTAACAACAAAACTAAGATATCTCTGAAACATGCAGATAAAAAGTTATAGACTTATTGTCCAACCTGATTAATCTATTCTTGTGACATGTCTGGAGAATGAACATAAGTTTATTCATTTCTACTTAGTCCGATATATTTTTAAATTACCAGCGACTTTTAGGTTGATCGAACCTAAGAAAATGAGTACCAGATCTTCTGAGATAGCAAAGGCATTGGAAGTAATACTGACTACACGATACCTGTGTGCGCCATTGTTCGGTGAAAAATACGGGCTTAAACATTGTATTCCCCAATATCGCACAATATCCTGGTAACGGGAAACTTGACTAGTCTGATAAATTATTCTTTTAGATGTAATATATTTTGAAAAAAAAACAAATGGTTTTAGTGAGTATTTTTACATTAATCAGAGTATGGAATTCATGGCGATTGTATTCAGAAGGCAATAATTTTCAAATGTCTTCTGATAATTGAAAGCAGATTGAAGAAAGTCAGAATGTTATGGAAATTGTTTAATATTTTGTTTTTTGTCGTTGGTTGTACAATAAATAAACAATAAGAAAAGCTCAACCACTTTGGGCAAGAGGAGACGGTGACTATGTATGGTTATTGTTGTATTTTTTCGATCCGCAGGATTACGAGCATTAAAGCTTGTGTTTCCTGTGTGTAATAGGGAAACATGTTTTATACATATATTTCTTAGTGACATGCACTACTTTAAGAAGAAGATTCAGCTCAAACGGGTTTATGTAGTTCCACCATTTTGTTATACAGGCATAAAATCCACTTAGAAGCCTGCGATCATTTGATGGCATATATATTTGTAATATTGGTCTAGATTTGAATAGATAGTTCACAGTACTGCATGGCCACAATATGGTCACTTGATATACATAGAGTTATATGTTTAAAAAAAACACCAGTCAACATTTTTGGCGTGCTTTTTATCATATTCTCACACGTTTTATCTCATTTTCATCGGCTTTATCGTTCCCATGAATTCTTCATATTCGTGAGCATTATATATATATGTACATACAATTACAACTACTATATATATATATATATATTGTAAAAACAAGTACATCATATATATGTACACACATTATATATATATATATATATATATATATATATATATATATATATATATATATATATATATAAACATATATAAACATATATATAGGAAATACATGCATAGAAGTTGCATCTAGCAAATTCACTAAATTAACTAATATCTGGAAATCCAGAGATCTAGGAAGACACACCATGTAAAAGCTATTCTACTTATGTATTGTTTTTCATATTAAAATATGGAAGTGAAAGCTGGAAATCAACTCAAGCAACAGACCACAAATTAAACAGCTTGCAAAACAGATGTCTCCGAAACTGATGAACATAAAATGGAGCGATTTCTTCACAAATAGTGACTTAAGAAACAAAATACACTAAGAATATGTGTCAAACGTCATAATGAAAGGCTGATGAAAAATCATGGGTCACGCTTTAAGACTAGATGAAACCAGAATAAACTAACAAGTCCTTATGTGGACACTTGGGGATAAACCGAAACGAGGAAGGCCTAAAACAACCTTAAAATACACCATACTTAAAGAAGGGGAATTATTAGGTCGCAAGACTATGCAAAAACTAAAACTGCAGGCAGCGGACCGCAACACTTGAAAAATCAAAACATCTGCCCTATGTGCCGCCTGCGACACGAAAGAAAAAAAATAACAAACTTGTTTTGTGTATCGATTGCCGAAACTTACGAACGAGTAGCTCTTACTTTCTATGTACAATCCCTTCTTGTCATGTGTCCATAGCAATCCAGCTGTGGACCATATTCATTGGTATGAATGGAACAGCCAGATTGTATGTCTACATACAAGGGGACTATCCATTTATGCAGGACTAACATGTTTTACTGATTTTGGGCTCTCCCAATGAATTAAAACCTCCTGCACATAATTGCTTTTCACGATAACCACATTCGCCACCTGTTCATAGCTGATTTTCCAGCGTATCTGTGCAATTCTGGGTTCTCTCAATGTTGCACCACAAAGAGAAACACACATGTACAGATGGAATGCGCGGGGTTTCCAATAGAGGAAAGCTTTACCATATTGGCATGCCATATACTGAGAATTTAATGCTGCATAATGGTTGGTCTGATAGGCCAATAGTAAGACGTTCAGACCTTATATATATATATTATTGATATATTTTCTTATATTCTTGAGAACATTTTTAATATTTACCTTGTTTAATCTGTTGATATAGCCTGATTTGGCTATCCAATCGCAGAAATGGTGTTTGCTTCCACCATTTAATCATCATTATTCTTATATCATCTGTACGATCCATGTTCATATTTTCTAGCATGTCCCGAAAAGCACATAGATACAGAATTGGACAAGTTTAACAATACTTGATGAAATAAAACTCCCATTAGCAATGCTGACATATATACACAATTGAACAAGTTTGATAACACTGCAATGATAATTATATTTTTTGTTCACTGTTTATTTCAGGTATACGAAAGAAGGTTATAGTCGGTGTCACTACAGCTGTTTATCTCTACTCAGCCTGGACCATTTACAATTTTTCCAGTGATGTACCAATCCTGAATAAGAAAAATTGTCCTAACGTTCAGAGCAGCTGCCAACAGAACGTTGTGGACGGAGATGCTTTTCAAACAATTTCTCACGCATGTTATACACACATGAATGTTTCACCCTCACCCGAGACAGTTCTAGAACACAACAATAACAGTGATATATCTATAAGCTACAAGAACAAGTGGGTCGGATTTTCAGAGATTAATGGATGCGACTGTGTGACTATGTTTAAAATTCCTGTGAATTCCCACAGCCTGTTGCAACAAAAGGTTCGCCGCATTTACCCTACACAATTCTTGAACGAAACAAATAACTGTCAACATTTTCAGACGAAATATGGTTTCAACAGATATCCAAGAGCCTCAAATGAGGAGTTGGAGTTCCCCGTTGCATTCATTATTTTGTTTCATAAGGACCTAGATCAGGTAATATGCAATATTGACATCATTAGATAGTATAATTAATGTCCTTAGATATTATAAATTATTGACATTATTAGATATATGCGTGCAAAGTTATTGTCTGTTGTCTATCCCCAGGTGAATGATTGTTGATCGCATTCACACTTGCCGTTAAGTGTAGGGGTGGTATCTTAAGCTGTCGTTTCAAGGCCAGATGTGTCGCCGAGGTTGCATTTAGTCCATGTTTGTTCAAGGTTATCTTAATGTTTTCTATCCACCGTTTTCTTGGTCTACATTTGACTTTACGCCCGGATATTCTTGTATTATATGCTCTTATTGGTATTTGGTTTGGCTTCATTCTCATAAGGTGACCGAACCAATTTACTTGCTGTCTCTCAATATGTTCGATACATAATATTATACCAACTCTTTTACTAATTTCTTCATTTCTTATTTTATCTAGTTTGCTAACCATTGCAGCTTTCCTCAGACACTTCATTTCACATGTGACGATTTTTCTTTGCTGCGAAGCTGTTAAAGACCATGTTTGACATTGGTAGCACAGTGTTGGTATAAAAATTGTAGATATTATTTGTTTTTAATTTCCATCTTGATCTTTGGATGAAGAAGTAATGGTGAAAGTTGGTAAGTCACTGTGTTTGCTTTCTGGCACCTTGTTTCTATTTCTCTGTCTAGTCTTCCATCTTCGGAAAAAATGCTGCCTAGATATTTAAATTCCTTGGCTTGTTTCACTTTAGTGTTATCTATTGTTATATTCATTGGTGTTGGAGACTTGCTAATTTCCATAACTTCTGATTTTTGTACATTAATTTTCATGTTGTACTTCTGACATGCTAATAGCAATGCATTGATGTGCTTTTGCAAAGTTTCCTCATCTTTGTATATTAAATATACGCAAAAAGTATTGATATCACATACTATTATAAAATATTGACATAATTAAATACGAGTATATAATATTAACATACAAATATATTATACGGACTTACGGTCAAAATGAGAATGTATGTGATTTCCTCTGTGAATTCTGTGTAAACATGACTTTTATGCTATAATGAGACTGTGCTACGAGTTAATTTGTAGTGAGATATCATCATGATTTTCATGACACGTTCATAGGTGATTCGATCTCATATTCAGTATGTCCTTCAGCGTGTGGTAGCTGACTGTTCCTGATCTGTTTTAGTTTATTACTCTTCTTCTGATTCATTGAGTCTTATATATTTAAAAAAAGTTTATATGTGAAGGAAAGACTGGATGATCTAGCACTGGGATTAATTAAAACGACGCAGTTTTGTCCATTATGGAAAAATTATAAGAAAACAGTGTCGAGCAGATCTTCCCATAAAATCAAGAAATTTGTTAAATCTTTACACTGTACTATTGGAGCGAACTAAATATTACCTACAAATAAACACACCAATCACCAGTCTCAAAGAAAAAGACAGATGATCTTCAGGAATTAACTGTCACAATAAACATGATCCACGAAGAATGTCCAGAACAATCATGCATACATGCATTTACGGATGGATCAGCTACAATCTAAATCAGAAATGGAGGAGCTGCAATCTTTATAAAATATCCTGACCAGTGCCTTGAAACAAAGTCCATCACCTCAGGAAAGTACTGCTCTAATTACAATGCTGAAGTTCAAGCAATGGTTGGTTGGTTGCTGATCCAGCGGTCCATGGGCTCATGCCCTTTGATTATATTGCTGGGAAGTATGCGGATTTTCGGCCCACCCCGGGACAGAGCCAGAGAATAACTATCACACCTCCAGGAAGGTAGGTTCCAACCTATGCACTGCTCCTAGCCACTGTAGCCAAGATAGGGTTCACTGTGCTCATTCCCCGCCACCAATTGACTACTGGTTATGCCACCAATTGACTACTGGTTATGCCGAACTTCTCTATTGCTCCAGGCATGCAACCAAATGTTCAAGTCAAAAGGATTGTCACATCCTGAGTCACTGTGCCTCTATGATGTGTTTCAGCCATAGGAAAAAAACAGGCTGTCAGTTTCCTCCTCCCCAGTGCTGCACAGTACATCTCTGACTCTCTCCCAACCACAGAGGGTGCATACATATATATTCTGGTTAACATGAAACACATTTCAACAACAAAATAAAAGCATAATTGTATAGATGACGTGCCATGAAGCTTCTCTAAGAAGAAACTTCAATATAACGGCATGTCATCCACTAAGGTTTTCTGTTACATAGGTGGTATGTCTAGTGGGCCATTGGTGAGACCCACAGACACAACCACATGCGTAGGTTCAAGCAATAGAACAGGCTGCCCTCATGAAACTAGACATTGTATCTGAATGTCAAGAGATGGTCATCTTCGCACATGCACTATTATTTCATCAGGCTCTCAAGGGTGGTAAACTACAATATGTAAAAGACAAACTAAACGTAGCAAGCAAATAAAAGCTGGCCAATGAGGGAGGAGAATGTATGCAGGAAGACAGCGAAGTCACATATCAAGAGAAGAAGAAGGCTATACAAACTATTAGAAGTGAACATAGCATGATACAAGACGCATACCACTATCTAAATCGAATGGAATAGGTCACCATACTTCGCTTGACGGCCAGGCTACAATCAATCAAGTGCCATGCCGAGTGTCGTAGGCGATTATGTTTCTCCACAACTCACTGTCTCTTGCTAATATAACTCTTGTTAATAAGTTCAGTTGATGACATCTTTTTTGTGACACAGTGACAACCAATCCAGAAATCTCTCACTTTGTATTCCTCTATCGCTTCTCCCCTTGATCTTTCTGGTGGTTACTATAGGACACAACCGATGAATAAACTGTGCACTTGTGGAACAGAAGAAGGTATATCGGAGCAAATTCTGCAGAATTGTTCATAGTATAAACAATTGAGAGAGATGTTCTCACTCAAGCAAAGATATATTGAATCAAAGAAGAGCTTCAGAAAACGGTGTATTTCTTCCATAAGATTTGTCTGTCGGTGTTGACATCACGTAGCTTCAAGTAGGAAGAATGAGGACAAACGAAAATAATTATTACAGCTGACGGGAATTGAACCAGTTCCGTTATAGCGACCTACCGCTAGAACGGACCTGGTTCAATTCATATCAAGTAGCGAACACAAGAAGAATATGTGTTTCTAGTGATTAACAAAACTTCCCTATGTGTTTTCATGTTTAACTTGTAGTAACGCCTTAATTTTTCTTTTTTGCAGATACCACGTATGCCATTGGTAGCATAGTGATGGATTTATAGCTGTTTTGTATAATGCTGTTTGTATGTTCATGTTGACATTAATTACATTTAAAAAATAAAAAGGATTATTACTACGTGTGTTGATGTGCATGTACTCAGACATTTCTTCTACCACGCTGTTTATTTATAGGTATTGTTCTTGCTACGTGCTCTGTACCATGCGCACAATGTGTACTGTCTGACCATGGACACCAAGGTTAGTATCGAATTCTTTGAGACAGTCAGATCTATCACAAGATGCCTGCCCAATGTGTTTGTTGCCAGCAAGTTAGAGAATATCGTCTACGCTGGTTTCACGAGACTTATGGCTGACATTGATTGTATGGATGACCTTCTGAAACATCCAGTACAATGGAAGTATGTCATTAACATGCCCGGACAACAATTCCCCCTCAGGTAAAAACTTATAATTGATACCACGATTCAATGGTGGCTTCTTATGTTTTATGACGTCAATGATCTGTAACTTCGTATCATCTAAAAACATAAATAAATGGGTAGATCAAGTGTGGGCAAACTGAGGCCGTGGGGCGAAATCAGGCCCTCATGTCACTTTATCTGGCCCGCCAAGCTGATCTAAATCTGCTATATGCACTGGTTCCTGAGCTCAGAAGAGAATACTTGGAGCTTCCACTAAAAGAAACTGTTGGACCCATACTAACCGATAAATACGTAAACTGGCCTGACGACAGATTAGGTTGCCCATCTCCGCTATAGATTTTCAGTTTTTCATGTTGTTTAAGAAAGTTACACAAAATATTCTGGTCAAACAAAATTACTCAAGAGCTGGTAACTAGGGGTAATGCGAGGGATACGACAACCATTGTGACAGAGATATGCAATTGACGTGACAACGTACTCAGAAGATAGATGGTATCACACTGACGATAACACGACGAAGAGCAGTAAAGGTAGAGACGATGGTCATTGGTCAGACCTAGTGTGAGCTCCAAGAGATGCCTGTTGACAGGGGAGAGTTTGTCGTGGTCATTCAGGATTGTAAACGCCGCAATGATCAGAGTCTAATTTGATATACTTGATCAAGAGAAAAAGTAGAAAAATAAGATCAACTGAGAGTCCTGGTTCCACATTAGCTTCGTCTCAATTTGTATGTGTCTTTTCCTTACAGTTGTAAGCAATCGGAGTCACGATGTCTCAAGTGATATGTGTCTTTTCCTTACAGTTGTAAGCAATCGGAGTCACGATGTCTCAATTGATATGTGTCTTTTCCTTACAGTTGTAAGCAATCGGAGTCACGATGTCTCAAGTGATATGTGTCTTTTCCTTACAGCTGTAAGAAATCGGAGTCACGATGTCTCAATTGATATGTGTCTTTTCCTTACAGCTGTAAGAAATCGGAGTCACGATGTCTCAATTGATATGTGTCTTTTCCTTACAGCTGTAAGCAATCGGAGTCACGATGTCTCAATTGATATGTGTCTTTTCCTTACAGCTGTAAAGAAATCGGAGTCACGATGTCTCAAGTGATATGTGTCTTTTCCTTACAGCTGTAAAGAAATCGGAGTCACGATGTCTCAAGTGATATGTGTCTTTTCCTTCCAGTTGTAAGCAATCGGAGTCACGATGTCTCAATTGATATGTGTCTTTTCCTTACAGTTGTAAGCAATCGGAGTCACGATGTCTCAAGTGATATTTGTCTTTTCCTTACAGCTGTAAGCAATCGGAGTCACGATGTCTCAAGTGATATGTGTCTTGTCCTTACAGTTGTAAGCAATCGGAGTCACGATGTCTCAAGTGATATGTGTCTTGTCCTTACAGTTGTAAGCAATCGGAGTCACGATGTCTCAAGTGATATGTGTCTTGTCCTTACAGTTGTAAGCAATCGGAGTCACGATGTCTCAAGTGATATGTGTCTTTTCCTTACAGTTGTAAGCAATCGGAGTCACGATGTCTCAAGTGATATGTGTCTTGTCCTTACAGTTGTAAGCAATCGGAGTCACGATGTCTCAAGTGATATGTGTCTTTTCCTTCCAGTTGTAAGCAATCGGAGTCACGATGTCTCAAGTGATATGTGTCTTTTCCTTACAGCTGTAATCAATCAGTCACAAATTCTCATGTGACATTCGTCACTTCGTTTATTGATTAGTGTCTCGTGGTGTATTTCTGCCATTGTATATGTGTGTATTCCTCCTTTGTTTAGTATAAACGAAGCTTATATCACAGTGTTAGCGGAAACAGTAGGTCAATCTAACGTTAGTAAACGCAAGTTTAGCAACCAGGGGGACTTCTACTTCATAGTGCAAATAATATAGTCACTGTATTCTTTCCAGGCATGTCGTTGGAGGCGACTAAGGAACGTTGGCTGATAGGCTGACAACCTGTCACCAATGAAATAACCATGATGGGCACATCTTATCCTGTCTCAGTTTTTTACTTTTATCTTCTATCAAATAATCCCCATGGATGGCGAAAAGATACAGACCAGCGGACACGTCATCTTTGTCCTTTTGTAGTAGACTTCCAGGAGACGGAGAATCCTAGATGTACTATCAGTACGAGTGGGTCAACAAATTTGATTTTTTGATGTGAAGAAATGTTATCTAGTCGTGTTGTGCGATATAATGGTTGCCGGTGCTCTGTGCTTGCTTGAGCAGAACTCTGTTGGCTGGACTATGCCACATATCCACTTCAAGGACCTCGCGTTGACCTCGACGATGATCTCACAAATTAATGATGAGATAGTTGGCCCAGAAGTGTGAGCTGTGCTCCTAGCAGGACGTGATCATCCCGGGATACTGGCCCAGTGGAATATGTACCTTTAGAAACTAAACATGCATTCTTAAACATCCCTAGCACAGCTATGCCTTTGAGACAATCGTACATGTGACCGGGTGTCATCTCAGCTCAGTCAGTCAGTTCCTCTTTTGCCAAGTTTGGCACATAGGGCAGGATGTCATAGTTCTCATGCCTGTCGATCAGTTGCCAGGGATTGTAGGTCTTGTGCATTTATGCCTGTTGATTTTAGTTCATTCATAAAAGTTCATAAAAGCTACACTACTGAAAAGAACCTGTGCTTTTGTCAGAAAGAATGTAGGCTGTCAAGATCTATCTGATAATAGCTAAAGGGATTATTTTATCATCATGAACGTTAGTAAAACATTATGTATGTCTTAATTGAAAATAATAATTACGCTTTAATCTCTCAGAACCAACCTTGAGCTTGTAAAAATTCTCAAAATTTTCAACGGAGCGAATGATGTGGAAGGCCTCATAGGGAATCGTAGAGTGCCTGCCAGATATGAGATTCAGCACACATATGTTATCAGAAACGAAACAGGTATGTTCAAAGTGTTTGAATAATAAAAACTAGTTCCTCCTGATGCATCCAAGACGATCCACCTGTAAACATGTCTATCTATTTTTTTTCTCCTTGCAAAGAATGATGAATGTCTGAGCCTCCTCGATGGAAAACGCACGTTCTATAGATTCTTGTTCTTTTCCACAGTTGCAGAAGTAAGAAGGTAGCGCATATCTACACTTGCCGTCTCTCTGATATGCAAGGATCATGCGCATTATTTCATTATGCACTCACTTTAGTCACTTTATTTGTGTATGGGAAAGTGTATAGATAGGGTCAAAGTATGTTCAAAAGCAGAAGGGATCAGAACTTGGTATATGATGAATGCAGTCAGGTTGCTCATAATTTGCAGTAGCAATAACCCTCACTGTCTGCTGGGTGGTAGAGTTAGTAGATCCGTTTAACACATTACCATTCGATCGAACTTCTTCATGGTTAGAAAACCACTCGTCTATTTAATTCTTGCAATACGATTGTACGTATATATTAGTCACGTTTAAGGATTCTACAATAGTCGAATAACAATGTTCTAAACGCATAACGCTTTTACTATTAGTATTATTGGTATTTCTGATGTTATTGTTATCATTACTATTATTACTATTATTCTGTATTTAAAAGACATGACACCTTATTGAAGATCTTACTTGATGGAAAAGTCAAAGGGAAGCGAACAACAGGTAGGCAGAGATAAAAGTGGGACAGTAACATTACACGATGGACAGGTTACAGTTAGTATAGTGCACCACCAAGACAAGAGACAGGGGATGTTGGAGATCCGTTGCAGCCAGCCTTCGTTGCGGAGATGGTACTGATGACGATGATATTCTCTCTTCGTTCTCAAACTTCTGTAGATTAGCAGGATGTAGTCCAGAGAGTGAAGTGCGTGGTGTCATGATTTACAGCTTGGTGTTGCTATTCTGTCTTCATTTCAGGCCCTGTCAAGACACGGTCTCGAAAAATCACTATTATTATTACTACTACTATTAATACACCCAGAAACAACAAGTTAAATGGTACGGCCACATAACCAGACAGAAAGAGCAAAGTATTATCCAAAAAAACTTAACAAACGATACGAAAAAAGTCGACCTATTGGACGCTCTCGTAAAAGGTGGATAGATAGTGTATTAGAGACACTCGGAAATATAACAGGGGAAGAAGCAAATAGAAGGGCAAAAGACCGTATTCACTCACTCTCCCCTCAACACCGAAAGGTACATGAGGACAGAAAGAAGATGAAGAAGATTACTACTATTATTATTATTACCCTCATTACATTCAACTATGACTGGATTTATTTCTATATAAATTATACATAATGTTGCTCTTGTACTGTTTGTTCAATTTTGGTGCGGGTTTCCTCCAGAGCATTATTTCATACCCAGAAGACTGACTCTCAGCAGTGTACAGTGTTTTTAAGAAGAACTCCCAGAGGGAGACATAGCCTAACTGTAATAATGTGTAAGTAAACATGTTAATTTACATAAGGGAAAAAACATGGCAGGACACAATTAACAAAATAATGAGATTGGTAGAAACCGGATATGAGTTTCAGGCAACGGAAGTCATAAACTGTAGGATCATTGTTATCTTATTTGAGACAATGTTAGCTTGTATGAGATGAAGTTTAGGATGTATCATAGTTGACACGAATTAACATCTTGGAGATGAGGGAATGTAGTAAACAGTGAGAGCTGCATGGAGATAGAAGACAATGAATAAAGAGGTTCTGATAACATTTCGCATGCAAAAAAGAACTATTACAGGGTATACAAAATTAACGAAAAAAGTAATATGAACATGCTAAAAACAATTATACTAATAAAATCTGGTACCAGAACCTTGCTAGCACAAACATTTCATACATAGTCTTCTGGGCACCTACATTTTGCCAGAACTTTGCTAGCTCAAACATTTTATACATTGCCTCTTGTGCGTGCACCTACATTTTGCTTTTGTGGTTTGCGTGTAACTATTGTGTATTTTGAGATAGCTCGTATATCATGTTTATTTAATAAGAAATATCAGGAGTGTTTTTTTATTGTTATTTATTGAATTGCTGTAATACCTAATGGCTACAAATGAAACTGTATAACCTGTGGAGAAACAATAATGTATGACTGTATACTTCTCGCCCATCTACTTCACACTAATCTACACTACTTTGCTGTACGTAATTGGCAGCTAAACATAGTCAAAAACCAATTTCTTATCCTGCATTTGAAACTCTGTCAAATTATAGAGACAATCGAACACTTTATATTTCAATATCTAATTCATTAACGAGAATAAGTACTTACGTTTAATACTCACAACACAGTCGCATATAATAATAAAAACGAAATTATATTTATTTACGACCAAATATATAATATTAACTTATCCTCTACGTCATATTGTGACATGTTATTCCACATATGTTCCCTCCCTACCCAGTTTACTGAAAATAGGTACACGTGTTACCAATATTTGTAAATAAAATAATCTTCCATCTTTATATTCCATCGTACTCTTTGGGTCACTTTGACCCTTGGTGGACCTGACTACCTATTCCGTGCCCGCCACCCTCTTTTTTATATCTATCTGGCCTGCTAGACATACGATTATTCTTTACAGCCTTCCTGGCGCGATGCGATGGTCTTTTCCATCTTCTGTTTTCGGTCTATGTCCGTTATCTACTTTCAAACTTCTCGTGTCCAACAAGTGAATTTTTTAAACATCCCACCTTGTGTGACCATAGTGTGTAAATTTTCCATTTACTTGTGATCTCCAGCCGGACTCAACACTGAGATAAGCAACCATTATTTAACATTTTATCGTCTCACTCAAATCTCATCTAACACTCTTCTTGTCTACCATTACCACATATAAAAAAAAAATTAAAGAAAAACGTAATATGGACATACTAAAAACATTAAACGCAATTGAAGACATTGCTTAAGAGTACACTTGACAGGATGCTAGCAAGAGGTAGGCAACGATACAAGTTGGATAGAAACATCTTGAGACGGGCAGGTTACAGTTTAGCAGAGTGAACCAGCAAAGCAATAGGCAACGGATGTTGGAGGTCCGTTACATCAACCTTCATTGCGGAGACGACACATGATGATAGTTGCCATTTACTTGTCTTTGTTCGGTAAGAGAGTTGATATTGAATTCTCTCGGAAAACCAACTCTTCGAATTAGCTCGTGGTTTGCACACCGATCCATTCTCATTGTACTGGCGATACGATTGAATGTATTAACTGTGACTCAAAATTCAACAATTCTTGCACCTGCCTTGAACAGGACTTATTCGTCCGATTTACAATAGCTATTGAGGGTGTATATTAAAAAAAAATATAAAAAAATAGCCTCTCAGATAGACCAACCCACCGGAAATTAGTACTACTACGTAAGTGACTACATTTTGTGAGGAAATGAGAAACGTTGCTGTATTTGGAATAAAGAAGAACAAAGAAGAACATTTTTGTAAGAAAATATAAAACAGAACGGAATGATGTAAAATGGAAAAGCTAATTTATTAGGTTTTACGGGGTGCAAAGGGAACGCATTGCTCTAGGCGGACCCAGGGTTAGCAGATAACCAAGATCCCAAATGTACCTCCTCGCGGTGCACCCTGGAAACAGAAATACAGCAGCTCGAGCTGATTCTGGCCAAATCATTTGAGGATCGTGTCCGAGAATGTGGAGGTAGCAGATGGAAAGAGATTTGACTGCATAGGAGACAGATAATATCTCCGACACCACCAGCATCACCACATATAGCGACACTGTCGACATACAGTGAAGCGAGTCAGTCCAGTCCGAACATTGGAGGGGCGGCCAATGTAAAATGCACGTAAAGGTAGATGCATGGCTAGAGACAAATAGATTTCATACTGAGTACAATGAAACAATGAAAGGGCAGAACAGCGATAGAGGGCAGCGCGAACTACAAATAGAAAGTGAAAAGTTCCTAGGAAAGGGGAACTACAAGCTCCGTCAGCTCGAGACGAGCTTCTAGTTATCTGTGCTCCTTACAGGCAGAGACCCAAACCCATTCATTGCTTTCGGAAAAGCAGGAAAACCTAACCCAACTATAATGTCGAGCCTTGCTAAACCGGAAATATGCTCGCGAAGAGAAAGGGTTCCGTACCCGATGGGCTTAGGCAAGA
This sequence comes from Meghimatium bilineatum, assembly GCA_034231615.1. Lineage (NCBI taxonomy): Eukaryota > Metazoa > Mollusca > Gastropoda > Stylommatophora > Philomycidae > Meghimatium > Meghimatium bilineatum. The sequence continues at coordinate 58,237,691 of CM067320.1, forward strand.
AAGGGACAACGATGGCAGTCCTGGCCCAATTCTACTGTCAAGTATTCCTATACCGGAAGTACACTTGCAGAGAGAAAGGGTTCCGTACCCGATGGGCTCAGGCACAAAAGAGACAATGATTTAGCCCTGGCCCAACTCTACTATCAAGTTTTCCTACACCGGAAATACACTTGCAGAGATAAAGGGTTCAGTACCCGATGGGCTCAGGCGCTATTGGGACAAGGTCGCTCAGCTCGAGAAAACTTTGCTCTCAAACGCGTGGTGTGAGACTCGAACTTGGACAAGGGGTACACGATGTTGGTGAATGACACCTCGGCTAAGAGGGCGAAAGAGCCAGGGTCCAACTCTTCTGTTGAGTTCTTCCCCTTAAGGAACCAGGCTCACTGATGAGAAACGGTTCGGTACCCGATGGGCACAGGCACAGTACGTCCAATTACACGAGGCAAGTTCATAGACACTGGAACACCTCGTGCGAGACAGACGAGAGCAAAAATCGTCTGGGCGAAGAGTCACCACATACACGCGAGCCTGTAGACAGATATGGAGGCTGTCACAGGCTAGGGTAGCCCACCCATATTGTCAAGGCATGCCGAAATCGGTTGTGCTAGGTTTACAAGGCGCATAACGGTGGCACAACGTAATCACGCTTCCGGCGGAAATCGCACGGATATCCGTGCTGGTTACAATGGAGCGAACGCAAAACAAACAAAACATTATGTTTTACCTTCGTTTTAAACCTACAGATTACCAGGATGTCGTGAGGAGAACGAAATGCGCTATTTCATGGTTTTCAGCCTGGCTGCGATATTTGAAATTCTCTGTCTGACACATTCAATTTAGCATTGCTTCTGGATGAATTCAAAATTCTATGAGATGGGACAGCCAATTCCATTCCCAATGCATCCTCAATAGCTTAACTCTACACGTGTTGCAGGTCACGAGGTCCCTTTCTCATTAGTGAGTAAAACACAGACTTACACAGTGGTGTGTAGCAATTTGACTAGTCATCATCATCATTATCATCAGGTGCCATGCCGGCTGGCGTAGGCGGTCATGGCTCTCCACAGCTCTCTGTCCACAGTATTATGTATCAAAGTCGTTGTTGTTTCCTTGCCGTACCAGGTTGTCAAACTGTCTAATATTTTCTCACGTTGTCGCCCTCTGTCTCCGTTGCCTTCAATTTTTCCTGTTGTGGCTATGTTTTCGAAACCTGCCTGTCTCATGAAGTGGCCAAAAATAGCAGATTGCCTTTTTCTTATATTGTTGATTAAGGTCCGTTTCGCATTAACACCAACTGTAGACCTACTTCTGTGTGTCGCCATGACTTTCATCTTGGGATAATAATGTGGTAGTTTCCAGTTGCTTTCCACATCCATATGGGGGATATCCATTTGTATCCGCTCCCTTTGACAATACTTTGTCAGGACAAATGAGTGCCCCGCCCTGCCCAGTTGCAGAGCTACCACTTATACCGGTGGCTATCGGTCGCTTCCTTGTACGCGCCTAGCGAACATCATGACGGCCCGATCAACGTCTAAACTCCGACTCTCCTCCAGGAATATTCAACTTTACACACTAGAAAACACACATGGAGTTTTCTGCACATTTCAGTTATTAGTCATTCACTTAAAATAACACATAATACGATCATAAATAATCCTCAAATGACGACTGAGCGAATAACGTTCAAACTTGCGCCATGTTGACACCGGAAATTTGACTAGCAGGACTAGACTATTCCAAAAGTCATCTTAGCAAAGCTATTTCGAGTTTCATTACTACTAAATAAAAAAATAGAGATAGAAATATATTATATAAGCAGCATACGTATTTTGAAAATAATAAATCAAGGGTTCCAAATTGTGCTGCAATATGATTTTATTTAGCCTCCATGATTGCCAGATAGTAGAAACTTATTATATAAACATTTCAGGTAAAATATGGCCAAAAAAGGCCAAACTCCTAATTTTGAATACACTTGCAAAGCGACCAAAATATAAAAACATGTTTTATGGTCAGTGACATTACACAATGACAACATTGACATGTTCCAAATCTGGCATCCCGAGTAACACAAGGCAAATGTAAAAAATTATCGCAACTATATCAAGTGTTACCAATATTTGTAAATAAATATACTAGCAACGAGACTCAGCGACAGACTACGTTTCGACTAAAAGTCCTCACCATGACCAAAGACAACAAGTAAATGAAGCAATATACTAAACGTAATAAAGCACGTAAGGTATGACGATGGTATGAGGAAGAGATTAAAGTGTGGTAGGAAATATTTTGTGAGAAAGAGAAACATCAAAATTGGCGGGGTCCAAGAAGATAAGAGAAGACAGGCATACCATGACCAGTGGAAATGGTGGGCATGAAGAGTGTTAGATGAGATTTGAGTGAGACGATAAAATGGAGTAAAATGTTAAATAATGGTTGCTTATCTCAGTTTTGAATCCGACCTGGAGATCAGAAGTAAATGGAAAATTTACACACTATGGTCACACAAAGTGGGATGTTAAAAAAATTCACTTGTTGGACACGAAATGTTCGAAAGTAGATAACGGACAAAGACCGAAAATAGAACATAGAAAAGACCATCGCCTCGCGCCAGGAAGGCTGTAAAGAATAATCGTATGTCTAGCAGGCCAGATATATATATACACAAAAGGTGGTGGTGGACAGGTCTACCAAGGGTCAAAGTGATTCAAAGAGTCATCATCATTAAATTCTGTCTCCGCAACGTAGGTTTGCTGCAACGTATCTCCAACATCTCCTATCTCTTGTTTGGTGGTGCACTCTGCTAGACTGTAACCTGTCCATCGTGTAATGTTACTCTCCCACTTGTATCTCTGTCTAACTCTTGCTGGCTTCCCTTTGACTTTACCCTCAAGTAAGGTCTTCAATAAGGTGTCATGTCTTTTAATGTCCAAAGTATTTTATTTGCCTGATATTTATTTCTCTTAGTATTTCTTACTTCATATTAAGTGTTTTTAGTATCTCTTTATTTATTTTCTTCTCTTTCCATGATGTTCTCCATATTCTTCTGTATACCCACATCTCAAATGCATCAATTTTGTCTTATAATTGCTTATTTAGTGTCCATGTTTCTGCGCAATACATTAATATAGAATAGATATCGCATTTTATAATTCTCATTTTTTACTTGTTTGTAATTTGTTTAGGTATGAATAATTTCCTAATGTCATCGAAGGTACTTTTAGCCATTCCTATTCTCCTTTTAACTTCTGTTCCACATCTCCATCATTTGTGACTATGTGTCTAAGATATTGATAATGTTTTATTTGTTGTTGTTTCTCTCCCTGTATGTTTATGTTTACCTCCTGTTCTTCTTTGTCTTTGCTTATTATCATGGTTTTTCTTTTTTGGATATTTATATCCAGTCCATATTCATTACTTGGCTTATTGATTTGATCTATTAGTCTTTGTAGTTCATGTTCACTTTCTGCTAAGAGAACAGTGTCATCTGCATATCTAAGGTTGTTTATTATTTTCCCATTGATCTTGAGTCCTGGCATTTCTTCTATATTTTTAAAGATAACCCAAAGAGTACGATGGAATATAAAGACGGAAGATTATTTTATTTACAAATATTGGTAACACGTGTACCTATTTTCAGTAAACTGGGTAGGGAGGGAACATATGTGGAATAACATGTCACAATATGACGTAGAGGATACGTTAATATTATATATTTGGTCGTAAATAAATATAATTTCGTTTTTATTATTATATGCGACTGTGTTGTGAGTATTAAACGTAAGTACTTATTCTCGTTAATGAATTAGATATTGAAATATAAAGTGTTCGATTGTCTCTATAATTTGACAGTGTTTCAAATGCAGGATAAGAGATAGGTTTTTGACTATGTTTAGCTGCCAATTACGTACAGCAAAGTAGTGTAGATTAGTGTGAAGTAGATGGGCGAGAAGTATACAGTCATACATTATTGTTTCTCTACAGGTTATACAGTTTCATTTGTAGCCATTAGTATTACAGCAATTCAATAAATAACAATAAAAAAACACTCCTGATATTTCTTATTAAATAAACATGATATACGAGCTATCTCAAAATACACAATAGTTACACGCAAACCACAAAAGCAAAATGTAGGTGCAGAAGAGACAATGTATGAAATATTTGTACTGGCAAAGTTCTGGTACCGGATTCCGGTGGTTTTATTAGTGTAATGTTTTTTTTTAAATACAAAAATGATGTTTTTTATGTGAGGCCTCAATTGCCATTTCTATTTTGGTTATAATAGAACCATCAAAAATAATGAAGGTTGTAGTTCATGCCAGAAAAATTTAGAATATTTCTTTGGAATCCTAAAACTAAAAATAACATAGGGTAGGTTGTGGTAGAGATCCGCATTGGGCAAAAATCAGTGGGTTTATTTAGAATCTATGAATTGTCCTGAAACCACACGTGCCTACGTCAGACGCCAAACTTCCAATCGTTGACAGAACGAACTTTGATAGCGCATGGTTAGGTCGATTTCCAACAAAGGGGAACACTATATATATTTGTTTCACTATTATTCAATTAATTAAATTTAGTTTTGAGTTGTGAGCGAGTTGGGGGTAGGATTGATGGTGTATCAAATCTAGACGAAAGGCGGCGGTAGCAGAGACACGTATGAGAAACATTGGCTTAAGGCAAGGTTACTATTTTATCCATTTCTTGGCTTATATTTATTCATATTATTTTCTCCAAAGGTGATGTCAATATTGTGAGAACTAAAGTAAATAACAGTTCTCCTCCACACCGCTTGGAAATAGTCAAAGGTAGCGCTTATGGGACATTCTCCAGGGCGTTTGTGAACTTTTTGCTAAACAATCTCATTGCTAAAGATTTCTTGAAGTGGTGCAAATCAGTTTATTCCCCTGATGAGTACTTCTGGGCAACTCTACACCACAGCAAGACTGTTCGTGTACCTGGAGGATACACAGGTGAGATACAAAGATGACAGCTGTGGTTTTTAAAATATATCAACAGAGACTAATGGTGTTTAAAGAATATATTTAAACATATAACTTGAGATGCAAATAAACATCTATAAAATGTCTACATTCAGACGTAATACATTTATAATAAAGACATTAGAAAGAAAAATATTAAAATAGTAATAATATAGGGTGTATCCAGGACCTGATTTATGTATAAGCTAAACAAGCTATAGATTAGGGCCTCCACTATTTTTGGGCCCCAAAAAATTATATTTGGCACTGATATATAATATATGGACTTATAAAGGGCCTCCATATCTCAAATAGCTTAGGGCCTTATCAAGTCTAAATACGACACTGGGTGTATATAACTTTCTCGCTGACATAGACATCCTTCAAGCCGAAATCGATCCCTGGGGGTCCATATAAACTAGTTTGGGAAACACTGGTCTAAATACTATAGTGAATCAAATTACCCCCCCCCCCAATAATATTCAAATTACCACCATGTGTGGCATGCATCCTACTTTGGGAAGTACTGGTTTTACATAGAAGTTTATTTTCAAACATTATTTTTACTGTTTTCATTGTTTTTCACCTTTCGTTTTATATATTCTTGAGAAAGGCCTAACGGTTCCAAATATTGAAAATGTCTTGTGTATTGCAAATTGTATGTTTTCGTGTTTACACCTCATAACCACTTAGTTTTAGTGATAGTCTGTCTGTTGTGTTAAGTGAAACATAAAAAAACCTGTGTTCAAGGTCAGTGCTATTTCTGTTTTTAAAGAACGGCTTTTGAAAGCGTCCGTGTATTATACTACCATGTGCTGTATCCTTCCTTCTTTCTTCCTTTTCTCTTTATACACTTTTATGCTTTGAAGAGTCAGGAGTAGTAAAGTTCTCTGAAGATGACGTTTTTGTGTGCTTCATATATGTTTGTTTTCGTTGAATCTTATTTCTGTAATCCATCGTTTACATGGTCTACCACTGGCGTTGTACTCATCATGTTTGTATAGTAATTACTTTTGAGGAACCCTGTCGGTAGTCTGAAATCTTGTGAAAACCAGTTAATGTTTTCTTCTTCTGTAATCGAGGATTGGCATTGTGTTTATTCCTCTTTTGATGCTTTCATGTCTGATTTTAGCTCTTATTGTTACTCCGAGGATTCTACATAGACTTGTAATTTCTGGTGTGCCAAGTTTTCTTTTGTCCACTTTTGACATTGATATCATAGTGATGATAGTTTTAAATAGGACAATTTTGATGTTTATATTAACAAATTTGTTTTTGAAAAATAGGGGACATCTGTCCTAAGATCTGGTATGCTATGCTGCATCTATGTTGAATTTCTTTTGTGATTTCCCATTTGATGATATGATGCTTCCAAGATAAGCGAATTCTTTCACCTGTTTAAGCTGTTGGTCATTTATGAAAATAGTTATGTTTCTTTCTATTTTTTGAGATTGACATTACCTCGGTTTATTTGTCTTTGTTTATCTTCATTTTAAAGTCCGTACATTTTGTGTGGAATGTATTTATATGTTACTGTAGTTGTTCTTTTGATGTTTATATTATTGATTGATTGTCTGCATAAGGAAAGAGCTCAGTAAGTTGTTTAGGTTGTTTCTTCATTGGTTTTGGCAATTTTACATGTACATTCGAAATATGTGATGAATAGCAAGGATATAAAACACATCCTTGTTGCACGCCAGAGTGGATGTGAAATTTGTCTGAAAGCCCTATACTCGTTCTAACTGCACATTGACTACCTGTGTAACTACTACTGCACAAGCTGCTTAGGTGTTGTGGAACCTCCATATTTTGATAGTATTTTCCATAGTTCTTGTCTGTCTATTCTGCCGAAGGCTTTTTCTTAGTCTACAAATGCGATATACAATTTGTGTTTGTTTTTAGTTATTTTTTCTGCCTGTTGTCTGATTGTATATATATGTATAATCTGTGCAGGTCTTGTTAAGTTGTGGTTCGATGAATGGTCATAATCTTTCCGGAATTATGCTAAAAAATTTGTATAAGTGACTTAGAAGTGAAATACCTCCGTATTTTGTACAATCTCTTTTGCTGAATTTTTTTCTTCCAAATGGGTATTATTACAGAGTTTCTCCTGTTTTCTGGTATTTTGTGTGTGGAAATTACATATATATATATATATATATATATATTACATGACATATGTGACCATTTTATCACTATATCTGCTGTTGCGTTGGGGAATTAGGCGTGTATATTAACGGGTACTGGGTCTTTGTTTCATAAGGCTGTTTGTATGGCATTTTCTATTTCTGCTAGCGGAGAGTAAGAGGTACGCAGAGATACACATTAGGGAGGGAAACATCATGATATAGAAAGGGCACAGTCTGGCACAGTACACTTCCAAGGCAACAGACAGAAGATGTTGGAGGTCCAACATCTTATATATGTCTTTTCTATATATAATTGCTAACCGGTGCATATTTTACTGCAGTCTCCCTTTCATTAAATTCAATGAAGCAATAAACGCTGATCACTGGAAACATACTTTATTACATAAGAATTACATGTGCTTACTGCGAACATGTGTATTTCCTGTGGCAACATATGGATGCGAAGCATGAACACTAAATAAAACATTGGCCAAGAGAATAACATCATTTGAATTAAAGTGTTATAGAAGAGTTCTGAGAATACCATGGACAGCGAAGAAAACAAACCAGGAGGTGTTACGAACAATTAACGTCCAGGAAGGCTGGCTTCTGAACACCATATTAAAGAAAAAGCTAGTTTTTTTCGGTCATATTAAGAGACACGACGGCATGGAGAGATTGTTACTGGAGGGGATGATAGAAGGCAACAGGGGCAAAGGCCGACCAAGACGCCGTTGGGCAGAAGACATTCAAGAATGCCTGCGCATGTCACTGAAAGATGCAGGACAACTTGCTCAAGACCGTGGAGAATTCAAGAGATCCATAGGAAAGACTATGTCACTGAAAAGAATATGTCTGGAAAGAATATGTCACTTGATGGTGATGAATACTTAGTATCCATGTATTTGTGTTAGTATGTTTCCATTATGCACTCAACCAAATCAAAACATATATATACATTGAAACATTTACACATTGAAACATATACACATTGAAACATATACACATTGAAACATATATACATTGAAGTGTAGACAAGAGACATCCACTAAGCAATTACACATACCATTGATATAAGAGACACGAGAATGAAGCACTTTAAGTAGTTGGTGGCTCAGTCTAAAGAGATGTTTAGTCAAATGTCTCCAACCATATTCTCATATATGGTCAGATTTTCTCCAACCTTTTCCCCTTCTTGTCAACAACTGCCAAACTTTTTCGGAACACTCTCTCCCCTCTCCTAATTGTTGACCTAATGTATGGACTTCAACATGTACTTTCTCCTTCTCAGCGATGTAATGTCTGGACATACATATGTACTTTTTCCTTCTCAGCGATGTAATGTATGGATATTCATATGTGCTTCAATGCGGTACGCCACTGGCTGAGAGTACCACTCATAGCACGTAACGTCGTAGCATCAAGCAGGAATTCCCTAACAATATCCTAAAAATCCACTTTGTAAAAAAGACCATGATAGCGAAATTCGAACTTACGACGACCTTTTGAACACATGGCCAACAGCTTGGCCACTAATTCTGTGAGATCCCCATATTAACACAGAATCAGTCTTACTGTAATATTGATTCATCAATATATCATTTATATAATGGATGATACATATTGATTTCAGTAATATATTTTACAATTTAAATTGAATTCATCAGTTGCGTTTTTGTAGTCAGAATAGAGAAGTAAAGAATAGTAATGCAATATCACACCATCTATGACGTAGGTAGCGACAAAGAATGGATGGGCAGATGAACATTGAGTTAGTTACACTATCCTACATACAGTCACTGTGGCCGAATCATGACCTACTGTAATAATTGTATGATAGTTGGGTCGTAAGAGACAGATATAGTAGTCGATTTGTTGACCACGACGCCAAGTGTCATCCTGTTATACGAATTACATACTGCTAGCCGGTAGGCATGTCAGAGCGAAAATAGAAGAAATAATTTGTAAATATAGAGAAGGTATATCAATTTCACAATATGTGCTACGCACGTGTACAGCTAATGAATAATAAATATGCCAAAAATAGAGTATTGTCTAAGATGTTTGGGTGTATTAACTGCTTCTGCACGTGGAAATGTTCCCACACCGAACGTGATAACTCTATAATAACACACCAAGGATCGTTAATAACGCAAACTAGAATAAACACTTCGTGTAAACGCCTATTACAATGCTATTACACATACTCAGCTTATTAATACATGTTGGCAAATAGTCCTACGTGGTCAATTATTTCTCGATTGAGATCGAACTCAAGCCAATCTCATGTCAATTATGAAATAATGTGGTCTATTTGAGAATCATCTTTCTAAAGTGATGCAATGTGACTTTGTCCGTGATTGTCATTGGCTTTCAACGCAAAGTATGCACAAAAATAACCAATGAAAATCGTGGGGCGCAATAGTGTTTCTTTAGAAGGATTATTCTCAATGTATCCACAGGATTAGGATTGTATTGTTGATAGACTCATTTTAAGCAGCTCCCAAGTTTGATTGTGCTGCTAGTCCGTATAATACAAAAACAATACTAAGCACTACATTTACGTTTCAGTAACATTGATAGAGTTACGTGAAAGCACACGAACTACATATTGTCGAACTAATAAAATAATTCGCGAGAGTTTCATCTGTTTGTGGAAAAATACTTAACAATACTCGTTTCTCCTTACTCTTAGTTAGTTTAGTATTTTTCGTGATCTTTGACAGTATTATAAAATCTCACAGAATTAATCAGGATTTCTTTCGTTACGTTTTTGACTATTATCGTGAGTTTCGTTGGGCACTATTTATATATTTGGAATCGCCATAGCTATTTATGCAATCGATTTCAAAAATTATTTTACAAGGAACAGTCGTGTTTGGAAGGAGAAGAGGAAGAAAGAGAAAATCCTGGATTGATAATATCAAGCAATGGTCTGGGCGTGATTTTCCTATACCTCACCGAATGACTGAGGATGGAGTTCTTCTACTTCTTCTTCTCGTTCGAAGTTTGACATGTCTACACAGCAAGTCCGTTTTTCTTTTTTTAAATGTTGGCGTACAGACATGTGAACTAGTCGGGTTGAGGATATAGTTATTTGGAAAGTTTTTTTTGCTGATGTATCCAGTATGGCACCCCTGCGACCCTGACGGATTATGGGTATTATTATTATTAATAATAAGACGTAATTTTCGTGGGCTTTTAAAAACGACGTCATTATGAAAGAAATATGTCTGCGACAACCAATTTTCAACAGCTTATTCGCCATCTCATTAAACACTATTCTTCAGGAGATTGTCCTATGTTGATGATGACGTTGTTCCTCCTTCGCAAACGAAGATGAGCGTGGCATGATAAACAATAAAATGTGGTGAACAAGTAGAAATAAAAACATTTGTGATTGTCTAATTTGGTTTGGGTTTGTGAGACATATATATATATATGACTATATATTTGTCCTAAATTGGCCACCTACATAAGTATATTCTAAACACTAACAGTTCGCTCTACAACTAATACAGCCTAATCCTAAGGCTAATCCTTTCAGTTTTATCCTAAGCATTAGCCAATTAATTTTTTTCCCTAGTATTTTGTATCCGGGATCGTTGTTGATTCTTTACCATGCCAAGATAATCAATTATCGTATATTTTCTCGTGCTGTTGAGCTTGAACTCTCGATATAGAACTTGGACAACCTAGATCAACGTTTTGGATTAGTTTGGCTTCACATGAACAGAAAATATTAATAATGGAGCACACACTTCATGCCTACGTAAACTATACAGTACATAAATTATGTGTGCATAAAAAGTAGACTTGGAGACTGTCTATAAATTACCTCAACAGGGGAGATCAAATTATTCTGACTGTCATGGATAACGCAGGGGGTTTGACAAATGGGGTTTTACACACCGCATATATGTGAAATATATTTCCACCCACAATTCTTACACACCACTTATTTGTGAAATATATTTATACCCACAATTCAATGACATCACATATCTGTGACATATTTCCACCCACAATTCTTACACACCACATATTTGTGAAATATATTTATGCAGCTATAATCTTGCTAGGTTAATAATATATAATTCTTCTTCAAAGTGCGTTTTTCTATTATTTTTTAGCTGGAGCTCCTGATCAGAAGCCATGGCTTACTGTCTACGCATCGTGGGGAGGAAGAGACCCTTGCAGTACGATTCGAACACGTTCCGTCTGCATCTTCAGTTCTGGTGATCTTCCCGTACTGATAAATAGATATGAACTGTTTGCTAATAAGTTTTACATCACGCATTCTCCAGTAGCTCTTCATTGTCTAGATCAGTTATTATTTAACCTGACATTTTCAGGAACAGCTCGAAACCTCAGTTACTATAAAAAACTCCCATTTGTCCTCGAACCACATTAAACAGCTAATATCTTGCCGAGAGAGAGAGAGAGAGAGAGAGAGTGAGTGAGTGAGTGAGAGATCATATATCCTGGACCCACATTAAACAGCTAATATCTTGCCTCAAAAGTGAAATAATTTTCTCTGGACCCACATTAAATAGCTATAGTCCGTTCAGAATCGTTTGCCGAGATGTTATGATTTATAATTCAAAAAGTTCTTGATGATTTCACATGAATTTTGGCATACGTTGTTAAAATGTCCATGTCGCGAAAACATATGTGTTACTTGATGTCTAGCTGTAACGGTTATTTGAAAGCGGCGAATTCTTTTGATGTTTGCCCATGTAAATATTATTTCGACCATAAACAAAATATTTTACAGTAATCTAGTGCAATGATGACCCATAGGCGTGTCCACAAAATTTTACATGGTGGCAGGTGTAAAAAAAATTTAAAATATATCTTTTGTTCGTAGAGTCAATTTGATATTGTTCCATGCTCTTGGTGTGAGTTTCACAAATGTTGTCGCTGCCTTTGAAATAAGTACATATATTTCTTCATGTAAGGAAATTTTGTCTGTAATAGTTGATCCAAGATATCTGAACTTCTGTATTGAATCAAGCGGGCTAATTTTTATAAGTAATGGTTGATGGTTTGCTTATAACATTATTTTGAATTGCTTGGGTGGTATTGAGCAATGAAATGTTTTACAAATCAACTTGTAAATTTTGCAAATCAAACTTTTTTTAGTGTAGACTTAATCAGAGTAATGATCATTCATAATCAGACGAGTCAAATAGGTCGATTACTGTTTTCGGCTGAACAAACAACAAACCTTCCTTTTTCCAATATTCCTCTTCTTGGCGTAACACATGATCCTCACATTTCACCCAGTAGTCTTTATGTATATTTGATAGAGCCTGATTTGTAAGTGTCTCAATATCACATAATTTGAAAGTTGTATTTGTAGATGCTACGTGTCCTTTAACTTTTGCCCAAATTAGCTCTATAGGATTTAAGTGTGCATGATATGGAGGTAGTCTCAAACATCTATGACCATGTTCTTCAATTAACTTGTCTATTTTAAATATCTTTGTTCGTTGTGTCTGTTTTACAAGGTTAAGCAATTCGGGTTTCAAGTACCTGTCGGTAACTGGTATGTGTTCTTTTATGAGCCACGTTTTGATTGCATCTTTTGTACTTGATGATGTTGGGATTCTATCTTCTACGTTCACTACGTTATGGTATGAAGCATTGTCCATTATCAGACAAGAAGGTCTATCTAATATTGGAAGAATACTTTTTTCGATCCAGTCTTCGAATATGTGCCCATTCATTTCGGAGTGGTAGTCTCTATTGTCAATGGATTTTGAAATGAAAATTAGATGAGCATTCTGCAACAACCCATTATGTCTGCTACCTGCATGTGCAACTATCAAACGTTGCCCTTTACTACTTGGTACTGATCTTTTAATACTTCCATCTGCTAACTGCCATTCCTTTTCATTTGAAGGATGAGCGTTGATCCAAGTTTCATCTAAATACACAATATCATAACCATTCTCGCGCATTCCCTTCACTTCACGTAAATACTTGCTTCTAAGAGCTACCAGATGTGGCTTTTCACAAATAATGTTTTTTCCACCAGCATACTTTCTAAAGGTGAAGCCTGCATTTCTTACAGTTTTCCATAATAAAGTTTTTGATATTTCAATGTCGTTATTAGTTTTCAGCCAAATCTTCAACTTTCTAAGTGTCACTTCTTCGTTTTTATCAAACATTCTACATATTTCTCTTTTTACTAGGTCCTTATCGAAACTGTCTATCTTTTCTTTCCTTCCTTGCTTTCGTGAATTTGTTGGCAATAAATATCCGCTTGCTTCCACTATTCGATCAAATGAACGTTTACACAAACCTAAAATATGCATTGTTCTCTTCTCAGGATTTGATAAAGAACAATAAAGATGTCCCTTTTTACGCTCTCTGCAGAAGTATTGCTAAATCTTTATAGCAATGTTATGCTCAGTAAAATATTTCGCTTTCAGATTCATTCTCACATAGACTTGCAGAAGGTAATATGCTTAGTGCCGCCTACTTTCTGTAAATATTGAGACGTGCCTCTGACTTGTGACTTGAAATCGAGTAAATAGCCGTTTTTGATTTCACATAATTCTAAGTTCAGGAAAAATAATATTTGGTGCTAAACGGGAATTTCCATATGTAACATTGCTTTATACAAATGTACAGTGGAAACAACTACTTTTAGAACGGTGCACATTCTACCGTGAGGGTCATGCCTTTATATTTAATAATCAGCTGTGAGATGTAAGCATCTACATAATCCAGCGGTTGTTTATAATTTAGATTAACTTTTTTTTAATATAGGTTAAATAAGGTATCTTTGATACTGGATCACATTTCTTTGATAAAAAAATATTTCTATAGCGACATTATTATTCTAAACCTAACTTCAAATGATCAATCCAAATGAACAATACGTTTTTGATAAAAATAATTTAACATCTCGGCAAACGATTCTGAACGGACTATAATATCTTGCCCCGAGAGCGACATTATTTGCTCAAGTAATTGTTCATATTATCATACCAACGATTCGCATATATTATATGGAAAGTCAAGACCGCAGATTTAGTAATAAAACATTGAGGGGATGTCTAGATAAAAGCTATCCATTCTGTTTATGCTAGTAAATCTATGATAAACTTTGCTGTGATTGTAGGTGGTGACTGATTGGAGAAGTGTAGTGTGTACAATAAATTCTTACTTGTTCTGGTTAATATTTCTCAGAGGGGCAGCTGGACCGTATCAGATATATAAGCAATAATTGGTACACACACAATAATCTAGGTGCACACACACCCACACACACCCACACCATACCACACACACCACACACACCCCACACACATATATGTGTGTGCGTGTATGTGTGTGTGTGTGTGTACCCTATACAATACCCCTAACCGGAGTCACCCAATGGAACTTTCGGCTGTGAGATGTGTGACCTAACCTTGTGGCTTTGCACCACACTTATCATAATGATAAATATTACACGTTAAACGAGTTACTTCAATATTTCTGTGAAAGTCTTTCATATTAAAGGTGACGTGCACCTAGTGCAAAACCTTCATAATTTCTTACAATGTTTCCTATAACCGAGTGTGTTCACTAAACTGTTTTGGAGAAATCTAAATAACATATATATTGCATTACATGCAAGATATACGAGGCAGAAGGAGGTGCTTACAAAATAAGATCTCTTCTTGTTTTCCCACTCGCTTTTGAGTTATTCTTCAAATATTAATATTGACAATATGTGTAAGCTTTTAAAATGACTAAAGACTGATATAACTGTACACAACAGTATGTTACTTTGTAAGAAATAACATTAAAGTCTTTAAGCAATGCTTACATTGCTGATATGGACGAATTCTTCTTTTCCCTCTCTCTTTCTTTCTCTTTTTCGTTGTTTGATTTTTCCATCGTCATGCAAGTCTTCTGGATGAAATCTACATGTTACTCTCTCCCTCTGCGTTCAAATTTTGTGGTCATGTTAGATTGTCAATTATTTCACAAAGACGAAGTCCGCTGACTTATCCAGCTCACAGTGGCTGCCCAATATATTTTGCCTGAAATATGTGTCCTTTCGCCAGTCTCGCTGTCACCGCTCTTTGTATATTGGACAGTCTTGAAGAAGGTTTTCAGGTGTTATGTCTCCGGATCCACATGAGCATTCATCTGTGTATGAGATCCTTAATTGCTAGAGGTGGCCTAGTAGTCTGGAGTGACCTGTTCTAAGACAAAATAGTGTGGTCTATAGATGTCTCTGTAAGCCATGTACATCGTCACATTTGTCTTCCACTTCCGTGTTTCGTCCACATATTTGTGTTGTAGATTCTGGTATTTCCATCTCTGTATGGCAGTGGGTGTCTGTATTCGGTTTTGCCACCAGTTCTAGACATAGCGTGAGATGTTTAATTTCTCATGATTCCACACTGTGAGAGTATTTATTATAGGCTAATAGCTGATAATTTTTGTACATGTTTAAACTCTTATCTTTGTCTAGAGTTACTCTTTGCTGACACGAGTAACTTTGGTTGTAAAATCCAACAGTTTGGTTAATATATCTTTCTCAGTTGTTCATACTGGGAACAGCTCTAGTTACCTGAATGGGGAGGGGGATGTTGTATTCTTTTAAACCCTATACTTCCCTGTATATATGACACCTTTTATATACTCCCATGTATATATGACACTTTGTTGATAGTATTGTCACCGTCGTCATTACTGTTGCATCGTCATTCGCCAAAGTGAAAACACACCAAGCACATTCTATGCATTAAAAAAAGTGACAGTGGAGAATCTTCTATATTTGAAATTACCTCTTAAATCAAGGATCGACAGTAGAGAATCTTCTATATTTGAAATTATCTCTTAAATCATAGATTGACAATAGAGAATCTTCTATATTAGAAATTACCTCTTAAATCAAAGATTGACAATAGAGAATCTTCTATATTTGAAATTACCTCTTAAATCAAAGATTGACAATAGAGAATCTTCTATATTTGAAATTATCTCTTAAATCAAAGATTGACAATAGAGAATCTTCTATATTTGAAATTACCTCTTAAATCAAAGATTGACAATAGAGAATCTTCTATATTTCACATTATCTCTTAAGTACAAATTGAAATATTGTAAATGTTCAATATTTATTTCCCTAAATATAAGTCTTTGTCTTCCACATGTCTTATATTTTCCTTTACAATTTGTTTTTTATCGTGCCGACATGTCAACTAGTCGGGTTGCGTGATGCCATGGTTTCTGGTGCTCCTCTTGGATCTCTGACGTCAGAACCTGTGCTTGCTTGGGCAGGACTGTGGTCCTTCATGATATTTGGTTGGCCAATCTTAGTTTCCAGCCTCTGTTAGCTGGGCTAAGCCCATTTTCCACTTCAAGGAGTTTGCCTCGATGTGGTAAATAATAATTCATAATGGCATTCCGCCAGTCAGATGTTTACTTTTGACATGTACCAATTTAGATTTATGTATATATGGGATATTGTTATTAATTTAGTTTTTCTTTTGTTTTCATGCATATTCCATGTACATTATGTAGGCGTTGAATTCTTGCTAATAACAATAATATTAAATTATACACAAATAAATGAGGCTGTATTGTATTCCTTTAGTATGTTACTTGAGGTTGAAATATAAATGTGTCTTGCTGTTTTTTTGTCGCCACACACCTTCAATATATTTTCACAAGTTTTGAACAGAGAATTGGCAGACATAACATGGCCTACTGACCAACAAGGCCAATGTTCTATTAATTCAGCCACAAGCTGTCAAATAAATACAAAACGTTCAATTAATTGATTTAAAAATATGTATAACGCATTTAAATGCTTCGTTATTCCTCTCTACAATTCAATTCTGCACGTTCTGTCAATACTTTATTATTTCTCTTCATTTCAC
The DNA here is from genome assembly GCA_034231615.1 of Meghimatium bilineatum. Classification (NCBI taxonomy): domain Eukaryota; kingdom Metazoa; phylum Mollusca; class Gastropoda; order Stylommatophora; family Philomycidae; genus Meghimatium; species Meghimatium bilineatum. The sequence goes on from CM067320.1 coordinate 58,254,704, forward strand.
ATATTCCATGATTTCTCTCTTCACTCAAAACAAATACTGTATTATTTTTCTCGTTACTTCACTTCATATTCTTTAATTATTTATTTCTTCACTTCAATTCAGAACTTAATCATTATTTTTATTGCCTCAATAATAAATAACATGTCTTTAACGCAATATGTTATTATTAATTTCATCAAAATCATTATATATTTTATGACTTCTGTGTTTAAACTGTTATAATACTATTATTATTTCTCTTCAATTAAATTTTTCATATTTTCTTTCTTCACTACAACTTACTCTTTTCGTTATCTCACTATCAGCTATTATATGGAACATGATGTTAGAATGTCAGATTTCAGAATAGTCGCGGTTTCATCTCTCCGACTGTAATTATCTCTGTTCATATATAGCCAAATTTCTGTCAACCAAGCCTAGTCACTGGTGAGCAGTCTAACCTAATACAGATAGATCCCATTATAACAACATCACGCAAACAGTTGAAATATTTATGTAATAACAGAAATTTGCTATATACAATCAATCAAGTGTTATGCCGAATGGCGTAGGCGATCATGTTTCTCCGAGATTCTCTGTCTCTTGTATTGTCAATAAGCTCGATTGGTTCCTTGTCCCGTGCCACAATACAAGCCCATCCTGCAACTTCTCTCTTTGTTGCCCCCTATTTCTTCTCCCCTTGATTTTTCCAGGGATTATTAAGTGTTCATGCTGTGTTCTTCGTAGCACATATTCTAGAAACTTTGACTGTCTGCCTCTAATATTTGCAATGAATTTTCTTTTTTACGCCTGCATCACTGAGAACATCTGTATTATTTTTCTTAGCTGTCCATGGCATTTTCATCATTCTACTCAGAAACCACATCTCTGTTGCTTTTTCATTTCGTTTTTGTTTTGTTTACAGCTCATGCTTCACATCCACAACAAAAAGAATTGGTTCAATGTAACATCCCAGAACCCGAATTTGGGTCTGAATTGATAGTGTTCCATTACACAAAATGGATCTCATTTTTTGGAATGTTGATTTGGCTTGTGCTGTTCGGCTCTTTATCTCACTTTAGCATCTTCCTTCTGATGTTAACAGGGTGTCAAGATAATTCACTTTCTCAACATGTGCTAATTTGTGTCATTAATGATTATGCTGCATCTTGGTGGTACATGTCTCTTTGAGACAACCATTACTTCTGTTTCTTATTGTTTAAAATAAAGCCTTTGTTTTCACTTTCTTTCACGACTTTATCATTCACTATTCTCAATAACGTCCACACTATCAGATGGGTCTACAATTTAGATCAATCAGCATTCAGTAACAACGTCAGAGCTGATGGATGGAGGACACTGCTATACTGGATGAGTTAGTGATATAAAAGACAGAGCTGAATTAATTAGCACAGTTATGGACACACTAAAACGTAAAGAAGGGTGGATTGAAGGAGATAAGTTACACATTCAGAGAATGATAGAAACAGCGGTGACCAGTAGAGAGGGAAAGTTGTGTGTCATCGACTATAAAGATATTAGAAATCCACAAGCAGCAACTAAATGGAAGCTTTATAACATCACTAGATGGCTGATGCACCCCCGGTATTATGATGCTGGTTAATGTTAGTCATACAGGGTTAGGAGTCAGTAGGTAAAATTTTACTTCAATTCTTTGCGGCATATAAAATTAAGATATCACGGTTAGATCAAGAGCCGCGACGTTTTGCTTCAAATGCATATATTTTCTGAGATCCCTGGAGATTATCGCTTGAAACTACGGAATGTCACATTGTTTCGACATGCGTTATATCATTTGAATTGAAGCACATATTGAGGAACCCGACTGCAATGAAGTTAATCTGCTATTCCTTTGATTCATATTAATAGCATTGCCTTGTTAACGAAGCAGCGATCAGCAAATCGATGAAGCCTGTTTTATGAAGCTCCTTGTTGGAATTACTGGGATCGAATCAACCTTGTTATCTGCTTATGTCTCAAAAATAAAGAGCTGAAAAAATGTTGTTTGGTAAATAAACATCTTGGACTTGAACAGGCTCTGGAAAATCTCCCATTTGAAAAGAATACCAGATAAACACCAACATGGAGTTCAAAGATAAAAAATAATATGGAATTCAAATATAAAACTCCACCATTTGGCATACGGGATAAGTGACACAATTGTACTAACTCAGGGTCTATCACTATCATCAGTATCGTCCACTCATCTCCAGCATCTCTTACTAAGGCATCTCGCTCTCGCTCTCGCTCTCTCTCTCTCTCTCTCTCTCTCTCTCTCTCTCTCTCATGGTGCCTGTTCAGTTATTGACATGCGCTCATCATTTGTAGACTTATTTTTTAAATGATTTATTGCTTGATAAATACTTCTACGCCAAACAACGTTTCATCGAATGTTTTTTAAATTTTATAATTCGATCGCATGGGCTACTGAATTTCTTTGTTACATTATTAGTGGTTTATTGATCAGCTGTCTGGCTCTGTTGTTGTAAAGGTCAGCGAGTATTGAACGAACATAATTTTTTATTCAATTGCAACTGCAGGCGGTTGGGTATCCGGATCATTTAAACTGAAATATAAGTCTTATCATCATCAGGTAACATATCCTGAGCAGGATGTAGCAGTCATCATAGTCTTTTGAAACTCCAGTGTATTTTGAACAAATCCATTATGGCCGCACATAATGTGTAAACAGTTGATCAATACGCCAGGCTGTCATGTAATAACAATCTAGTAAAATAAATATTGCTTAGAAATCACTACTGGCAAAAAACATTGGGTTTAATCTTAGAATCTATTACTGACTTCATTGATCAATGTGTTACTGCAGCCCACACGATGTATAAACAATTTATCAATACGGCAGTGCAAGCCAAACAATGTATAAACAATTGATCAATACGTCACCTAAACTCACACAATGTGTAAACAATTGATCAATACATCACCTAAACTCACACAATGTGTAAACAATTGATCAATACATCACCTAAACTCACACAATGTGTAAACAATTGATCAATACATCACCTAAACTCACACAATGTGTAAACAATTGATCAATACATCACCTAAACTCACACAATGTGTAAATAGCTGATCAATACGTCAGTGAACCTCACACAATGTATAGATAGTTTATCAATACGTCAGTGAACCTCACACAATGTATAGATAGTTTATCAATACGTCAGTGAACCTCACACAATGTATAAATAGTTTATCAATACGTCAGGTCAGCTCGCACAAGAAATAAACAGTTGGTCAATACGTCAATGAGAATATTGTTATAGTTTACAGAGTAAGACAGTTACTATCAGTATACTGGATGACGAATATCCACAAGACATATGGATCACAGTATATACAGTAGGGAATGCACAAAAATGAAGTAGTAGGATTATATATAGAGTGAACAAACAGTGCTTGGGGTAAAATCAAAGTATCAAGGGGGAAATTCTGTCATAATTACGATGTAGAAATCCAGGCAATCAAATGACAGTCAATAAACTGATGAGAGCCAAACTTGGTTTACAGCCCGAGGTATTCCTGGCAGATTCATGATCAGCACTCCATGAGCTCCAGTCCAGAAAACTACCATTCTTGCAAATACTACTGACCGAGCTAATCAATCAGTGTAATGTAGCTATGCAGTGGATACCATCGCATTGTGGAATACCTTGGAACGTGAAAGCAGATCGTCTGGCTAAGAAAGGTGCTTTTTATGAACAACCAGCTGAGCCAATAACGTACCATCACAAGAAACAGATGATTAAATCAATAAAAAAAGCCATCACCAACAAAAGATGACAACCAAATTATGAACAGACCAGAACAAAATGTCATTATTCGCCTCAGAAAAGAGCAAAGCCGACTCCGTAACGATACGTATACAAACTTTAAGAGTTGCAACACCGTCATGTGTGAATGTGGACAGACACCTCAGACAGCATAGCATGTTATTATGTAATGCTGAGGCAAATACACTGGCCTAGAGAAACAACAATGGAAGAAAAAAATATACGGACATCTGTACCAGTTACAAAGCAGTACATTTTATAGAAGAGGCAAAAGTTCAGATATAAGACTGTTCCAGGCATACGAAAGAAGAAGAAGAAATCATCAGGTTAGTGCAGCCCAATCATGTATAAACATGTGATCAATAGGTCAGTGCAGCTCACATAATGTGTAATATACTACCAACTTTACAAATCAATACGTCACTGCAGTCCACACAATGTGTAAAAAGTGAATACGTCAGTGCAGTCCACACAATGTGTAAAAAGTGAATACGTCAGTGTAGTCCACACAATGTGTAAAAAGTGAATACGTCAGTGCAGTCCACACAATGTGTAAAAAGTGAATACGTCAGTGTAGTCCACACAATGTGTAAAAAGTGAATACGTCAGTGCAGTCCACACAATGTGTAAAAAGTGAATACTTCAGTGCAGTCCATACAATGTGTAAAAAGTGAATACGTCAGTGCAGTCCACACAATGTGTAAAAAGTGAATACGTCAGTGTAGTCCACACAATGTGTAAAAAGTGAATACGTCAGTGCAGTCCACACAATGTGTAAAAAGTGAATACGTCAGTGTAGTCCACACAATGTGTAAAAAGTGAATACGTCAGTGCAGTCCACACAATGTGTAAAAAGTGAATACTTCAGTGCAGTCCATACAATGTGTAAAAAGTGAATACGTCAGTGCAGTCCACACAATGTGTAAAAAGTGAATACGTCAGTGCAGTCCACACAATGTGTAAAAAGTGAATACGTCAGTTTAGTCCACACAATGTGTAAAAAGTGAATACGTCAGTGCAGTCCACACAATGTGTAAAAAGTGAATACGTCAGTTTAGTCCACACAATGTGTAAAAAGTGAATACGTCAGTGCAGTCCACACAATGTGTAAAAAGTGAATACGTCAGTTTAGTCCACACAATGTGTAAAAAGTGAATACGTCAGTTTAGTCCACACAATGTGTAAAAAGTGAATACGTCAGTGCAGTCCACACAATGCCTAAGCAGTTGTTGCAGTTGACTTAAGTAGCGACTGTGCAAATCAACATAAAATAGTTGTACAGCTGTCACAAGACCAACCGTGTGTTTCCAGGACCCGAACAGGGAGAAAACAATAGCATTACTGTAGTCTGCTATGTATGTCATAACCGGCAACTAAGGTGGTGTTGAGGTTTACCTTGCCTGTCTCGGTATAGATCGTTAACCTTACTCAAAAGTGAATGCTGAAGTTGAGTGTGACGGGATGCAGAGCGCAGACATAATAGCCAAACTGTAAGCCGTGATATGAGCATTTGCCTTTCCTGCACTTACAGCTGACAAATCTGACGAAGATCACAGACATAACAAATTATAATTTACAGTAATATTATATGTGTTATGTCATCCTGATTATGACAGTGTGTGAGCGCCAGACAATATATCAAAGTCATCCCGACAGTAATGTGTGTATGAGCGTAGACAATATATCAAGATTATTTAACCGGTTAATTTAAGACTAATGTGCTTATATGTATAATATAATTAAGAGCACTATATGAGTTATATAAAAAATAGAATGTGTATACGTCAGAAGAAGGTCAACATAAGAAAACAGTTGGATACAATTGATGGGAATAAACACACAGTCATTTATAGTTTCACATTGGTATATCGTTATATAACACCAATATCGACAATGGGTGAGGCAACAGTCCAATTGTTTATTATAGGTTCTTGTCACAATCCCCAGTAATTACGAGCGATGTTTCTTATGTGCAATGGAATGGCTTATCCAGAGATTTATTTCTTAACCAGAAAACTTCGAGCTTCAGCGGTGTACATGACTTGGAGACGAATTAACTTACTGGGGGTAATTACAAATGGGCCTAGGCCTATGTATTACTTACCCCTCAAAGGCCCAAATACTAAATAAATCAGTTGTTTTATCCATAATATTTTTTTTGTATATCTGTTATTTTTCATTATACAAAGACATGTGCCATTTCCCACTATTTGGGGATGAATGCTCTATCAGTTTTACCACACACAAAAATGTCTATATAATAAAGATGGCATGTAAAATGTTTGAAATAAAGACAGATTAGTACAGAAAAATAAAAAAATTAGAAACATATTTCCCCTCATCAAATTATCAACAATATCCAAAACCTATTAGTCTTGTTTATTGTCCATAACACCATGTTTATAGAATGTTTCATCACTTTCATGATTATAGGTCACCCTTGCTCGTTCCTATATAATTATATTTCTTATTCTTCTGCGATCAGTTTTCTATGATCAGAAGTTGATACAAGGTCACCTCCATGAATTCTGTTGTCAGCAGGAGGTCATTAAAGCTGCTCCTACAGCTTCACCTTAAGATATGTTTCTTGTGGCCAGATTTCCGTCTTCATCATCATCATTAAGTGCCGTCTCCGCAACGAAGGTTGGCTGCAACGTATCTCCAACATCTCCCGTCTCTTGTCTTGGTGGTGCACTCTGCTAGACTGTAACATATCCATCGTGTGATGTTACTCTCCCACTTGTACCTCTGCCTACCTCTTGCTCGCCTCCCTTTGATTTTACCCTCAAGTAAGGTCTTCAATAAGGTACCATGTCTTTTAATATGTCCAAAGTATTTTATTTGCCTCATCTTTATTTCTCTTAGTAGTTCTTTCTTCTTATTAAGTGTCTTTAGCACCTCTTTATTTGTTTTCTTCTCTTTCCGTGATGTTCTCCCTATTCTTCTATATACCCACATCTCAAAGGCATCAATTCTGCCTTCTAATTGTTTATTTAGTGTCCATGTTTCTGAGCCATACATTAATATGGAATAGATGTAGCATTTTAAAATTATCATTTTTAACTTGTTTGTAATTTGTTTAGATATTAATATTTTCCTCATGTCATTGAAGGTACTTTTCGCCATTCCTATTCTCCTTTTAACTTCTGTTTCACATCTGCCATCATTTGTGACTATGTGTCCAAGGTATTGATACTGTTTTACTTGTTGTAGTTTCTCTCCCTACATGTTTATGTTTACCTACTGTTCTTCTGTGTCTTTGCTGATTATCATGGTTTTTGATTTTTTGGATATTTATATGCAGTCCATATTCATTACTTGATTTATTTACTTGATATATTAGTCTTTGTAGTTCATGTTCACTTTCTGCTAAAAGAACAGTGTCATCTGCATATCTAAGGTTGTTTATTATTTTCCCATTGATCTTGAGCCCTGGTATTTCTTCTATATTTTTAAAGATATTCTGTGTGTAGACATTAAATAGGCATGGTGATAAAATGCATCCTTGTCTTACCCCTCTTCCTGTTTCTATGTATGGAAAGTAGCTGTTTTCACACCTTATTGATGCAGTTTGTTCCCAATACATATTTCTAATCAGTCTCATGTCTTTTCCATCTATGCCTATTTCTTGAAGACATTTGATTAATTTTTCATGTTGGACTCTGTCAAAGGTCTTGCTGTAGTCTATGAAGCAAATATAGATACTTTTGTGGACTTCTATATATTTATCAATCACTAGCCGGATACTCAGTATAGCTTCTCTGGTTCCTTTGTTTTTCCTAAAACCGTATTGTTCTTCACCGACCTCCATGTCTATCTTGTTCTTAATTCTTTTATGTATTATCTTGAGAAGTATTTTAGTTAGATGGCTCATTAGACTTATTGTTCTATATTCTGTACAGTCCACAGCCCTGGGCTTCTTAGGTAGTGGTATGAATATTGATGATGTTAGGTCTTTAGGTGTATGGCCTGTTTCGTATATGTCATTGCAAATTTCTGTGATAGTATCTACACCAAACTCATTTAGAGTTTTTATTATGTCTGCTGTTATGTTGTCCGAGCCTGCAGCCTTTCCACATTTTATTGAATTTATTGCATGTTCTACTTCTGATTTCAGTATTGCTCGTCCATCATTGTTGTGTATTGTTGGGTTTTTGTTCCGTTGGTCGTCAAACAGTTCTGTTGCATAATCTGCCCATCTTGTAAGTGCTTCTGTTTTATCAAATATTATTTTTCCATTTGTATCTTTAATGCAGCCACCCCCATTTATATGATTTTTCTTATTTGTGATCAGCCTTATCTCCTTATGCATTAATTTTGTCTTCTGTTGTATGGACATCTCTATTTCACTGCATTTTGTTTCTAGCCATTGTTTTTTCGCCGTTCTGCACATGTTACGTATCTCCTTGTCTATAATTGAGTATTTTTAGCTTTCTTTCTGTCATTTTCTCTAATATTTCATCTGTCATCCATGTTTGTTTGTTCTTGGTTTTTCTTATTGGTAAATTTTCATTTGATGTTTGAATACTTTTCCTAAGGCTGTCCCATGTATTGTCTATTTTCTCTTTTGGATTTGCCCTTCTGTATTGTTCCATGCACTCTATCATTAGATGTTCATATCTACTACATACATCTACAAGGTATTTTTGTTGTATGTCTGGTTGTTTTAGTGCTGATACGTCTATCTGTTGTTCTTGGACTCCTCTATTTACTATATTTTTAAGTTTGACATTCATTTTGCACAGCACTGGATTATGGTCAGAGTTGATATCTGCACCTGGGTATGTTTTGATGTTTTTGACACTATTTCTAAATCTGTTGTTGATCATAATGTAATCTATTTGGTTCCTCTTTCTGTCTCCAGGGCTTTTCCACGTATATAATCTTCTATTTTCATGTTCAAAGAATGTATTACATATGATCATATTGTTCTCCTCACAGAACTGTATGGCTTTCCCCTCTGTCGTTTCTTGTCACTAGTTCGAATTGCCCTACAATGTTCTTATGGCTTCCTTTCCATATTTTTGCATTCATGTCTCCCATGATTATTAAAATGTCTGTTGATTTTACTGGTTTGAGTAGTTTTGTAGATCTTCGTAGTACTGTTCTATTTCTTCTTCAGTGTAATATGTAGTTGGTGCATATGTTTGTATAATGGCCAGATCAAACGGTTTTGCTTTGATCTTTAGCATGATCATTCTGTCATTATATGTCCAGTACCCGCTGATATATTTTTCTATTTCTTTCCTGATCAGTATTCCTACCCCTCGTTCATGGTAATCTCCTCCTGAATGTATAAAACTAAAATTTTCTATTCTTGTGTACCCAGCATCTTTCCATCTTGTCTCTGCTATTCCTAGAATATCTACATCTAATGCTTCTGCCTCTAATATTAAATTTTCTAGCTTTCCTGACTGGTGTAGTGTTCTAACATTCCATCTATTCTATGTCGTTTCCTAAACTTTAGATGTTGTTGATCCGTTGCTTGGCTTTGGGTTGTACGTGGTAAGGTCCCAGTCTTTTCCACGGTGGCCAGTCAATATTCATTCTTATGCCCAGAACTTGCCTCTTGTGCGCCACACACTTTGCTGTTTCGCCGTTGATCTATTTGGATTCCTCCGCCTCGCGTGCCGTCACAGACATTTTGTCTAGGAATGGACATTCCCTATTGTTGACTTACGGTTGTCTCTTTGCAAGGAAATTCTACGCTGTGAATGTAGCCATTAACTGGAGTAGTCGAGACGCCATTTTTTGTCTGTATCGAAGATAGGGAGTTCGCGAGTCGGAACAACTTGAATGAAATACACTTCACCTATAATCGTCTAAGAACAAAAAGATCCTACAGGTTGGAACTAAATTTGGCATCACACTGTAACCAGTAATCGCTAACCACACCATCGAAATTCGCGCAATCCAGAAAACACAAATGTAAACATGGAAACACGTCGTCACATACTGCAACCGGAAACCAATATTTCCGTCTTCAAGCCGCCACAAAGTGGACATGATTACAGAATGTATTCTGGAGTTTTGTTACTCTTTTAACATGAACATTGGTCAGTGGAGAACAATCTTTATTTTGTGGAAATGTGCTGATCGTCTACAGTGTCATGTGCGGAGCCTAACAATAGTAGTTTTCGCTGCGATCTGTTCAACTTTAAGAAGGGAGTCATGTGGGAAGCTACTACCTGTTCTCTTACTCCATGTATTTTTGTAATGATACACTATATAGTTATATGTTGCCTATATAGAGACGCCTGCATTCAGCTTATGTATTTAAATATCCAATATTCTAAAAGATATTCATTGTAAACTTAACACCTCATTATGATAACTATCTATATCAAGCGATGATGAAATAATTTGTGCGACTTACATAACATAAAATTATGTTTGAAACATGTTAGTCTACTAATATTTATTAAATAATTTGTGAGACTTACACATCATAAAATTATGTTTGAAACATGTTAGTCTACTAATATTTATTAAATTATTTGTGCGACTTACACAACATACAATTATGTTTGAAACATGTTAGTCTACTAATATTTATTAAATAATTTGTGAGACTACACATCATAAAATAATGTTTGAAATATGTTAGTCTACTAATATTTATTAAATAATTTGTGCGACTTACACAACATAAAAGTATGTTGGAATCATGTTAGTCTACTAATATGTCTACTAATATTTATTTCTAAAAAACAACCCACAGGAAACTAGTTTGTTTGTGTTTATTTAATTTAATTTACCTGATAAAAATTTATTGAATCCACCGCGCGTCTTACTGCCAGTGTAAACCATACCTTCAAGAAGTTACCTTCTTCTTGGTTTTTATACAATTTGAAACGGTTTTTACAAATTTCATTCTTTATTTGAACCAAATAAATGTGACATGTATTCCCAATTCGCAGTCAGAAGACAGTCCAATGACCTTGTGCATGTCGCTTATGCCGGATATGTTAACAAAATAGTCTTTCTTTGCTAACTGTTAACTACATGTTTTGTTGTCAGTTTGTTGTCAGTTTGTTGTAAGAACAATTAACTATATATTTTCCCGTCAGTCTCTTGTATTAGCTGTTAATTAAATATTTTTCATGACAATCTGTATCGCGAACTGTTAACTACGCGAGATGACGACAAAATTATTCAGGACCCAAAAGCTGAGCAAATGCTATTAACAGTATGGCCTGTCATGCATGTCATAAAAGGTGATAAAAGAAGGTTTAAGTGTGGGATTGGCTACATCATACTACTGTATTAAGTGACAGTGACCAATACTTATTTTGTTTAAATATAAAGTCTGTCGGAAAGGTACAGATGTCGCAGTAAATAACTATATTATTTTCGTCTACCAGGATTCTATGAAAAAATTAAAAACATCAATTATGATAAAATAAACTGTAGAATTGCTTATATTTAGTTATGGCATAACAGTTCCATTTCAGTATGAGGAAGACAGTCACGAGTTGAAATATAGTTTAAAAAAAGAATAATATAAATAAAGGACTGACGTTATTGTACTCGGGTTACCCAATATGTACTCTATTCCTCTCAATCGCACATAACACGTAACTGCGTAGCTTCAAGTGATAATCCCCCATGATGTCTGAAAAAATCCACTTTCTAAATAATATATTACAAGCAGGATTCGAACTCGTGAACTCTTGAGCGCAAAGCGAACGGTTTAACAACTACATCAGGGAGATCCCAGGGGATACAATTTATTCTTAGTGCAAACGTAATATAAACGCTGCCTTTCTTACATTGTCTGCATTCTTGTAAAATACATCTGTTTTGAGAACTACCCATCCATCTTAATCCCATAACTCGTTTAGGTTGAAGGGATACGAGATTGAATCTGTCTACACATGGAGTTTTCCAGCGATTTCTATCTTCAGTGGTGTCCATGAGTATAGAAAAACCAGGACATATCCAATCTTTGATATTGTTTTCGCATGATTCCTCACCCTCTTTTTCTTCCTTTTTCAACTATTCCCTACATCGTTTCTTTTGAATATTTTATGAAACATAACGTTTTCTAATGAAGTATGAATGCTGAGTAACACTGAAATTAATAAGCATGGCCTCAGGCACAGAATAGTCTACTAACCAAAATTTGATGGGGATATCATTACATAATAACCACATACATCTTAATGCCGACCACACTTCACCACCATCACCCACAGTGATTCTATCAGACTCAGAGAGTATGCTGCCTAAGATAGAACCGTGCATGATATTTAAGGATTAGTTTAGTCCATTTGGAAAGAGGGGTTTATTTAATTTTATATTAGCAATATATCTATATCATGTATTTATTTCTTAATGTCTATTCTTAATGTTTATTATTGTCTCATAGAATATTTGTTTCTTGTCACTTCTAGTGGCCCGCGATTCTCTCACAATTCATTTCCTTGTTCAGTGGTTATAGATCTTGATCCTTGTTTCTACTGCTCTGTCCTTTTTGTGATTGTTACCCAGCATGGTAGGTGGTCACTACAATGGTAAGCCAGTGCCACCCACGCCGTTTTCATTTCACCATGACACGACACCAGTGCAAGGCCAATGTATAAATCTGAGTATGTCGCTTTGGTAGCTAACCTGGTCATTCTGTCACAAATAAAAATGGTGAGATCAGTCTCTAGGTGGGCCTTGCATAGTGCCATTCCATGTGTCGTGTTGTTTGGGTTTCCCCAGACGATATTGCAAGAATTGAAGTCTCCGCACAGTAATAGAAAATCTCCTGGAAGGTCTTCCAACTCTCTGAGAAAATTCCAGTCTTCAGGCTTGACGTGGGAATAGTTTCGAACATAGATATTAATAATATTACATCTTCACCCACAAATTAACGTTTCACCATGGGTATCAGAAACAATGAAGATCTAAAGCAAATTGAAATGAAACGAGAAACATGGAAATCTATGACATCCATATGCCGTCTTTAGCCCTAGAGGAATAACTAATCAACTAACCCACGAATTATGATCTGCACTCCCTATCTCAAGATGTCAAGTGAGCAGACAGTGTGGAATACCACGTTGTACGAGGATCGCCTCAATTGATGTGTGTGTGGCTTGTCGGGTTAACATAGCTCACTAAGCCTTGAAGTGATAATTGCTTGGCTTGTGTCACTTGCAGAATAATTATATCGAAATCGTATGCTAAAGATCAGAAGAACGCGTAATCAGTAACTGACTGGGACATCGATCTTATAAACTTTCAGATGGCTCGCGAAACGGCAAGCAGAGCATATATGGGAATGTCCCCACTGCGGTGACGCTTGTTCCTAATCAAGTATCAAAAAAATATTTTGATTGTATTTTTTTAAGATGTTGCGCTGTGTTTCCTGTGAACTATTAGGATTTATCCCCACCTGAAACCTTAGTCAATGAAACTCAAAACCTATTCTGCAAAACCAATTCTCAAAACCAAATATTTTAATCATGACTTCTTTCATTACAACGACATAGGACACATTAGTTCTAAAACATATTTATATTCATTCGTACTATACTCACATAAACAATTGAATCTCTGCACATAAGGCTTTTCGCCTGACTCTCATTATGTATTTGCCCGCCTATTTTATTGGACAATCTAGTCTTATAGAAATATTAGATGTCTGTCTTATTTATCTAGTTCCTGATTGGTCTGTTCAATATTCAATAACCAATCTCTAAATCATTTGGACAATGAATATGCAAAGTTCACTACTATTTGTCACGATCAGTCAAATAGTTCAAAAAGACGGTGCCAAACCAATAAGACGGGTTTGTTAATTATAACGTTCACTGTTATTTGACAAAGTTCGTCCAATATTTCAGAAAGATAGCGACAAACCAATAAGACGTGGTTCAATTTTTATAAGGCTCTCTGCTCATCACATCAAAGCTAGGTTCTTTAATTGTCTAATAAACTTCCGTTTACTTGTACAGGACAGCTATCTTTTGAGTTCTTGTTCAGGGTTGGTCGTTCTTCACAGCTTTAGTACCCCTACTTTTAAACCTTCAGTGTAGTTCGTCAGGCAGTCGTCAGGGAAGAATCCAGCAGTAACAGCTCTCTATGCACAGTAGAGACATCTGTTAGGCTCCGGGACTGACTCCAGACAGTAAACAAATAGAGGTTTGACAAACCTCCCAGATAAGCCCAACGCTGCAAAGTAATCCTCAAAGACTGCAACTCTCCAAGTACAGTAGAGCCACTAGATCACGCTACTAGAGACATCACATTTCTGGAACTTCAAAATCTTTCCAGAATGTAGAGATCAGACTAACCTCTGTAAAGATTCAAATACTCCAGCGTTGCAGAGATCAAACAAATCTCTGTAATTTAAATGAGCAACTTGAAAATATGCAGAGATCTGCACGACATATCCTGTAAATATGCAACAGATTCCCAAGTTGCCAAGATCAAATACATCTCTGAATATGAAAAGACTTCAGTGATGATGCAATATACTCCAGCGATGCAACTATCAAACACATCCCTGTTTCAAATAACTTCCATAAGGATGCAATATACTCTAACGTTGCAAAAATCAAGAAAATCTCTGTGACTCAAGTAAACCTCTGTAAGGGCGTAAGATACTCCAAAATTGCAGAGACCAAACAAATCTCTGTGATTCAAATACACTTTTGTAAGGATGCACAATACTCCAACGCTGCAGTGAACAAACACATCTCTGTGATTCAAATAATATTCAACGACTTTCAATCTTCAAGCTATAGACAACAGGAATGCATTTCAAACTCTTGAACGAATTTTATATTTCTTGTGACAACTCACAAGAGGAATTCATGAAGTGATATCGCACTACTATGTAGACCTATATAACCTTACACAGTTATGCGTCCATTTATAAGTGCTCTTCAACACGAATAATTTTTAAGGCAACTTTCCTTATCACAATAAATTCCATATTAATTATCCGAAAACTATCTGACTTCTGTGCACAAATACAAGACTAAACGTGACATTATGATAATGGAGCTCTACGTACTTATCCACAATGAAATTTCCACAACTTTGCTACACAATTTCAATGAAACCTATCAGTCACATGAAATAAAATTATCCAGATGAACTTTGTCCATTCTTTGGACAGTTCTCTACACTCTCTAGTCGATCTTTCCTCAACGGCTTCGAAAGAAAGGACAACTGTTAAACACTACTTTTATTCTCGCTTTTGGACTCACAGACTCTCAAAGCATGTTGCGCAAGACAGAAAAGTTAATGCTAAGAAAAGAATGATGGGACTTATTGAACAACTCAGTTAGATCTAACTTTAGATCAACTCAGAGCATTACATGGATATACTGCTCTGGCCATGCTGGGGTCAGAGGAAACGAGAGAGCCGACTTATTGGCTAGAAATGCGGGGATAGACGGCACATTGCTGATAAGAGATAAAGCAGACTTAATTAAGACACTAATAAATTCATTTCAAGATGCAGATGATGTCAATGAGGTCGAGAACGTATACTGAGAATGTTAGAAATGGCAGTTTCTAGAGGTGAGAGAAGGAAAAGTAAATTTTTTGGATAGTCTCGAAGATCACACAATCAACACCTGACCGGAACTCTGAGTCTACATACACTGGGATGGCTGCTGGAGCGGAGCACTTAAGGGAATGTCCCACTTGCTGTGAAGCCAGTTTCTAATCAAGTATCAAGAACTGCTTTTGGACGTTTGTTATGTATCGATTTTCTAGAAAGTTCACAAAATCTCACTCTTGTCTTGCGTTATTCCTTCAACAAATTATATTTATAATCTAATTTCTTCCCGTTTGGCGAATCTTACTTGTAAACAATTTATTTTATAGTCAAACCAACTGCTTAGGTAGGTGGGTCGATACTGAGTTTACCTCTTCCTTGGAGAGGCGCGTACTTAAACCAGCGGACAATGTCCAAGTAGCTTATATCATGATGCACAACCAAAAAGTATTAGAGGTCACGAAGACCCCTAGTATAGTTAACACCAACTACTAGATAGGTAGTTAATGAGTTTACCTCTCTTGTGGAGTGGTGCGGCCCTTGCAACCAGCAGACAACAAAGTCCAATTAGGTTATATCAAGACTAACTAGCATAAAATATTAGAGGTAACAAATACCTCACGGTTTATATATAACAACATAACTTTTAGACGCAAACAATTTATTGTTCTCCGTCTGTCCGTCTGACACTTCAATGTTGAGTTGATTTTCTCGTGCGCCGAGAATATTTGTTCATGGTAAAATTTAACAATTGTCGAATTGGTTTTTTTCTAATTAATCTGTCAAAATATAAGAGAAGTAATTCAGTTACTCATTTTAGTCAAATTCTTTATGAATCGTTTCCCTTAGACCATCAACTTAATTAAACTTTGTCGCAGTGCCATCTATATGTACATGTACAGAAGAATATAAATGGGGTTGTAAAGCGTCACAGAAAGAGTCGGTTGTCACTAATTGTAGTTAGGATTTCACGTACAATATTTTCCAGTATTTCTCCAGAATAGTCATACTTGCTGCTTTAAAACAGCATCGATCATTCCTATTGGCTGATCTGACATGCGTCATTCCTCTTGATTGATACAACAGATCATTGGTCACTTTGCATATAGTTTGTGTTACTAGCCAAAGAAAAGCGCGGGGAAGTTAGATATATCAAAATAACTAACGTTGCGTGAGATTAATGTGAAATATATCCTGGGGGAGTGCTTGTTTTTAAAGCTATATTATAGAAGTCATAATGAAGCAAACGAGATTTGAACCAATTTTGCTCAGATGGCACCTACTCACCTCGCAACTTGAATAAACACGTTTTCCATCTTCGGCCACGCCGCATACCTAAGAAGATGCGTTTTAAGTGAAGACTAAAGACTATTCTAGCTTTACTAATGAGAATTTGGTCAACACGTGAAATTCCTAAGAAAATACCCCTTGTGATACGTTCTAGTCCATGTATCTAGATGTCTGTGGTTAATCCCCTCAGTGACGCTCATATCTTCACATGGATCTAATGTTCAGATCTGCCGGAGTCAGAGACAAATAAAGAGCTCATTCATTGGCAGCTGTACAGTGTAAGACAAATCGATAAAAAGAAACATAAGTGATTTAACTAGAGCAGTCATGAATACACTACAAAACGATGAAGGGAATGATAAAAGAAACAATATACTTGTTCAGAGTGATATAAATCGAGTGACCAAGAGCAGGAGTGGAGGAAGTGAATCCTAAAGAAAAATCAGAAGAACCCACAACTAACAAGTGACCCGGACTGAACTTATAAACTCTTAAATGGCCGACGAAATGACAAACAAAGTGATGTGCAGAGATGCTGGTTTCCTAATGAAGATTCAAGAAACATATTATATTTGCCTTTCATGTAATGAATTGTTATGATTTTCACAATAACATTTTGAAGTTTGTCTATAATATTATGTACACTAGTCTGTTCATGTTTTTATGTAGCACTAGTTTGTTAATTTTTAATAGCAAATGGAACTTTTTTATAAAATGACAAGTCTCTGGAAACTTTAGAGTACGTTAAATTGACAAGCATCTCGTCCAGACAATGCAGTGCAGCTGGGTGATGAGTGATGTAGAATTTATTAGCAAATAGCTGACCCCGGTGAATGAAAGTGGGAAAATCTTCAGGCGAGAATATACAGATCTTATGAACATACATGGTTGCACACCGAATTGTAGGATTAGTTTCCCATAAAGAAAATGATGTTAACCAGGGCTTCTTGTGAGGTTCGCCTGTGGAAACAAGTGACATTTTTCAGTTAGATTGCATGATTTCTTAAACATGATAAAAAACAGTAGACAGTCTGGGTACTTGAGGGATGTCCATAAATTATGTCAACAATGTTTGGGCTATATTTCTGACTCCCTCCCCTTTGTCGGCAACTGTCAAGAACTTAAGGAAACTCATCCTGATTAATTATGTCAAGACATGTTAAGCCCACTCTCCTATTAAAAATATTTTTAGCTGAAATAATTACGAAAAAAAACTACCGTATTCTATCTACGATTTTTAAAATGTTTCAAATTCAAACATTTAACTGGTGTAGGTAAAAAAAAGTATTGGTGACGTCAACTTTTGTTAAACCCAAATCCTCTTACTTGTCTATACCTATCAACCCCCTTTAATTGTTGACGTAATGTATGGACACTCCTTGTAGGTGGTTGTGACACAACTACATAAACTTCAATCTACTTTACTTAGCAATGATCATTCACGCATATTCTATTTCTTCTACATTCGTACTCCAACTTCTGCAGATTAGCAGGCTGCAATCTAGAGAATGGAATGCATTGTGTCATTGTTTACATCTTGGCTACGATATCTGCTCCTTTAGGCCCAACACATCAAATTTCAGCATGGCTGTTGGGCCACATTGACCCACTATAATATGGAATAGCCAACTACATCTCATGCAAGCCTCCTTAGTCGTCTTCTAGAGCATGCATGGCAGGTAATAGTGTTGCTATTCTTTGCTCCATTCTCGGGTCCGTACAACACATGGGTAATTCGTCTATATATAACAAAGATAAAATCTTGATAGCAGTTGTAATGAACAAACATCACTATCAAGAGACTTGAATCCCTCATCTACAACCCAATCAGTACATAATATTTTATATAAATTGATACTTTGTGGAGCACATGGCCGCATCGTGTGGTTAACAACCATTCTCAGAACCTTGAGGTCACGGGTTCAATTCACAGCTGGGACAGGCTTTTCTTTGTTTTCGGAGGTACATTCAAAATCTGCTTTCTCATTTCCTTGAACACCAGCATGTCCTGGACATGACAATCAGAAGGTTGAAACATGCTATAGAACCGAGTCACTCATCCCGACATCGAACGTATTTAATCTTTCGAGGCATGGACTGAGAATTAAAGGACTGAGACACTAGTAAAAGGAGTTTGCTATAATTACGATTTAAAAAAAAAAAAGATTCATTTATGTATGCTAGCTGAATTTGTCTATGCTAGTTTGTCTATACAGAATTATGTATGCTAGATTGTCTATACAGAATTATGTTTGTTCATTGTCCACATTTTATTTGAATCGTACATATAACTGCTCACTCTAAGAAAGAAGTGGGTCAGTGCTTCTGATTGGTTATTGGACGCAGAACGCATTAATCGATAAGTAAGTGCCCAATAATTTTGTTTTTAAATGTCGTTTTTAAATGTTTTAAAATGTTGTTTAAATATTGTTTTTAAATGTTTTAAATAATATTGTTTTTACATGTCATCATCTCTTTAAAAATCCCCTGTTGTCGCAGAGTAATGTGGGGGTGTGTTTTGGCACAATTAATTGTTCGAATGAGCAGAGTATAGGCGTAGGTGTAGATGTCCCGTATTTCTATATAGCTCTCACTAATAGCGTGTAATTTGTTTGGATATTAGATGTTTCAGTCGTAAGATACGGAGGCTAAAAGAGACGACTAAGTGAAGTAGCTGGTCTAGCATCTTGAATGCAAGGAGACAAACTTTATAAACGATGAGCATCACACTTTTAAGACACTAACATAGTGTGGAATGTGTAACACTGCTTTACAAGATTAACTTCGAGAATGCCTTGTTAAGGCGTGACTTTTCATTAGTAAGACTTCAATAAACTTCGCTATTGCTCATCATTCTAAGACGTCAATACGTTATTTTCATTGGTAGACGACATAAAATATACGGAAAATGACTAATGAAATGCTCGTAGTAGATTCTCGTTGTAACTTAGTTCGAAAGTCTGCTGCTATCAAAAAGCTACAAATAAATGGTAAACAATTTTGGAGAAACACTGAAAGATCCAACTTTTCACCATGACCTAAAACGGCTACGTCGGGGTAGTTATAATCTTGAGGCATCTATATACATGACATTTGCAAATATTTTAACGTAATGTTATAGCGATTTCAGAGTATTCAGAAAAGTAGCATGTTAGCAGAGGATGCGTGCTAGAAACAATCATGAAATCAAGACTGTGATCTCGTATTTCTGTTCACAGTAATCATTTCTTTCCAGACTTGAACGATGATTTTGCTTGTTTGAGAAACCCAGGAATTACGAGCGATTAGCTCTTACTTTCTGTGTGCAATGGGTAGGTTTCTGAGATTTGTTTCATACCAAGGAAATTTAACATTTCGGCTTGGTACAATACCTATCGGAGCCTTCAACTGGGGGGGGGGGTATATATGAGACGAGACGAGCTGATAGTTTGCCTGTGGGTCACCCATTCCATTGTTTGTCTATCCTCTGACAAGGCGCTTCACAGCCACGGAGCTGTTTCTCGTGTAGGAAGATCATTCCATCACTACCCGTAGGTCACAGATCTAATTTCTTCAGTATGAGCCGTACTGGGTAACGGGGACTGTCGAATTGGACTCAGGGGTTGATATACCTTCCTAGACGAGGTGCTGCCTTACCAAATACGTCGATGGTCTTGGATTTGATCTATGCATTTCTCACGCACTCGCCTTGTCCGCTTGAGATAGCCTTCCAAACCATCGCCAGCCACGATCTGTGTATTTTGACTTCGCCATTGCGTATATTTTACCCAAAGAGGTAGGTAAAATACACATCTTGGACGAAGAGCTTCGCAGTGGGCTCTTGGGAACTGAATCAAATTCTCTCTGTATGGGCCATGTTGGGTAACGGCCGACAGTCGAGTTGGGCTTGGTTTGTAGTGTCTTTAGAAACTTGCACCTCCTCTACGATGCCCGTAGTGTCCAGATTCCAAGTCTCAACACTGTTTAGGTCAGATATTGGAATAATGCACTCTCCGACATCTCCGACTGTATTCAAAGCTTTCTTCCATACCCATGAGTGCATGTTCAGGTTGGCGTATCCAATACCTGAGTCATGACTCCTACTTTCAATGGGGTCAATTGTGATAAGACGTGTGGGATTTTGTGTGTTCACGAGCATGAACAGCACTTCCGCCAGTCGGTCTCGTGCTGGACCATTGTAGCTCCGTTGTCACTGAATCGACTCATGTACTGTACGCTGCCCTCTCGCGTGTGGTACCTTTTCCAGATTAGGTGTGTACTCGTTAGATCACCGTATGTTAGGGGCATTGACATTGGTCGCCAATCCAATGTTTATGCTTTTTAAGAAGGCCAAGTCGGAATGCACAGATGCTTTGCATATTTTGGATATAATGGTGTAGACGTTCGGAGATATTTTCTGTTTCTCTGCAGGAAATTATCATTCCATCTACAGCATCCACGGACACGAGCCTAAAAGTGTTAGCAAGGAATACAGTAAGAGTAGCTGTATTTTTGTTAACAGGGTGCACCACGAGGAGGTACTTTTAGGATCTTGGTTGTCTGCTAACCCTAGAACCACTCGAACGATGCTAATAAATATCCTTTTTAAATTAGGAAATATTTCTCCTCTTTCTTTCCGTTCGTTCTCAAACAAGAAGTAGTTCTAATAATGAAGGAACAGAGATATCACAATGACTCGCAACGGCGAAGTTCAAATGCCTCTTATTATTGATAGGTCGCAGCTTAGCCAATCATTTTTTTCTCATTCTGGGTACAAATCTTGTTGGGCAGCGTTAAAAATTGCACGATATGTTAACAATGTTAATCCCTCCGTGATTGGGGAATGTTGTGGAAACAATAATATAACACTTATTATTACACGCTTTACTGATCTAAGTCAGCTTGAAATTAAAGACATAAGTAGAATATATACAATGAACAACACGATGGCAGCATTGACCCTTACCTGTAAAACCCCCTGGAACGTTCAGTGTCTTGCTGTGATGTAAAGTGCCCCAGAAGTACTCGTCCGGGCTTTTGATACTTTTGCACCATTCTAAGAAATCTTTCGAGATTGGGTTTCGGAGGGCATACTCTACAAACGCTCTCGAGAATGTTCCATATGTGCTTCCTTTAATCATTTCTAGCCCATGAGGTGGTGGGGTGTTGAATACAAAAACTTTCTTCACTCGCAGTTCACCTTTAAAATAAAAGATATAGGCCTACATTAAAAAAAAACACATATACAATATACGAGAAACATACATTTATTTACCCACATGCGATATTGGTGAAATATACATTTATTTACCATATATACGAAATGGGAGGAACACATTTATTTACCCAACATACGATATAGGAGAAACATACAGTTGCACATTCCGTTTGCGACGACTTGTTTATAAGATGGAATTTTTCGGAGATTATCGCTTACTGCCGCCTTCACCCCTCAACAAAGTTGTGCACACTGCCCTAAATAAAGCACATTCCTAATCATGAACTGTTAAAGTTAGTATTCTTCCTCAACTTTTTGTCAGCAATCTAACATGTCTACACAGTAATTCTGGTTCTCTGGATAACTGCTACTGTATTTGACAAACACGGAAATATACTACATGAAACAACAGATATAGTCAAAAGATGGACAGATTATTGCAAGGATCTGTATAACTGCAAGTGTGGTCATGACTACACTTTATTAGAGAAGTCTGATCAGAGAAATAGGAAATGCAGAAAGTTTAGTATATGAAATAAACCAGTCCATACGAACATTGAAAGGAGAGAAATCACCTGTTGTAGACAACATTCCTGCAGAACTCTCGAAATACGGGGGAATTAATGTGGTAAATATTATGATTAAAATCTGCCAGATAATATAGATCACAAAACAATGGCCTGCTGAATGGACACAATCACTAATAATACCAATTCCCAAGAAAGAAAATGTGAAAGTGTGTAAGAATTACAGAACCATTAGCCTTAAACGCACCAGAGTAAAGTGATGCTCAATTTACTACTGAACATAATAAAACACAAGTCAAAAGAAGTAATTGCAGAAGAACAAGTTGGTTTCTGGGCAAACAAGAGCACCGTTGAACACTTATTTAACAACCGAATATTAATTGAAAAACATATTGAGCACCAACTTGATATATACCAAAATTTCATAGATTTTACAAAGGCCTTTGGCCGTGTTTGGCTTGATGGTCTACGGCACAAACTGAGACAATTTAATGTTGACACTACAATCATAGACATTTTACAAAAATGCAAGACATTTTACAATAGTGCTGTCTTACCAAAAAAACAACAGCTGGAGAGTTCTTAAAACAAATGTGGGAGTCGTTCTGCAAGGGTGCATAATGCCTCTAGTACTTTTCAACATATAACTAGAGCCCATCATACAAGAGACGCTTCTTGATTACAATACATCTTATATTAATTGGAGGTCGCCCTACTTGTAACTTGGGTTTCGCTGATGATATGGATCTTATGGCTGGATTAGAACAAGAATTACATGATTTAATAACAAAGTTAGAAAAAGTTTACCAGCAAGTGCGGAAAAGAAATCAACATGAAACGAGCAAGGTCTTGGCTAACAGCAGAGACACAGAAGAACAGACCAACATCATGATGAATGGATATAAACTTGAGACGGTGAATGCTTTCAAATACCTCGGATCTAGCATGTGCATCAATAGAAAATACAAAACAGAATTAAAAATAAATAACGCTGGAGATGGTTTTAGCTTCTATGTCAAGGCTAAACATGATGATCATTGAAAATCAAACTGTAAAACTAGTGTTTTCTGTTGTACTGTATGGTTGTGACAGTTGGCTCAAGGAGAGACGGCTACATGCTTTCTAATGAAAATGTTACAGTCGAATTCTACGAATTTCATATAGGGAGAATAAAATAGAGATGTACGCAGATGTACAAAAATCCACTGCTTTAAATAGTGAGACGACAACTAGCATGGTTTAGACATGTATACAGACATGATTACTTGTCAAAAACAATACTGCAGGGAACCGTTGAAGGATGGAGAAGCATAGAGGGCCAAATAAAGGCATGGGCAGACAACATCAAGAAATGGACAGAAAATATGTGTTCCTCACTCCTCCTCATCGTTGAAGATGGGAATCGCTGGAGGGCTCTGTGTGCTTAAGCATCTAATGTGGTACCCCTACGACCCTGACGAGTTTATTCATTCATAGCCTTCCTCAGACATTTCATCTCGCACGTTGTAATCTATCTCAAGAGTGTTTTTATTTTTAGGGGCCATGTCTGGCACTGGAAACAGAACTTTGGAATAAACATGTTTATTATCTTTCGTTTGATCGCCATGTTGATCGCTGGGTTTTTAAGCAGTGGTGACAGTTGGTATGTTACAGCGTTTGATTTTTGACATCTCATCTCAATTTCTCTATCAATTTTGCCGTCATTTTTTAATATTTGACTTTTCTAATAGCATTGATGCGGTTCCTCATTTCCTGTTCCAGGTAGGTAATTTCTGGTCTTTTTGTTTCTGTGGTGCTTTATCTTTTGCAGATTATATCCGCCTTTCCATTTCCTGGTATGCCAGAGTAAGATGGTATGCTCTGTAGTACTTCCATTTTTTGGATGCTCATCCAGTTCGTATGGCTTTCTTCAGATCTGGCAGCTCATCTCTGTCAAGGGCTTGTAAGACAGACATTGCATCAATAAGAACACCAACTGTTGACATTGGTTTGTTGTGTTTTTAATTATTTCTGCTTCTGCAACAATACCTGTACTTCCTCAAAGCAGTTGGAGTAGAATAATGCAATTGGTGAACATGTGGATTAATTTTCTTTTCCTTGATATTTTATTGACACTCCAACACCTTTGTTCTTCACTGCTTTGCTTGCTGATACATCAGTATATATTTGTATACACTTTTATGCTTCTCTGTGGTACATGTCTTCAATCATGCTACACACTATTGTTTTCGTTTGGAGAGTATTCAATTCTCTCATAGTGTAATTGTTGTTTATGGTGGTTCTGATAGTGAGATTTTCATATTGCTCCCACGGAATTGGGAAAAGTGTTGGTATTATTTCTTTTATTGTGTCTGGTAGTTCATTCTTGTATTTTCTTTTTAATTATTTGGATTGGTGAATAAAACTTCTTTCATATAAAACAAAAGAGAATAGAGTTGGTTGTCACATCTTATAGAGAATAGAGTTGGTTGACACCTCTCATAGAGTATAGAGTTGGTTGTCACATCTTATAGAGAATAGAGTTGGCTATCCTATCTCATAGAGTATAGAGAATAGAGTTGGTTGTCACATCTCATAGAGTATAGAGAATAGAGTTGGCTGTCCTATCTCATAGAGTATAGAGAGTAGAGTTGGTTGTCACATCTCATAGAGTATAGAGTTGGTTGTCACATCTCATAGAGTATAGAGAATAGAGTTGGTTGTGACATCTCATAGAGTATAGAGAATAGAGTTGGTTGTCACATCTCATAGAGTATAGAGAATAGAGTTGGTTGTCACATCTCATAGAGTATAGAGAATAGAGTTGGTTGTCACATCTCATAGAGTATAGAGAATAGAGTTGGTTGTCACATCTCATAGAGTATAGAGAATAGAGTTGGCTGTCCTATCTAACAGAGTATAGAGAATAGAGTTGGTTGTCACATCTCATAGAGTATAGGGGGTTAAAATTATCCATAGACAATGCCGAAGTCTGGTGATTTTGGTCGAAAGGCGCGAATATCGGCACAGACGCCACAGGGACACCATGACATTTTATGTCACTATTCAAGTCATTAAGAGGAAGCAGCTGGTAAACATTACTGAATTCCTACTATTGAGGTGAGACACAAAGACGCAGTCACCCACAAAATATCAGGTGCCTCACATTCTTAATCGTATGCCTAGATATATGTAGCATAGCCAGTAGGCAATGTTTGGCGCGGAAATGGTATTAAACAGTATCATAGGTTCAGTAGGTGGAAACAGTATCATAGGTTCAGTAGGTTGAAACAGATCATATATATAAACATACCTTGTATATTGATGTAGAAATGATATCTCATTTTCGTATCCGTATTGATAGATAGAGGTTTCCAGATAAAACAAAAAGCACTGTTCAAGACAGAGTGTATATGATTTGAAAATATCAACCACGAGGATGTACATAATTTTTGTAACCCTTTTTGCCATTTTTACCCCTCCCCCTTGTCAACAACTGTTAAAAATTCAGGGATTTACTTGCTTAATTATATCTAAAACAAATACACCCACCCCCCTCCCAATAAAAAGTTTTTTTTTAAACATTTCTGAAAAAAATCATGATAAAAAATATGTTATGTTTGAAATTTGCAAGAATTTTAAAAATCTTCTTCTTCTTCTTCTGCGATCAGTTTCCTATGCTCATAAGTCTATACAGGAAGGTGGGCCGCCTCCATGAATTCAGTCGTCAGCAGGAGGTCCTCACGGTTGCCCCACAGCTTCACCTTCAGATCTGTCTCTTGAGGCCATATTTTGGTTCTCACGTCATCAAAGAGTGGGCATGTCTGCAGAATATGTTCTGGAGTCTGGGGACCCTTTTGACATGGGCATTGGTCAGTTTGGGCAGCCTTAATTTTGTGGAGATGTGCTTGTAGTCTGCAGTGTCCTGTGCGAAGTCTAAAAATTGTGGTTTGTTGTGACCTGTTTAGCTTTAGAATAGGGTCCTGTGGAAAGTTACTGCCTGTTCTCTGACTCCATGTATGTTTGTATATTCCTTTGATGAGGGTTTTTGCTTCAGTCAGTGATATTCTGTGGTGGAATTGTTCCTTTTTTGCACCTGCTTTTGCCAGTCTGTCAGCTCCTTCATTTCCTGCTATTCCACAGTGTGCAGGGATCCACTGCAGCACAACTTTATTGTTGGCAGATAGTTGATTTAGAAGTTCTACAGTTGTTTTTGTTAGGAGATCTTTAGGTTCCTTTTGGATGGTTTGGAGTACTGACATGCAGTCACACAAGAAGACTATGTTAGCTCCTTTGAGCCTCCGTTCCTCTAGAGCCTTTGATGCTTCCAAGATTGCTTGTAGCTCTGCCCTGTAATTTGTTGATAATTTGCCAGTAGCAATTGAGAGTTCTAGTTTTGGGGTGTTTGGTATGAGTATTAGTATCCCAGCTCCTCCTTTCTTTACTGCACCCTCTGATGATCCATCTGTGAAGACATGAATCCACTGTGATGTAGGGTATTGGGTGTCTAGGTGATCAAGTGTTTTTGCCTTAAGGGCAGTAGGGGTTTCCATAGTTTTGCTCTCAATGCCTGGTATTGTAAGTTTTGCTGTATATATGGGTGAAGTGTTTGTGATGTTGCAATATGCTTCTAGCTGTTCCCATTCATCCGGATTGTTGCTGGTTACTTCTTTATTGGCTTTCATAAGTTTTTTTGATAGGTGATTGAAGCTTGGTCTTTTCAGTCTGTTTTTTGTTAGTTCTTTTGTTTTTTCATGCAAAGGGTGATGTTTCAGACGTCTAAATTTTTCTGTCATTATTGTGATTTTCTCATCCCTGCGGTCTGTTAGGTTTTGTAATCCTGCTGTTGCTTCCATTGATGTTATAGGTGTGCTCCTTAGTCCTCCTGTTATGATTCGGAGACCTGCATTTTGAATTTTGTCCAGCTTTTGAAGATTGGTGTTTGCTGCTGTTGCATATGTGGTCAATCCATATTCCAGAGTTGGACGAATGTGACCTACATAGACTTGTCTTATGGTTTTTATGTTGGCTCCCCAATCTGTCCCAGATAGTTTTTTCATTATTTGTAGTCTGCGTGTGGCTTTATTTTCTGTCTCTTCAATGTGTGATCCCCAAGTAAGTCTTTTGTCAAATTTTAGCCCCAGGTAGACTGGGGTGTTTTCTTTTGGGAGTGGGGTATTGTCTAGAGTGAGAGTATAATTTTCAGGCTTTGTGGAGAGGGTGAAAAGTGTAGTGATGGTCTTACTTTTGTTTATTTGAACACCCCAGGTTTTTGCCCACTCTTCAACTTTGTTTATTGCCTCCTGCATTCTAACTTTTGCAACTCCAATGTATTCTGATTGGGTCCAGATAGCAAGATCGTCTGCATGGAGAGCTCTATGTACATATGGTGTGAATAGTTTTGGCAGATCGTCTATAAAAACTATAAAGAGTGTGGGGGACAGAATTCCTCCCTGTGGGACACCTTCTGTTATGTTGACCATTTTACTTTTCATTCCCTGGAGTTTGACTCTTGCATGTCTGCCTCGTAGGAAGCTTTTTATCCACTGAAACATTTTGCCTCTGATTCCTTTCTGGGCAAGTTTTAGCAATAGCCCCTCTTTCCAGACTTTGTCAAAGGCCTTTGTGAGGTCAAAGAAGGTGGCTAGGAGTTTTGATTTTTTCTGGAAAGCATCTTCTATTTCCTGGGCAAGGTATGTTGTTTGGTCCTCAGTGCATCTGTGTTTTCTGAAGCCTGATTGGCAGTCATCTAGAAGATTGTTTTCCTCCAGGTAGTTTAAGAGTCTGTTATTCACCATTTTTTCCATGACCTTTCCTAAGCAACTAAGTAGACTGATAGGGCGGTAACTTGTTTTGTTGGTTTTTGGTTTTCCTTTCTTGGCAATTGGAATTATTTCTGCCTCTTTCCATTCTTCTGGGAAGATCCCTTGCGCCCATGATTCATTAAAAAGGTCTAGGATTCTGCTTCTACCCACAGGACCTAGGTGTTGGAGCATTATTTTAAAAATCAAATTTAAACAATTTAATTGTTATACCAAAAGTAGGACTGGTGAGGTCAACTTGGGCCAAGACGTAATTTATGGACAACACCCCCCCCCCCCCCCCACCAGCATTATTTTAGCTGTTTGCTGAAATATTTGTCCAGACTTACAAAGAATACTTTTCTGTTGTTCTTTCACATGTCCCTTTATCTCACACATAGCATAGGAATGCTTGTGCAGAAGGGCAGCCAGAGTACATAGTATATCTCTTACCTGTCCCTTTATCTCACACATAGCATAGGAATGCTTGTACAAATACAAAAGCAGCCAGAGTATAGAGTATGCATTTCCGTGTTTCTCTCACCTGTCTCTTTATCTGTTACATATGTATGTTTATACAAGTAACGATCAGCAACCAGCATGTCACCAGTGAGACCTTCAATGTCGTTACCGCCATTAAATATTTTGAGAATTCCCACCATCTCAAGGTTTGTTCTGATACATGAGGGAAATAAACATTGAGTCGATATTAATAGATATTTCTAGTTTCTAGAACAACAAATGATAATATAAACATGACATTGTACTTATAGCATTCAGAAACTGGTTAGACGTGAGCAACAAATGACAATTTATATATTATCAGAGGTATTTTAGCAGTATAGTATATGCCAGAACCTTGTTGGGTCGTTGAGAGCTTCGGATAAAACGTGAACCGGGATCATCGGAATTGTATAAGACATATTTGCAAATGGAAAACCAAGCCTTCAATACTTACTCATTTGACTGTTAATTGATTTTCATTGGTTTTCACATAAATATAATTATATTGACCAATGAATATAACGGGAACAAATAGACATTTTTATTTTCGTATGTGCACGGAGGTGTGGGTGAGTATGGAAAGTTCAAATTATATTCTTCCTTGATGTAAATCCATGATTTTCTATGTTCCCCTCTGCTTCTTCCACAATCCAATGTTTCTTGGCAGAATGTTTTAGACAGGGAGTCGTGACTGACATGCTCAAACAATATAAGCTTTCTTAATTTAAAGCAGTGTTTCTCAAACTCCTTCCTCAAATCGTCCCCTTTCGTAGAGATTCTATAAACCAATGCCCCAAACCAGGGTCGAAGATAGGTCTTCGAAAAGGGGAAGAGGCTGTTAATTTATACAGGTCCTTTATTCGTCAGCACGTGAAAAAAAAGAATGCTTTGGAGCTTAAAATATGACATTTAGTAGCTAGAAATCAGGCCATAAATTGAGGTAAAAAACTGTCTTGATGGTTTCCCAAGTAAAACACACGCTTAATGGTTTTCCCGGGTAAAAATAACCATTAATAGTTTTCCCAATTAAAAAAGAAACCCTTAATAGTTTATCCAAGTAATAAAATACCCTTAATGGTTAATCCCAATGGTTAATCCTTAATGATTAATGGTTAATCCCAATTTAAAAATGCACTTAATGGTTTTCCTAAGTAAAAAACAACCTTAATGGTTTTCAAAAGTAAAAAATACTCTTAGTTTTCCCAAGTAAAACACCCTTAATAGTTTGTCCAAGTATAAAAAGAGCCCTTAATAGTTTTCACAATTTAAAATCACCCTTAATAGTTTTCCTACGATAAAAAAACACCTTTAATAGTTTTCCCAATTTAAAAGCACCATTAATAGTTTTCCCAAGATAAAAAAAACACCCGTAAGAGTTTTTCAAGTAAAAAATACCTTTAATAGTTTTCCCATGTAAAAGGTCACAAAAAGTCGCAAGAAAACGAAAAAAATATCATTTTGAGGAAAAATCTATCCCTTTTGTTTTAACTTAAGAAGCATTGACGGCCCTGTTTCATGGTTTTGTATGAGATGTGATGACCATTTTCATAAATGATGACTAGAAGGTTTTCTATCTTCTTATGGAGGAAAAGCAATGAATCTCTATTGAAAGTATTCAACACTTTACTGATAAAAATATTTGGGGTGGGGGAGTTACTCCCGTCATAGCTGAGGACAGAAATAATACGCACACAACACTAACCACTAATAGCTAAAAACTGGGTTCGCAAATATAATTGATTTCCAAGAAAAACAATAACAATGAAACTGTAACACTTTCTGCTGTTGGAAGCTACATTTCAGTTTGAAAAGTGAATCTCCATGTTTCAATGAAGGGGCCTACATGTAAACCAAGTTTTGCTGTTGTTGAAATGATGTAGATCATTTTAATCCTACTACAGTTAAAAGCTTCCCGTTTTCAACAGGAGCTTGTCACTGGTTTCAATAAACCTTGTTAGGAAAATATTTCCGATATATTTCTATTAATATTAACAGAATATCACAAATTGTTCTATTATAAATTAAAAATTACAATGTTATTTTAATATTTTTTTTGGTGCAATTTGATATATACATTATGCGTTAAGGATCTTTCGCACCATAATGAACCTAGTTTAGTTGGTCATAAAAATGATTCATGGAATCCAATATATTACATATTCAGTGTATTTCTATTTTATTTCTGACATATTCGTTTGCTACTTGATCTTTATAACAAATTTGTAACATATAGCTATAGCAACAAAGCTGTAACATACAGCTATAGTAACAAATCTGTAACATACGGTTATAGTAACACATCTGTAACATATCGCTATAGTAATAGTTATCGCATAAGGCCACAACACTTTGCCTAGAGTGACAGAGAAGAAATGGGCAATTTTGATGTCACGGAGTAATGTGGAAATTAAACCACTTCACGGTAATTACCTACAGTTATTTTAATAATATATAATTATACTAAATATAATAATATATTTATAAGACATTGCTTTTTATCCATTTTGAATTTCTAGGAGAAAATTATTAGAAAAAATCGCACCCGTGTGTTGACAGAGGCCAGAAAAGGGGAGCAAAGCATTGGATCACTGTTCACCTTCCATACATTTCGTTAGAGGCTACTAAGGAACTCCCCAAGTGGAGTTGACTGTCCCATCCCATGTGGATTCACAGTGACCCAGTAACCATTATGAAATCGGATGTGTGAGGAAAGACGGTGTGTATATTCTTATATACACAAGAATAGCATGTCACAGCTACAATATAAACCAGAATAACATGTCACAGCTACAATATAAACCAGAATAACATGTCACAGTTATCACACACAAGAATAACATGTCACAGTTATTACACGCAAGAATAACATGTCAAAATTATTAAATGCACACGAATAACTTACCACAACTACCACATACACAATAATAACTTGCCATTGTTACACACGAATAACTTGCTACAGTTACCACATACACAAGAATAACATGTCACAGTTACCACATACACAAGAATAACATGTCACAGTTACCACATACACAAGAATAACGCGCTATGATTACCATAAAAAAACAAAATGTTATCGTTTGATCTATAAATTTCAGAATAGTTCGCTTGTAAACATGTCCTTAGGTTGACTTCGTTAAGTAAATTTAAATTACTATTCCTCGTACGCCCTGATAGTCCTGCATATTAGCAGAATATAGTCTGGAGAACAGAATGTGGAATAATTGGCTGCCAAATATGTGCTTTTCATTCTGGAACATCTGCCATCAGGCTAAACGTGGAACAGGGTCATGAAGTGTTGCTAATCACTGGAAACACACATAACACACATATCTTCGTTTCGACCAAAAGCCATTCATCAATACTACATACACAACACAAAACGACGAGCAAGAACGACACTATTGACTTTCACATTGCAAATAAATGTGGAAATAACCCGGAATAGTTAAAACTAGAAGGTCAGATGTAAAACAACGCAAAGAAAAAATATACCAGATCATGTTATAAGGATAAAGTAACAAACGAATGTCTGAAATTAAATACACATATACTGTATATGTATATATTGGATTCCATGAAATTTTTTTTTGACCAGATAAACCATGGTTTCTCAAATTGAGCGATAATTCTCCCCTCCACAGCGGCTGTGAGAGAATTCAAGGGCGCGATGCAGGGGCAAGGAGGCGTCAATGGGTGATATAGGTTCAGGATGTAGCAAAAGATATTTAACGCACTATGAATATATGGAATAACACAAAAAGATACTGAAAACGTATTGTGCTTTTAATTAACAATAAAACAATAGGTGCCATACTGTTAATATAATTGAAATATATCGTAAACATTTTACCAACTATGTTCATTAAAACCGGTGAAAATATACCCAAATATCTTTGGAAAAAAAAGACAGAGACATAACGGAGCACCATGTTAGCATGTGAACGACTGACGGACATTAATCCCCAAAAAGGTTACATCGTGCTAAATTTATATATATATATATATATATATATATATATATATATATATATATATATATATATATATATATATATATATATATATATATATATATAGATAGTGATTTTCAAGCGCGTGACGGTCATGAGAATTACAACTTATGGCCAGCACCTGAATATCATGGGCGCCCCGATGCCCGTGCATTGAAGTAATCTGCAACAGGAGTTGTCAAATAGTTTCAGAACACTCCCGCGTTTTGGGATACGACTAGATTAGAGGAAGATAACTCTTCATATAACCAGTAGGCTATTATTTTAATTTCTATATACCGTCGTTATTTTCTTGCAACCACAAGAGTAAATTCTCAGGTCATGCAATTTGGTTAGACACAAAGGAAGAAACACATGTTATATTGTGCAATTGGCTTAATTCCTTGATTGAATTTTAAATCTCACAACGTCCAGATATATGCATGGAATACATGTCATTATAACCACGCAGCCGTGACTGTCTGATCAATCATTATCCCTAACATAACACTCGCGTGTTCGTTAGTTAGTTCCATTCGTGCTGCAGGCGGCACATAGGGCAGAGGTTTTGATTCACCATGTTTTGCGGTCCACTGGCTGCGGTTTTAGTTCTTGTATGGTCTTGCAACCTATTATTTTCCCTTCTTTAAGTATTGTGTTTTTACAGGGTTGCTTTAAGCCATCTCTTTTTCCTTTTGCCTCAGGTGTACACAAAAGGGTTTGTTGGTTTATTTTGTTTTCATCTGATGATGATGATGTTCGTCCGTCGTGATCGACGATGACCAAAAACTCAACCATAATAATAATAATAACAATAAATAATAAAATAATAAAGTTAATAGTGCGTTTTTAAATGACTAGCAAGTCCAATGCGCGCACAAATGTTCTTTTACAGAATTGACAACAATAGAAGGTATCTGTGTGAGGTTGAGATGTTTTTTCTTTTCTACGTGTACGCTTCTGTCTTGCAGTTTCTTGTCTGAATTCTTCTGCCGCTAGTGCTCCCGTTCTAATGCTGTAACGCCATGCTGTTCTATCCTGAGCGAGGCTCTCCCAAGCGCCTACGTCAATGTTAAGATGTTTCAAGGATGACTTGAGCGTGTCTTTGAAACGCTGTTTTCATCTAGTCTTAAAACGCGACCCACGTATTTCCATCTGTGTTTTAGTATGGCGTTTGATATATATATATATATATTTTTAAGTAAAAATTTCTCAAACGGCTCCTGCCACTGCCGACGTATATATAATATAGTTCTTTGACTCATTCATTAGCGTGTTGGAAGAGATTTTTCTCAGAAATTACTTGTTAAATCGCTGAGATTTTTGGCAATCCACTTTTGAATCTCAGTTACGCTATATTTTAATATTTTATCTTAGACAATGTGTCTAGTTAAAACAACATTCCCTAATAGGTTATATATTAATCAACCCCATCCAGTGCCACATAATACAACATTGTCTTCGGTAAACAGCCCTCTTGTTCTAAACAATATTTTTAGCAGTGAAATGCGCGCACAAAATTACAATTCTCGAATTCTACGTGCACCTAAGCGCGACCCTATTAGAGACCATTGCCCTTTAGTTCACGGTTAACCTGTGATTTCAATGCAAATTTGCTGACTATATCAAATGTGTTGTCATGCGTATTTCCGTGTATTTCATTGGTCACTGTGATGTGTTGTCAACAGCAGCGATTAATGAAAGCAATGCAAAATATAATCGGTTGCCAACAGGGATAACATTATCAGTAGGCTGTAATATCAAGCTGGTTGTTGTTTAATTGAGAGCCTATAACAAATTTGTCATGCAGTTATTATGACATCTTATTGGTCTCAGCATAATGACATTTAAAAAAAATCCAATTCATGTGTTTAAAGTGCAAATTTATAACTATAAGGTTGCCGTTTTAATATAGCAGCATTTTATAGAGGTAATCACAGATGTGTCATTTATATTGCTAAATTCATTACCCTGACAAACGAACACAATCTGAATAACAATAGCACTTGTGTATAGCACAGGTTGTGTAGTTGTATTTGATGACGACTAACAGAAATCACTAGAAGACTATGGGGTGTTAACATGAAAGAATATCAATAACAGTATACAAGACAATTTCAACCGTTAGGTCTTTATCAAGAATGTACAAAACAAACAGTGACCAAACAATAAAAGCAGTAACAGTAATCATACTATCACAGAGTCCTCTGTGATAGTATCATTGTTTTTACTGTTTTTATTTATTTTTTGCTCACCCCCCTGTTTTGTATAATATTTTTTCCGTTGGATTAGACAAAGTGCACACATGTTAATCAAGCGAGGAAAGAAAAGTTGACGACCTCGACATAAATGTTATAAGATGGAAGATCAGGAAAAGTTGGCGACTTTGACATGAATGTTATAAAATGGGTGATATTGAAAATGTTTCCATCAAATCGATACTCTTCAGAAACTGAAAGTAATATTACAAATAGACTGCAAAATTAACATGTCTAAAGCTACTCTATGAAAAATTGTACGTTCCACAGACTTCACTTTCATGAAAACTTTAGACGGCTTGATTGCTATTTGTGAAAAGTCTTCACTTTCATTGGATTGCTGTCCAAAACAAATATTAGAGAAAGATCCGTGTGTAGAGGAGACAAGACTATGATATTCTACGTTTGGACGAATTGTGGGTCAATACGTATCACACTTATGCTAATGAATTACAATCAGTGGACGGTACATAAAAAAAATATTCCAAGCAGAAAATCTCAGCTCATTATACTAACGCACACAGGAAGCAGTAACAATGACCTTGTCCATGACGCTGGACTTATTTTCCAAGCAAAATGTACAGATAGTAGGGACCATCACACAGAAATGAATTGACACATTATTGAGCACTGGAGGGAGAACAGTCTACTT